>CM030839.1:2300300-2535300 GCA_018105865.1 Metaphire vulgaris | reverse complement strand
TCGCATATCGGGTACATGCAGTTTCTGTCATTCATTGAATTTCAGTTCTTAAACCCCCCCAGCTCAAATTTCACAACTCCAACACTGGCATGATGCAATCAAATATTGAACCTAAGCTGCAGACGGACTGACTTCGTGTGACTAAGGTATCTGATCATAACAACCAACCAACCAAAACACTTCCATAGCGCCACTGTAATAATGCCCAGGCCATAAGCCGATGGGGCACCAAATCAAATCTGAATAAAAACCAATTTAAGCCGAAGATATCAGTCCGATAGGTCAGTGGCGTTCCTAGGCTTGGTGTCACCCGGAGCGCAAATGTCTTGGTGTCATCCCCGGTTGCGGCAAAAATGCCGTGACGAGCAAACAAAAAGTTGTGTTCTTACTTTGGTGTCACCCCTCTGCTGGGTGTCACCCGGTGCGGTCCGCACCCTCTAGGAACGCCACCGCGATAGGTGACTGATGGGGAACAATCTAAGGTGGATAGGCAAAGCCAAACAGGTACGTCTTAAGTCGTGACGATGATATAGAAATCCAGAATATGGATCACACACCGAGAAACAACTAGCGCCAATGTGTACGAGAGTGAGGAACAACAAACGAAGTCAGGTTGAGTATTGGGTGGAGTGACTAAGGGGTCGTCCATTAATTATGTCAACAACTTTTGACCCCTCCATTAGCGTCGCCATGAGGGAGGCAAATGGGGGCAACTGCCCCCAACCTGCCCCAGACCACCTACCAGATTCGCGCAAATCCGGTTAGAAAGTTTTCTGTGGAGGGGATGTGAGAGGTGGATAAGAAATCTGACACGCTAGCCCAATTTGGCCCCCAACCAAAAATTCCTGGTGACGCCAATGGACCTCTCCTCCCTTGTCAACAACTGTTAACTTTCAGTGATCCCCCTATAATTATGTCAAAAACTTTTGCTCCCCCCCGATCTAAGATCAGTGACGGGTCTCCCTAAAAAGTGTAGAAGGTTATTATTTTTTGCGGCGGTGACCATTTTTCTCTTTGTTTTGTTCACCAAGTGTCATAAAGTGGTGATGATGACCATGTTTTCTCGCTTGTCAGGCTTTTTTCCATTGTAATAAATAGTATTCCATGAAATTTCCTATTTTTTATCATTTGTAAAAAATAAAATTGTTGACGTCAACTTCTCTTGACCCCCCTCTTCCCTGTCAACAACTGTAGAACTTTTTCAAACCCCTTCCCTATTTTGTTGACGTAATTTATGGCCAGCCCCTAATGCATTTACATTGTGTGTAAATCCAAAAGTAGAGTACCAAAAAAATCGTAGGCCTAAATAATATCAGCTCACATAAATAACTCCACAGAAACCCCCGTAAAGTGTTTATAATTCGATTTAGGATTAGTAATCATGCGCTTAGGAATTAGAATTTCGCATAGGTAAGGCACAGCAATTAGAGCTGTTACGGTTTCACCTCACCAATTTCCCCTGTCATTTCTGACGGGTTAGCTGACGGGTTAGTTTACTTTACTTTACTTTACTTATTAATTACCGTTACTGATAGTTGTTTCTATCGTTGACGTATGAATATTGACATCGCTGTGGTTACAGTATTATTGATTGTAATAATTTCATAGACGCAGCCAATGCGAATGTCAGCGTTGACGAGAGAATCCTATAAATTGACGCTTTTTCTGTCGTTTCTTCAGAAGCGGCTGGAGGCGGAGGAACCCCTCAGATTCACTGCCCTCAGGCTCGGACATACGTACAGGAGCGGCGCTGGGATTTGTTGGCTGGGTGGGTCTAATGCAATCTACACAACCAGGACCCGGCTCAGACTACTCCTTCCCATACCCCTCCCTCAATAAAAATTTCTCTGCGGATTTCCACGATTTGCTCGGGAGCCCCTGTCCGAGGCTGGGTGGGTCTAGCGCCGCCCCTGCATTCGTCATGGCTGGTGGGTGGGGTCCGGGCTGCCAGTGAACAGAGGCGGACTTTGCTTTCAGCCAATTCTCAAAATAAAATACAAAAAATCAAGAGGCCCAAAGCCTCATTCTTCTTCTTCCTCTTCTTCTTCTTCGTCTTAATTTTGAATCTTCTTCTCATTTCTTAATTTTCTTCTTCTTCCTCCTCCTCCTCCCTCCTGCTTGTCTTTATCTTAATCTTCTTCCTCATCCTCTCACCTTTTTCTTCCTCCTCATCCTTCCTGTCTTCATCTTTAATCTTCATCTTCCTCTTCTTCCATTTTTTCTCATCATACTCACCCTCTCTCATCCTTCTTCGAATCATCATCCTCATCCTCTCATCTTTCTTCTTTCTCCTCCTCCTCGTCTTCATTCATCTTTAAACCGTCTGTCTTTCTTCCCTTATCTTCTTCTTCTTCCATTTTACTCTTAGTTATCCAATCGTCTTTCTTCTCTCTTCGTCTTTATTCTTCTTCTTCCTCTTTCTTCTTCTTCCATTTTCACCTCATGCTCCTCTTCTTTCATCTTAATCTTCTTCCTCATCCTCTCGTCATTTATATTGTGTCTTTCTTCTTCTTCTTCCTCCTCGTCTTCATCTTTAAAAATCTTCTTCTCTTTTTTGCCACTTTCTCCTCACACTCTTCATCTTAATATTTTTCCCATCCTCTCATCTTTCTTCTTCTTTCTCCTCATCCTCATTCTCGTTTTCATCTTTAATTTTATCATTCCATTTTCACCTCATATACTCCTCTTCATCTTAATCTTCTTCCTCCTCCTCTTCGTCTTTCTTCGTCTTCTTCGTATTTATTCTTCTTTTTACCTGCTTCTCTTTCTCCTCTTCTTCTACTGCAGGTCTAGACTTAAAACACATCTATTCCTGATTGCATATCCGCCTTAACCTGGAATCTGGAAGTACGGACTGACCTTTTGATTACAACCTCGATTCACCACGGACAAGATCACGACTAAGATTATTTACTAAAGCGACCATCGACTGGTGCTGATGTACTACTACAATGGCGCTAAAGAAGTCTACAACAACAACAACAACAACAACAACAACTACTACTACTACTACTACTACTACTACTTTCTCATCTCCCTCTTATCATTCGTCTTCCTACTCCTCTTCCTCCACTTCTTCTTTCTTACCACTGCTCTTATTCTTATCTAACTCCTCCCCTACTCGTCTTCCTCTTCTTCCTCCTTCTCTTCGTCTGTTTTCTTCCTTACTTTTTCTTTTTCCTCTTTATTATTTTTTCTTATTACTACTTCTCTACCTCTTCTTTTCTTCCTTTTCATCATCATCATCATCATCATCATCATCATCATCATCATCATCATCATCATCATCATCAGCATCATAATCTTCATCATCATAATCATCATCATCATCGTCATTATCATCATCATCATCATCATAATAATAATAATAATCTTCTTCTTCTAATAATAGCTTCTTCTTCTTCTTCTTCTTCTTCTTCTTCTTCTTCTTCTTCTTTCTTCTACTACTACTACTACTACTACTACTACTACTACTACTACTACTACTACACTACTACTACTTCTTCCTCTCTTATTCCTCATTCTTCACGCTTCCTCTTCCTTCGATTTATTGTCATACTTCATTATGAAGTATGCATTGGCTATCATTACTACCACTACTACTACACAATATTACTATTACCACCACCACCACCACCACCACCACCACCACCACCACCCCACCACCACTACCACCACTGCTACAACTGCTGATGCTGCAGCTGCTGCTGCTACTACTACTACTGCTACTACTTCTTCTACTACTACTACTACTGGAACAAACCTCGTTCCCTCTGACCACCAGAGGGCAGGGTCCCATCGTTTTGCCCGCAGTCTCTAGACGGCGCCACCGAATCACTCGGGACGAAGGGCAGGACTTGTAATCGAACGGCCCATGCAGGGACGATGTACGGATGCGATTCGATGTGTTGCGGAAGAGGATACAATACGCACCAGGAGAACCGGACGTGGAAGTGCAACTGTCGCTTCCACTGGTGCTGCTCTGTCACGTGCCACATATGCAGCGAAAAAGTAGAAGGGTTCACTTGCAAGTGACGCCACTATCATCGCCAACACAGTAATCCAACAGCAGCACACAGGACATCTGGCTAGCATTCTTGAGGCAGGAAAAAGCCACGGAATAAGAGCTCCATGGGCTCTTGGTCTGGAGAGGCTCCCTCTGCAAACGAAGTCCCATTTACAAAATTACAGGTCCACAAGGCCAGAAAAACAGGAAACTGCAAAGCGGAGTTGATAATTATCAACTCATCAACTCTGTTGGGGGTCCTCTTTGATGGTACTCTGTCATTTGAGCCATACCTAAATGATATGATCAGGCAATGCCACTTTCAACTGAGAAGAATACGATCAGTCCGGCGCTATCTACCTGTATCCGGTGTCGTTCACTTGGTTTAGGCCTTAGTGCTAACGAGGATTGATTACTGCAATAGTGTGTTGTGGGGTCTCCCGGTCAATAAACTGGATCGCCTGCAGGTCTATTCTTAATCAGTCGGCGAGGATCGTGTTCGGATGTCGTTGGTGCGAGCACGTAACTCCACTTCTCAGAGATCGTCTTCATTGGTTTCGAGTCCCTGAGCGGATTGTGTTCAAGAGATGCTGGCTGACGTACAGAGTGCAGCATGACCCGTGCTGTCCGGAGTATCTCGCCTCTCTTGTAAAGAGACCGCAGTGCACTGATAGGAGATTGTCACTCCGGTCGAGTCGTAGGGTCAAACTTCAGGTTCCTCCTCCTTCCAAGACTGCCAAGTTTGGAGAGAGATCCTTTGCACGCGGCAACCCTATCTTGTGGAACTCTCTTCCTGATGACGTCACCACGGCTAATACTCCTGAGCACTTCATCAAGAGCTTAAAAACGCATCTGTTTGGGTTGGGGTATAGTTGAGATGTTAAAGCGCTTTTGTTGTGGGCCTCAGCCTTGTTACAGCGCTATAGAAATCGTCCAGGAATGAATGAATGAATAAATTATCATCATTACAACTTTTGTAAAATACAAATCGATTTAGAACATTATGCACAGAGAAATAGACCAGAGGTCTTCGAAGTTTTTCAGCCGCGGGCCACATTGCTGACTCCTGATGGCTTCGCGGGCCGCACGCACTAAAACTTAAATAGAGTAAAACACCTTAGGTTATATAGCGAATGAATAACTGACAATAACAGACTATTACCAAGCCCGTACGAAGTGGGGGTGCAGGGGTGCAACTGCAGCTCCTGGAAAAAGTGCACCCCCTGCTGGAAAGAAGATGGTCTGCACCCTGTCTGCACTCCCTGTACCTTTAAAAAGTTTGCAGATGACCTTTCATACTTGTCAAGGATTTGAAAGAGAACACTTGTACCTGGTGAAAATCTGCACCCCCTGACGAAATTCGTTCCGACGCCACTGACTATTACTGAATTATGATGCAGTGTATCAGGGCGTTTTCGATATATCGGTATATATATATATATATATATATATATATATATATATATATATATATACCCCCCCAAATCAGACTATCATAAGATTCTTAATGTGTTTTTAAGAGTTTCACCCTTAGCTAACTTTGCAACCCTCACAAAAATCGCATATCGGGTACATGCAGTTTCTGTCATTCATTGAATTTCAGTTCTTAAACCACCCCACCCTAGCTCAAATTTCACAACTCCAACACTGGCATGATGCAATCAAATATTGCACCTAAGCTGCAGACGGACTGACTTCGTGTGACTAAGGTATCTGATCATAACAACCAACCAACCAAAACACTTCTATAGCGCCACTGTAATAATGCCCAGGCCATAAGCCGATGAGGCACCAAATCAAATCTGAATAAAAACCAAGTTAAGCCGAAGAGATCAGTCCGATAGGTCAGTGGCGTTCCTAGACTTGGTGTCACCCGGAGCGCAAATGTCTTGGAGTCACCCCCGGTTGCGGCAAAAATGCAGTGACGAGCAAACAAAAGTTGTCTTCTTACTTTGGTGTCACCCCTCTACTGGGTGTCACCCGGTGCGGTCCGCACCCCCTAGGAACGCCACTGCGATAGGTGACTGATGGGGAACAATCTAAGTTAGTTAGTTAGTTAGTTAGTTAGTTAGTTAACAAGTCAATTTCTATAGCGCAAAAACATGGGAAAAGGCCAAAGTCAGGAGCGCTTTGCAGTTCGTACGACGTCTGATAAAGGTGAGTTTTGAGTTTCTTTGCGAATAATTCCGGGCTCGACTCTCTTGTTACGTCACTAGGTAACGCATTCCAAAGAATAGCATTTCCTTGCATGAACGATCTTTCACCAAATTTCGCCGTCCGTGAAGAAGGAGGAACGACCAACTTAACATCTCGCCCGGATCTGAGCTGAAGACGCCTGTTAGTAGACGGAAGTCGGTGAGCCAGGGCTACCAAGTAGTCCGGAAAATACGGATCGTGCAAGGCCCGGAACGTTAACATGCATCTCTTGAAGACAATTCGCTCTGGAATGCGCAACCAATGTAAAGTGTCTTTCAGGAAAGGGGAGATGTGTTCTCCCCTTCTTACTCCAAAAATGACTCGGGCGGAGGCATTGAGTATCATCTGGAGTCGACAATGTTGGTAGCTAGGCAGGCCCCAGAGAATACTATTGCAATAGTCTACTCTGGTAACAACAGAAGCACGAACCAGAAGAGTCGCCGTCGAGGTTGGTAGGTGGCGGCGAATCTCCCTGATCCTTCGGAGTTGGTAATAGCAGGACCGGATTACATTGCTGATGTGACCGTCAAACGCAAGGGATGAGTCAATGTTGACTCCCAGTAGGCGCACATCAGTTGAAGGAGGGATGAACTCTCCGTCAATCAGAAACGGTTCGCAATTAATCAAATGTCTTTTCCTGGGGGTCGAAAACCAAATGAACTCCGTCTTGCCAGGATTGAGCGCAAGTCGATTGGCATCGGTCCACTTCTTTATCGTCATAATGCAGTCGCAGATACGAACGTGAAGTCCCTCAGTATCTGTGGGGAGGCAGAAAGAGTAGATTTGCAAATCGTCAGCGTATGCATGCGCCTCGAGCCCACAGGACCGAACAATGTCACCTATGTCCGCAACATAGAGGACAAAAAGTAGGGGTCCTAATACTGACCCCTGAGGCACACCACTACAGACCTGGCGCAGGGTCGACAATTGTTCATTCCAACAGACCGACTGTGTTCTATTCTAAGGTGGATAGGCAAAGCCAAACAGGTACGTCTTAAGACGTGACGATGATATACAGTAGAAATCCGGAGTATGGATCTCACACACACCGAGACACAACTAGCGCCAATGTCTGCATGAGAGTGAGGAACAACAAACGAAGTCCTGTTGAGTATTGGGTGGAGTGACTAAGGGGTCGTCCATTAATTATGTCAACAACTTTTGACCCCTCCATTAGCGTCGCCATGAGGGGGGGCAAATGGGGCAACTGCCCCCAACCTGCCCCAGACCACCTACCAGATTCGCGCAAATCCGATTATAAAGTTTTCTGTGGAGGGGATGATGGAAGAAATCTGACACGCTAGCCCAATTTGACCCCAACAAAAATTCCTGGCGACGCCACTGGATCTCTCCTCCTTATTATTATGGCCAAAACCAAAGCGCTGTACAGTCAACAGTCAACTGTACGATATAAGGTGAACAAATGCGTTTCAAAAACGTTTCAGGTCCCGGCCAGCGCATCAGGGAGCGCGTTCCACAGACGTGGGGTTACCGCGAGTCATCGCCGACGCGCTCGCCAAACTTCGGAGTCCTGGCCGGAGGAGGAACCCGGTGGCAAATCTCAGCTGGAGACGGCACCCGGTCGTCATTGGCATGCCAAGTAATCGACAGGCTGGGTCCCGAAGAGCACGAAAAGTTAACCAACACCGCTTGTAAACTATACGCTCCGGGACCCGAAGCCAATGGAGCTTGTCCAGCACAGGTGTAACACTCCCTCCCACGCATACGCCGACGTCAACAACTTGTCAGGCGAGACCGGCGAGTGATCCCCTAATAATTATGCCCTCAAAAAGACTTTGTGGCTGAGCACTCCGAGGAGGGGGCCACCTTATCGACCCAACTAACGATTCCCTGTCCGGGCTGATCAGTGTCAACAACTGTCAACTTTCCCCCTAAAATTATGTCAAAAACTTTTATCTAAGATCAGTGACGGCGTGTGACCATTTTTTTGCGGCCCATTTTTCCCTTTGTTTTGTTCACCAAGTGTCATAAAATGGCGGTGATGACCATGTTTGTTTCTATCGTTGACGTAGGAATATTGAAAAATCACTTTGGTTACAATAATTGATTGTAATAATTTCATAGACGCAGCCAATGCGAATGTCAGCGTTGACGAGAGAATCCTATAAATTGACGCTTTTTCTGTCGTTTCTTCAGAAGCGGCTGGAGGCGGAGGAACCCCTCAGATTCACTGCCCTCAGGCTCGGGCATTCGTGCAGGAGCGGCGCTGGAATTTGTTGGCTGGGTGGGTCTAATGCAATCTACACAACCAGGACCCGGCTCAGACTACTCCTCCCCATACCCCTCCCCAATCAAAATTTCTCTGCGGATTTCCACGATTTGCTCGGGAGCCCCTGTCCGAGGCTGGGTGGGTCTAGCGCCGCCCCTGCATTCGTCATGGCTGGTGGGTGGGGTCCGGGCTGCCAGTGAACAGAGGCGGACTTTGCTTTCAGCCAATTCTCAAAATAAAATACAAAAAATCAAGAGGCCCAAAGCCTCATCCTTCTTCTTTCTTCTTCTCCCTTACCTTCCTCGTCATCTTTAATATTCTTCTTCCTCCTCTCATATTTATTCTTATTTATCCCTGCTATTCTTACTTCTGCTTCTTTTTCTTTCTCCTCTTCATCCTCCTCCTTATTCGTTCTCTCTGTTTTCTTTCTTGTTATTTATCAATGCTATTCTCCTTCTCATCCTTCTCTTCTGCTTCTTTTCTTCCTCCTCATCTTCTTTCTCACTCTTCCCCCTCTCTTTCTTCTTATTTATCCATGCTATAATTCTTCTCCTGCTCCTCCTCTTTTGATTATTTTCTTCCTCCTCTTCATTCTTCTCCTTCTTCTTCCTCCTCTCTCTTCTTATTTATCCATGCTATTCTTCTTCTTCTTCTCTCTCCTCCTCTTCTACTTCTTGTTCCTCTTTCTAATCATCTTTCTTCTTCTTTCTTCGCTCTTCTTATTTATCTATGCTTTTCTTCTTCTTCTTCTCCTCTTCTGCTTCGTTTTCTTCCTCCTCCTCATCTTTCTCTTCTTCATTCTCTCTATTCTTTCTTCTTATTTATTCATGCTATTCTTCCTCTGCCACTCCTCTTCTGCTTCTTTTTCTTCCTTCTCTTTATCTTTCTTCTTCTTCCTTTTCTCTTTTTCTTCTTATATTTATTTCTCTTCTTCATCTTCTCTTACTCCTCTCCTTCTTCTTCGTCATCTCCATCCTTCTTTTTCGTCCTCCTCCTTCTCTCCCTCTTCTTCTTCTTTCGTCTTACATTTATTTTTCTTCATCTTTCTTCCTCCTTCTCCTTTTCTTCTTCCCACTCTTCATACTTTTATTAGCATTTTCTGAAAACATTTCGCACCAATTTGTGCATTATTTGTGCCCGATAGCATCACAGTCGTGACTGCCGTCCATTGATTTATGTATTGACTCAATTACTCGACGAAATAGCCGACAGTGGATTTTCTAGCCATCTAGACATTGGGGGAGTTTAAAAATGTTTGGGGGCCGAAACATTGGAGATGTCATATTACTTGCCATAATGTCAAAATTTAGGGGGATAAATTTCAAACTTAGGGGGGAATTCCCTCCCAGAGAATGCCTAGAGCCCTAGAATAAACACTGGTCAACAAAAGTCAAAGACCTGTTTCGTGACGGAAAGCAATTCGTCGTGATTGTAAAGGTGGAACGGGTCGGAATTGCCAATAATTATCAATTAGGCCTGATATAAAATATGTGGTCATGAAATACGTGGTGGAGCATATGCCTAAACTGTATTTGATATCCACTTGTTTCAAAAGTCCAAAGGCCACTTTAAGATTTATCGAATCTTTAGTAATAAGTTATATGAATACTTTAGTGAACAAACTCACGGCGTCGTTAATAGGCCTGTCCTTGAAATCAATAAGCTGTGCTTACAACTAATTCAAGGGCTTGATTTCACTACCTTCGTTATGTTTAATAATTATAAACACTGGACAACAGTAAAATGTAACTGATTTATAAACGTCATAATCTGCAGTGGTTTGGTGTCTCGAACACGTATATGACCATGAAAATTTTGTGTTGGGTCTAGTTTTGAAAATAATTAATATAGCTCATTTTCGATGTTTCACCGTGGAAATTTACCTAATAGAACTGTAAAAATCCTAAACAAGCATAACACTATGAAACATTGCTACACATTACATAATGCCACCAGACTCACATCATCCAGAGTTTATTGCATCATTTTCTGATGTCATGCAGTAATACTGCTAGGCTGCTGCTACTGTAAGCTGACGTCAGCAGTGTACTATTTAAAAGCCAGTCACGAAGTTTGATCATTAAAAATATTTCAGGCTTCGTGGGAGGGTTTAGTTAATGTTACATGAAGCTGTTAGTATTTTATTCATTTAGTTAAAAGACTATGCCTCGAAAGTGCATAGATACTGTGGACAATTTCTTTTATATTTGCGCGTAAGCGACATTTGCCAAACAGAAGAACGGTATCACTTCTCAAGTGAAGAAGACATATAAAATTCACTTTTGATGCAAGATTTTGGACCAAGACAAGTCTTGGGCCCCTCATATATGTTGTACTACCTGTGCAGCACAACTGTTACAGTGACTGAATGGAGAACGGTCATCAATGCCTTTTGCAGTCCCCATGGTACGGAGAGAGCCAATAATAACCACACAAATGCCTGTTACTTCTGCTTGGTTCCTCCTCTTTCCGGCGGATAAAAGAAACAAGCGAAATCGAGATTAGTATACCCCAACATTCCGTCAGCATTGAGACCAGTTCCACATGGTGAGGGACTTCCAATTCCCGAACCTCCAGCAGAATATCATCTTGATTCCTCTGACGAAACGGAGATGAGTCGACCGCTTCTCTTAGTCCTTCGGCATGCAGTGATTAAAATGTACATTGTGGCATATCATCAACCCCACACAAAATAACACAGGATGAACTAAATGACCTGGTTCGTGATCTGGACTTATCCAAGAACAAAGCAGAATTGCCAGGTTCAAGACACCAACAATGGAATCTTCTAGAAGACGATGTCACAACTACTACATATCGAAAGCGACACCAGCATTTGGAGTCTTTCTTCAGAAAGGAAGGTAATCTGGTATTTTGTTTCGATATTGATGACCTCATGTATGCCTTAGATATCACTTATGACCCAGAAGAATGGAGACTATTTGTAGACTCATCGAACTTGAGTCTTCAACAATGGAAATCGTCATCCTTCTACTCCAGTAGAGCATGTTGTCCACATGAAAGAAACGTACGATAACTTAAAGCAGCTACTGGATTCCATTTAATATAACAAGTACACCTGGCATCTTTGTGGTGATTTGAAGGTAGTAGCCCTTGTAATGGGACTACAGCAGAGATAGGCTTTATAAAAATGCATGTGTTTCTTATGCGAGTGGGATAGCCGAAGGGCATTACACTCACTACTTGCGGAAGGAATGGACTCGCAGACAAAATGTAGCAGTAGGAGAGAAGAATATCCATTATCCAGCACCCCGCTCTGGTTGAGGCTGACAAAATCCTGCTACCACCCCTTCACATCAAACTAGGTTTGGTGAAGAACTTTGTGAAAGCCTTGGACCAAACTTTGCCAGGTTTCCGATACTTGCATGAAAAATTCCCAAGACTCAGCGAGGCCAAAATTAAAGAGGGGAATTTGTGGGTCCTCAAACTCGAGAGCTCTTCAAAGATGATCGTTTCAACGGTTTGCTGCAGGGTGATGCGCAGTGTCTACAAACTTTCTTGGTAATGTTAGGACAGAAAATTACAAGGAACTAGTTAATTAGAAACTTGGCTGTAACATGTCTCTGAAGATCCATTTCCGTCGTTCCCATCTAGATTTCTTCCCTGACAACTGTGGTATGGTATGGCGAACGTTTTCGTCAAGATATTGCAACAATGGAACAAAGATACCAGGGAAAATGATGTTATTCTAGCATGCTGGCTGAATACTGCTGGACCCTTCGCCGAGATGCTACCGAACAGGTGTACAAGAGACAGGCAAAGAAATTATATGTAAACGGTTTAAAATAAATATGTAGACTTGATTTATAAAATATAATGTTCAGAATTGACAATGTATAAAAGCCATTTTAGTCTGGTTGTACAGAGTCACAGTGCAGAATCGAGTTTTCTATTGCTGGAAGCGAATTTGTCGATGACATCCTCAAATAACAACTCCACAGCGACTTATCGATTTATGCTTATTATATTATCGACGATTGCGTGTACAACTGTGCATACAAAAATAGGCGCTTCGACTGTTAGCCAGCAAGTATAGTTTTAGACAACCAATAAATAAATGCCAAAAAAATCTGAGAAAGTAATCAACGCCACACAAACATTTTTAGTGGACCGGAGGGAGGAATGCATTCCCAGTGATCCCCAACGTGGAACCGCCCCTGCTCATCGTCATCATAACGGAAGCGCCTCTAAATAAAAAGAATTAAGAATTAGCAAACTTATTTTATCTTCGTCGTCTCTTCAACTTTTATCGTCTTCTGGCTACGAACGATAGAAACAGCGGAGGACGATGTTCAAGCTCATAGAGTCATAGTCGACAATACTGCGTCCTCAATGAAACAAGAGACGAATAAAGGAACCTCTGAATAGATATAGGCTGTCTCTTTGCATAGTAGAAATATCAGATATAAGGTCTGTTGCCACGATTAAAGAGTCATTTGACTGGGGTCTCCTTCCATCTTTGCTAATGAATTCGAATCTACTTAGGAACGTATCTTTTTTTTATATTAAAAGGCCTGTTGTCCATGCACTGATGTTTTAATGTTATCAGATTATGCTTCGTTCCTTGATGCTTTTACAACGTAATTCTTTCATTCGTAACATTGAACTTGGAAATCTAAATCGCTGAAACTTAAGGCACTTGGCCAAAATGGAAGGAAACAGATTTTTCTCAGTGACTTTGCATAGAATCATGACGGAAATGGTGAGGGACTAAAATGCCCTTAAAAGGTTTTCTGTAGACCCTGCTTTGACGTAATGCTGCAAAGAGTACGGCTGCGCTGTAGATCCCGCTTTTCACCAGTTGAGACAAATGTGGTTGAAAGAAATCCCAATCTGTATCACAGGAATAAGCAGACATCATTGGCACTGCCGATACCTTCTGTCCGCTTTGGATGTAGACGTATTTTAGAAATTCCCAGGCATTCAATTTCAAACACACTTCGTGACCAGTTGAAGAATTCGACGATTCGAAAGAAGAGATATTTCTGTGCAAAGTAGCAAATCCTAAAATCACCTGCAAATGCTCATCATATATCAGTGATAAACTGTTGCAAATCAAAACAGGTATGCTTGAAATAAGATTGTTTAAATTTTCAGTTACAATTATAGATTGCGCTTTTTCAATGATATCCACACATCTGTTGAATTCTGTCCAAGGTCCCTGGTAAGACTGCATGGCTGTAAAGTAAAAATTTGCTCGGTAAGCCAAAGCAGCGCAAAATAATGACGACGGAAGCGAATCCTTATGCAGCCGTTCATATACATCATCCTCAAAACTCTTTCGAAGATTTCGACGATAGATTGGAATTGAGTTTCTAGTTAGTCTGCGAAGCAAAGTTACGTTGAAATTTTCGTAATATGACAAATCGTGATTCAGGTATTTGTATGAATTAAAGTCTTCGTTACTGATCAATGAGCACTTGAAATGTTCAAGGCACTCGACGTAATCTTTGCTTGCTTTTCTTGAAATAACACTGTTGAGTGACATCATACGAAGATGTGCTTCAACTGCTGCGTGAAGATGTTTCATTCCCGGTAAAAACCATTCACATTCGACCAGATATTGAGAAAATCGTCCATTTAAATCTTCATTGATGGGAAATGACGACGAGATAAGTTTGAGGCAATTAAATTCCAAAGACATCAACGGGGAACTTAGGACTTTAATTCCATCCATAATCTTTTTGCAAACAGGACCTATAAATCCACCTGCCAAGCCTTGATAAATTAATTGTAATTCTTCTTTAAAACTCTCTTCGCCTCCCAGATGACACATTATACTGCATTTTGGAATGAAATAATTAGAACAGTATTTATTCCCTAGACATCTGAGAAACCGAAAAAACAATGTTTCAACGCAAGTGATCAGGTTTTCTTCTGTCCAGAATTCCGGAGAAAATTCTTCACAAGCCCAGAACATGAGAGTCTTAAAATAGTAAGTTTGTAAACTTTTCTTTCCATTGCCACTACACTGGCGTGAACACCAGTTCTTAATTACACGAAGAATATTATACACCTTCTTTTGAACGTCTGTCCAACTGTGAATCAATAGAAGTTCCGCTTTTGAGAATGAGAATCTCCATTCTGTGTCGTCACAAGAGCTCCATGTACGAAGCTTAGAAACAAAATGACAACCGCCTCTTGTTATTCTGGATATCAATTTCTCATTTGGCCATCCGTGAGATCTTTTGCGCACTCTCCATTCTTCGGCTTCAGGAGGCCAATACGGACAATAGATTGCAAAGACGTGATCTAAACTATACTCATCTGCAGGCCTCGAGCCACATTTTTCCCAGCTTTGTACTGACGCCCCGCCACTTTCTACGTTGGCTAATATGCGTGGTCGACGGTAGTATGATGGCTTATCCTTTGTGCTGTCTCCATCGACCTTCAGTTTGGTATATCCTGGTGGCGTTTCCGTGCTGTCTATTCTGAGTATCGTGCATCTGGTGTTCTTAGGAGGCATTCTGTTCCAAGGAATTGCACAAATGTCATGACAATACTTGAGATGGTCAAAATCTGAGGGTGATAAATTACCGCTTATTGGAAGTTCATAAATACTTCCGCAGTGTAGATAGTAAGTAGGATCAGGTACAGTAAAACTTCTCAAACGAAACTTCAGATGATCCATTCTTGTGGTACGATGTTTTAGCTCTACAGTGTAGTATTAAAAACAGATTTTTTTGTTTTTAACATTTTGATTGAAGTCAGAATTCTTCAATTAAAAGACAGGTGCTAGGACAAAGTGTCCGTGGACAAAGTGTCACGAACAAAATGTCACGGAAAAAATGTCATGGGGACAAAATGCCAGCGGGCAAAATGTCAACGGACCAAATGTCACGGGGACAAAATGTCATGGACAAAAGTGTGGACAAAAAATGTTAAAATTTTTCAAAAATTACATTTTAAATCTCGCATTTTGGCTTACTTAAGAGACATTGGTCGCGTTTTAATACATTAATTATTAATGGTTACTTTCTCTTGATTGCTTATTTTAGTTTAAACATTAAAGTTGGTTGAATCCATGTGATTTATCTTTCATCGAGACTTTTGTATGATATGTTGACCGATTGCAACAACCGGGATCCAATCACATACTTAAGAGACACCAGGCTTGTTAGTGCTTGGCCTTGTGCTGTGCTTAAGTACCAAAAACCAAGTGCTTGTGCCTGGCCTTGGCCTTGGACTACGAGTGCTTGGCCTTGTGCTTGGCCTTGTGTAGGGTTACCAGATCTGTTGGAAAGAATTTAAGGACACACAAAACACATTGGCTTGTCAGACTTTTCAGGACGTTAAAGAAGCACAAAAAACTAGTGATGACTAGCCTTTTTTTGCTTGTCGGACATTTCTAGGACGTAAAGGACGCAAAAAAACATAAAGAACTAATGATGACCAGTTTTAGCAATCAATATCAATCAATAAAAAGTCATTTTAATCTAGAGTAATGTCTGAAATCGGTAGTCACTATTTTTAATGAAATTTAAGGACATTTTGTGTCTTATTAAAGACAAACGCATGAAATTTAAGGACATTTTGTATCCTTATTAAGGACAAATGCCCTTAAGGACGGGGCAACGGAATTTAAGGACTGTCCTTATCATTTAAGGACGTCTGGTAACCCTAGCCTTGTGCCTTAAGCCCGTCCCACATGTGAAATAAAACTGAAATAAAATTGAAACAAAACACAGACCAACGAACGACGACATTGTTTTGTTTCAGTTTTGTTTCAGCGTCCCCACAACATGAAACAAAACAGAAGTGTTTCAGCAGAAGTAAAGCTAACCTCTGCCTGACGTTGCACGTGGGTTTTCCCCACATGGCTGTTACTCGCTGATTGGCTAAAACACTGAAACATTGAAACAAAGTTCAACATGTCGAACTTTGTTTCAGGGTCCTGAAACATTTTGTTTCAATTTTATTTCAGTTTTATTTCACATGTGGGGACGGTTGAAACTGAAACAAAACATTTTGTTTTGTTTCAGTTTTGTTTCAATTTTATTTCAGTTTTATTTCACATGTGGGACGGGCTTTAGGTGCTTGTTAACAAGCCTGAAAGACACTGTGTAACCATGTAACTATGTACCAAGTCTAACTAATCAAACCGGAGTAAGTTGGCGCCAAAAGTCTAAGGTATTGACAAAAAACACACACAATTTTTCGGACAAGTTTTGCTTTCTAAAATTGTTTGGGTCATTGTAATAGGTGTGCAAAAATATAGCTTTGATTTTGCTGCATCACGTAGGATCTGCACGTATGAGAACTAGACTGTTAACCGTTTATCATCTTGGGGTTGGGCCGTGACGCAGACTAAGAGCTTTTAAATGTTGATGCGTTTAATTTGTTTTTAATTTGCGAATTTTTAGTTAGGCCTATGCTTATTGTGCTTGCAAAACTTTAATACATTAGTCGTCACTTTAGGTCGTCTTTTCGAGGTCTATGCCGGTATATTTGCTGATATTATTTTGTTTAACTGCGCTTTGTCAACTTGGCCTAAAATTGCGCTTTGTCAACTTGACCATGGACTACTAAATGATTAGTGGACGGTCACTGTCTAGTTTGCCTTACATCAGGGGGTCGAAGAAATGCAGCGTTCTGTGTATTTGCATGTAAGTTTTCATTTTTCGACTTACAATTGTTCGGATTCTATGAAAGCCAAAAAGATATACTGTATGTGCAAAATTTAGTAACAATTGGGATAAGGGTCCACAATCTGGCCTGAAACAGAACCCCTCTCCAACACAAGTTTTCTGTACCAAGTTGTGCAGCTAAACGTTTTTGAGTGGCAACCAAACTTTGGTAAACTGCAAAGTTGTAGAGGAATGTAATTGGAACAAAATAAATCAAAACCTTTGAAAATTTGACAATATTTGGTCGAGATATAATCTTCCTACCCCGAGCACTCTCCTTCCGATAAATTGTCCTTTCGATCAGTTTGGAACAATGCTTGTATTTTTTTATAATTTGCTATATCCCCGGTTATAGGAAAACTAAAAGGAAGAGGTATACACCATTGTCTTGAATTTTTATTCTTCGTTCCAACAATCTGAGCAGAATTTTAAGAAAATTGAGACGAGGGTCCTCAATTTGGTCTGAAATAGAACCCTTTCAAAAATATATCTTTATTTCAAGCTGTGCAGCAGCTAAACTTTTTTAATGGTAACCTAACTTTGTTGAACGGCAATGTGGTAGGGGAATGTTATTGGAACAAGATAAATCAAAAATTTTGAAAATTGGACAATATTTGCTTGAGATATAATTTTAGTTTGCATCGCTGTTTTCTCATAGTACACAATGCACAGCCTTCTTCTCATCGGCCCCCTGATGTACAGCGGTCAAATTCTGCTAGCCTCAGTTGACTGTTCAGGTTTCATTTAGTAGTCTAAGACTTGACAACTTATCACTGACTTTAATGCCGTCATAAATTGCAATTGTTGGAGATAAAAGTTAAATTAAGTGGGAAAAAAGTGCCAAGGAAAAAACGTTTCGACACAGAAAAATTAAATGAAATGGATGTAAAAAATAAATTTCAGATCAAAATCCAAAACAGATTTGAGGTGCTAACAAACCTGACAGATGACAAAGATCCAGAGACAGAATGGGAAAATTTCAAGACTGAAATTAACAAAGTGGCAGAGGAAGAACTTGGATACAGAAAGATTGAGAAAAGGAACTGGATATCAAAAGAAACAGAAGAACTACAGGCAGAAATAAGAAAATCTAAAGAAGCAGCCATGAATCCTGGTAAGGGTGGAACCGAAAAGACTACTGAATTAAATGAATTAAGAATACAGCTAAAGAAAAGATTAATCAGGGATAAGAATAAAATGTTGGAAGAAATGGCAAATGAGATGGAAGATGCTTACAAAAGAGGAGATAGCAAAAAAACTCTTTGCAAATGTCAACAAACTAAGTGGAAGCACAATCACAAAGATAATAAGCATTGAACCAGTTAAGGATAGAAATGGAGAAATATTAACAGAGAAGGAAGGATCATGGCCAGATGGAAACAACATTTTGATGAGATACTAAACCAAAAGACCCTAACAACACAGAAGAAACATTTAATGAAATCGATCAATCAGAGGATAGATGTAAATTAGAGGATGAGTTAGAGGATGAAGACGATATCACAATGGAAGAGATAGAAAGGGCAGTGAAACAGATGAGAAAAAACAAAGCCCCAGGACTCTGCAATATCACAGCAGAAATGCTCCAAAACACTGGTGTATATACAATCAGATGGCTACATCAGGGTCATAACAGCAGTATGGGAAACTGAGAAAACACCATTAGACTGGAGAAAAGCAATTATAATACCAATACACAAGAAAGGAGACAGAAAGGAATGCAACAATGCCAGAGGAATCAGTCTTTTATGTACCAGGAAAGTTTTCACCAGAGTCATGTTAAACAGAATAAATGACACAGTGGATGAAACTCTCAGGGAAAACCAGTGTGGATTCAGGAAAGGAAGAGGATGCGCTGACCAAATCTTCATCCTTCGACAACTCATTGAAAAAAAACTAGTTCTAGACTAGAATTTAATGAAGATTTGGTTATGTGCTTCATTGATTTCGCCCAAGCTTATGACTCAATCTGGAGAGAAGGGGCATGGAAACTCTTGGGAAATATGGCATTCATGCCAAAATAATAAGGCTAATTGAAAATTTATATAGCACAGTTTTAGCATGTATCAGAATTGATGGAGAAGAAACTGAGTGGTTCAAAATTAAAACAGGATTTAGACAAGGATGTATTCTATCACCAATACTCTTCAACATTATATTAGATTACATCATGAGACGGATTGAAAACACGAATGGGTTGGGAACATCTCTAAAGCCAGGAAACATAGATGATGCAGAATATGCTGATGATACATGTCTAATAGCAGAATGCCTCTCAAGGATTGTAGAGTTAACACTGGCCTTAATAACGGAGAGTGGAAAATTTGGACTAAAAATAAACACTAATAAAACAAAAATTATGCCAATTACAAAAACAGTTGGGGAATGGCCAATAGTATCACACAACGGAAAAGAAATTGAAATAGTTAAGAATTTTGTTTACTTGGGAAGTGAATTGGAAGCAAAAGGAGGCTCGGACTTGGAGATTAAACGAAGAATAGCAATGGCAGGATCAACCTTCAACAGGCTACATACCAATACTTTCAAAAGACATGACATTGGGATGAAAACAAAATTAAGAATTCTCAACACTTGTGTAATACCAATACTAATTTATGGATGTGAATCTTGGACCATAAAAAAGGAATTTGAGAAAAAACTAGTAGCAACAGAAAATAAATGGCTTAGAAGAATACTAAGGATTGGATACAAAGAGCATATAACAAATGAAGAAGTTAGAGAGAGAACACTGCAACCGAGCATCGTGGAAGTTATCAGAAAAAGAAGAATGAAATGGACTGGACACATACTCAGAATGGAAGAAATAAGAAACCCAAAACGAATTTTCAACTACAAACCAGAGGGGAGAAGATCTAAAGGAAGACCTAAAAGACGATGGGTGGACGGTTTGGAAGAGGATCTGCACATGGCAGGGATGAACCTCAATGGAAAAACTGATGGAAGACATCGAATGACTTTGGAAGAAATAGCAAAGGACAGAGAACTTTGGAGAGATGTCATGGAGAAGTCAATAGCTGGACACAGCTGGAGGACGAAGACCTGACCTGACCTGATAAATTGCAATTCAGTCTTTAAATATTAGCTGCGATAAGATCCGTCTGCGTCAGTACGTATACCTATACTGGCGCCTGCATACACCCGCATTGTCAGTAGACAATCTTTGACTAAGGTCGAAACTTCGCAAATGATAAGTTTAGATTCATGATTTGACAGATAAGTTTGTACGCTTCATGTAGTTACATTGGAAGTTCCCTTTAAAATTACTCACCCAGTCGACACAAATATACGCTTCTAACAACTTTGAAGAACTGCTAGAGAGTTCTTTCACAACGTTTATTGACTGTCGTTGCATCGGACGGGTAGTATATGTAGATAACATCGAACGGTAATGGTGTAGCGCTTATTAGATAATAATAGATTTGTAACGACCTACTTCTAGCATCCTGCTCATCTGGTTCAAATGTTTATTTTCAGTTGCTTAGCATTTTTATATGATTCATCATCATCAGCTCAAAGTCCCCTCAGGAACCGTTGAGACCTGTAACATGCTGGACGATCCTTTTCCAATTTTCTCAGTCTTGTGCCGCATGAATCGTCTCCCCAAGATTTAATCCCGTCCACTCTCTGATGTCGTCAAACCATCGTCTTCTGGGCAATCCCGGAGGGCGTGTTCCCCCATTGTTCCCTCCACTGTGACGTTCAGAATTCTCTTCTCTTCCATGCGACTGATGTGACCAAACATCTGGAGCTTCCTTTGTTTGATCGTGGTAATCACATCGCTGTCAATCCCGGTTCTGCTCTTTATTACATCTTCGCCATTTTTATATGATTTCGTCCAATAAATATTTTACAAAACAATTTAATAGAATCAAGACAACATTAGGAAATTAAATGTGCCATTGCCATATCCGAACTGAGAGAAGTAGGGAATTTTATAAGATGCAATGGTTGCGATAATCTGAAAATAATACTTGTGAAGGTATTTGACCTTATTCACCTTAAAGTGTTTGATTTGTGCAAACAAATCAGCTTTAATTTGCTTATAAATTTACTTCACGTTTGCGAGGTTTTAATAGCATAAATCTAATCTAATCTTAAACTTCTATAGCGCCACTTCATAATGCACAGGAGCATCAGCTGATGGCACACCAAATCAAAATCATTTAAGATCCTGGTCAAATCCAGGGTATCCGGTCGAACAAACAGCTGACAGTCTAAAGTGGATAAGCCAGGTCAAAAATATGGAGTTTTAATCTTGTTCTAATCATCTGTAATGAATGTGCAATGCAGACATGCTGAGGCAATGAGTTCCAGATTTTGGGGGCGGCCACTGAGAAAGCACGAATACCTATAAGTAGAACTGTCCGAGAGAGGGAGGGAACTATTGCAGATGAGGACCTGGTCGAGTATTTGTTTGTTTGTTTGTACATAAAGTTTTGAAATGAGGTACCCGGCCCGCAATATACAGCGGACCGACATATAGTTTTGCTCGGCATGCCGATGTCGGCAAAACGATGGTCTACCGCTAGCGGTCCACTACTCGGCGAATTGGCTCTAATATGGAGGCACGTACGTGTTGCCGTTAGTCTACCCAGCGTGCATTGCGGCAAGAAGCGATGCTGCGAGTGCGCATGCGCGCATATGTAAGTGCGCCGAAAAGGAGGGAACTCATTGTTTAGTATGCCCGAGTGAATGGAAGATGGCGTCGTCGTTGGTAGACGTAGAGTTCTCGTTGGATGGTCTTTTGCCAAAGAAGGAGACCGGGCCTGGTCCTTCCTCAGCAAGTATACGGACTGCGACGGACGCGGAGTTACGATCGCCGTCCTCGACACCGGCATCGATCCTCTCGCAGCCGGACTCCAGGTTCACAATCGCCACATTTATGTAGCGCAAAATTTCTTTAGAATAGACCTCGTTTAAACTGAGCTGTGGCTATGGTCAGATTGACAGAGCACGATCTCTTTAGCTGCTAAAGTGTGATCACAGTTGAAGTTTCTTTTAATAAAACCTACTTTTCATTAGCAATTGTACTGAAGAGACATTATGGGTCACATTTTTACCTAATACAATTTTTTTAGTTCTTGGTCTGGGTTTTGGATGAGTTGTATGTAATTAATTGTTTTGATCATATTTATCCGGGTAGTAAAGAATTGACAGTTATTGATTAAAATGTTCTGTGGTAGACGACAACAGATGGTCAGCCAAAGATTGTTGATATAGTTGATGTCACAGGATCAAGGGATGTTGATACATCAACAATAGTAGAGGCAGTAGATGGAGAAATTACAGGATTGTCTGGAAGAAGATTGATTTTATTCTATTTGTTTTCATTCGTTTGTGCTTTTCCTCTTGTAGCAAAGACGAATTACGTTGTGAACGTTCATCAGGATGGAAATCTACTTGAAATTGTCACCAATTCAGGTTCACTGCCCAGTGCTGGACTTGATTTGCTGATTTAGCATTTGATGATCATTTAATTATATTTATAAACGAATAAGAAATATTTAGAAATATTATGATGCTGATCTAGTTTTCAAAATGAATTTTTTATTTCTGCGATGATTGGCTGATTTGGCATTCCTGTTTTCTCTTGTTGTTTACAGTTGTTGTCAGGCGCTCACGGAACTCACGTTGCCTGCATTGCTGCCGGATATTTGAGGAATGAACCGGAGAAGTGTGGAATTGCACCTGGGGCCCAGATTGTTTCAATCAAGATCGGAAACAATCGCCTGGATTCCATGGAGACTGGAACTGCCCTGACACACGCCGTAAGACCTTTGTCTCTTCTGCTGTCGTTTTGCCTTAGAGTGATTTTGCACTGCATCTGGAATTTTCTTCAGACTTCCTTCCGCTGTCTTTTGTTTCTATGTCTGTCGTGTGTTGTGTCCTCAGCCGGTCCTTTGTTTTATATTTCGTGTGTTGCTTGTTATGTGATTTCATTTTGATTGGTGCAAATGTTGCTCTGAGCAAATGAAAATGCTGTAGTTAAAACTTCAATCTATTTCTTGTTCTTAGATAATAAAAGCAGTTGAACTCCATTGTGATGTTATCAACTATAGCTATGGAGAGGCCTGCCATTGGCCTAATGCCGGGTGAGTCTTATTTGGAGATCTCTGTTCACACTTGACTTCCCATAAATTGAGGTCATTTATATCTCTTATATTTGGCAAACTGCTGCTGCTGAGTTATTTCGAGTGAGTAACTTAAATGCATATTTAAATGTTCTGTTTTATTAGATTCTTGATTCATGGTACAGCAGTTTAGGTTTTGTCTTCATTATGTTATGTTTGATTTGATTATAATGGCAGTTGTAAATTTATAATCTATCAGCCGCGGCAGATACTTTTCGGCTGTTTCTGTCACTGGCGCCTCTCAGTCGACTCAGCTGTGAATGAGTACATCGGGTGTTAACTCGGTGGATGGAAAGGCGGCAAGGGAAAGGCTGGCAACCCATCTCATTCAGCAGTTGCTATGTAAAACTGAAGGCGCTATAACCCTTCGGTTCTCCTACGGGCGCTGAGCCAATGGAGTATGCCTGCAGTGTTTATTAATTATCTTGATAAATTTCTAACTAGCTATTCGAAACTCTGATTAGCGTCGTAAACAGTAGGTACACTACTTTTGTTTGTTTGTTTGTTCCTTAACAGGAGCTATTAGAAGAAATTCCATTTTGGGGAATGTAACAGATGCTGACATTCAGAAAGAGATAGTGCGCTGTCTGTATGGCGCACTTGATCGGGAGGGCGGGCAGCATGCTCGCATGCGGAAAGAACCAGCAACAGTGTCAGGCGGTGTAACTGCTACAAATTACAAGGCCGGCATAAGAACAATTAGCTGCAGAATCTGACTTTTCTGACTAAATTTTTTAACATGCTAATTGTGGTAACTTGAATATTACAGCTGTAACAATTTGCCCTTTTTGCCGAATGTTATGACTACCGATTGTCAGGCAACCGATTGTTTTGCCGATACCGATTGTGTTGTGAAATTCTCCAATTCGAGTGGTTTTAAAGATCATGCAATGAAATATAACATTATTATGCAGCATAAAATCACGAATTTCTTTGGACTTCGATACGCTGGTGCAATTCAATGTTTCCCAAAAGACTCCATGCTTAATATTGGTGTTTAATCATTTAATTATGTTTTTGTTGCTAATACTTTGTACGTCAACTTTTAAATTTCTTTATTCAGATTGTCATTTATAACCCTTTCTTTCAATTCTTATATACAGTGTTAATGTATTATCAGTGGACATCCGTAACGTGTTATAGCCACAATCTGAACATATTAGATCTTTTTTTCTGCTTTGAGATATGCTATTTATGTTATATTTTTATAATATATATTCTAATGAAACTTCTTGCATTATTTTTCTGGGTATGCATGTGATCTATATTTTGTGACCATATCAGTTGAGGGAGTATATGACCAATAAATCATCTTGTTGCCCTGATCAACTGTATGGATTGCAGAGATATTTTTACACCCACCTCCAATTTGAGGTTGACATCCCCCAAAATTTGTTAATGTTGCAATGGTATGCATACAAAATGCATACTAATTAGCTCCGGACACCCCCCCATTTGAGGTCGACACCCCTCCCACCCATTCACAATCCTAGAAATATCCCTGATGGGTTGCCATCAGTGATATTTCTAGGGTTGTGAATTTAGGGGGGTGTCGACCTGAAATTGGGGGTGTCCGGAGCTAATTAGTATGCATTTTGTATGCATACCATTGTCCCATTACCAAATTTGGGGGTCCACCTCAAATGGGGGCGGGGTGCTAGGGGTGTAAAATATCCTGGTTGCCAGTGCAGGAGTATGGGAATAGGGCCGAACCTGCATTGCAAACAATGGAGCTATATAAATGCCGCCGGCGTCCCTACATAGGTCCGATATCCAGCCGCCATCTGGTCAGCTTGCGGCTAGCTAGTGGACCGCTGTCTTGCCGATGATCGGCATGCCGACAGCGGTCCGCTCATAAACCGATGTGCAAAATGACAGTACACCGGTAGCGGCAACCGACATCGGGCCGCCAAATGACAGGCACTCGGTCCGCTAGCGGTCCGCATACTTTTTGCTGGCAGGGTAACTAGGTTCCTTATAAGGAAGTGTTTTGTATGCCAGGATGCAGATTTTAAAGTCTATCCTTTCTTTAATTGGGAGTCAGTGGAGACCTCTACGAACTGGGGTTATGTGGTCACGTTTTGGGGGTTTTGAAACTACCCGAGCCAGTAAATTTTGAACTCGTTTGAGTTTAGCCAGGATGGATTTAGAGATACAAAAAAGAAGGGTGCAAAAGTAATCAAGACGGCTAGACACTAAGGCATTTACCAAGAACATTTATGCAGATCTATTTATAAATTTCTTAATAGGATACAAATCACGAAGGCTGTAGTCAGCTACTCTACTTTCCTGGAATAGAATCAAAGAAAAAGGAAACAAGATATTAATACGATATTTGCCTCTTTGAAAACGAGTACGATAGGCCTACGCAGAAAGAGTACAGTAGATTTTGTGATGTACCCAAGGTAACCAGTAGCTGTGTAAGGAATTAACATATCATCTGCATAATTTGCAAATGACTTGTGTTGTTTTGCGTTTAGGTCAGCAGCCGACCACAAGACGATTGGTGGATCGCTGACGTATGAGGAGGGACGAAACAAGGTCGTGACAACGTGTCGTCCAATGGTGGAAGACTTGCCGTTGACCTGCGTTCGATATGGGTCAACTCTGAATGCGAGATTAGCCTTCGTTGGGGTTCGAGGACAGAGGCGTCATTTGGCGGTCTGGGGGGGCCGTGGCCCTCCCCCCAAGGAAATGAAAATATTAATTTATAATTTATTAATGTGCAAAAATTGCAAAAATTGCCAAAAAAATATCAAAAAATTGCAAATTTTCCAAAATTGACCCTAAAATTTGCCAAAATTGCTCAAAATTTGCATAAAATTTGCAAAAAAATTGCAAAAAATGCCTAAAATTTGCAAAAATTTACGCAAAATTTGCAAAAATTTTCTCAAAATTTGCCAAAATTTGTCAAAAATTTGCAAAAAAAGTTTCTCTTTTCCCCAAGAAAAGTGTGAAATGACGCCACTGTTCGAGGAAGGAAGAATGGCGACCGAGAAGATCCGTCGATCGCTCGACGATTGTTTAATTTAAATTAAATGTGTTAAATGAATATTTTCGAAGTGAAAAAGATAGAGAGTTAAATCGTTTAGTTTTGAAGCGAGCGTTGGGTTTCTGTTCTCACACAGGACTTTGTCTGATTGTTTATTTGTAGTTTGAACTGTCCTCTCAACAGTTCTGTTGTGTATGGAAACGGCCGTTGCCACACTAGAGTTGGCGCTATAGTAGAGTTGCCGCTAGTAGAAGACTATTGATAATTGGAGATTGAATGGCAGCTAGTTGTGTGAAGTTGATAGTTGATTTGTTTAAGATTAAATATGTATTTTGATAAGAAATGTGTTGTAGTAGCGAGCTGTTGACCTGTTCACTCGTGAGTAAGATACTCAGAGTTAGCAATGAAGTTTCCCCTAGACATTTAAGACGAGTTACAGTAGATTTTATCATGAAATGAAACTCGAGTTTTAATCACATGCTTACGTTCAGTAGGCTATTTGATACATCAAAAACACCTTTTGAGCGATATAACTTGGTTTAAGTGGCAAAATGAACACGATTTCAGTCATCGAAGCTGTTAGTTGAGCTTTTAGATAGTTTTAGTAGGCTACTACACACGTAGTTTCGTATGAATTCTTTAAATGTTAGCGACGATTCAAGCACAGTTTATCATAGAACATACCTTTTGATTTTGATTGAACTGTATTGCTGGCAAGCTTTCTTTTCCTTCCTCGGTTCTAATCTGCGACAACGAAGTCGATGCAACGAAACAGTCGATGCTAGGTTATTGAATGCAGATGGTTACATCAGTGGTTTTCTTTACTTAGCCTCCTAAACCACTTAAAATCATCATTAAAATTCTGTTCTTTGCTCGATCACAAAATTTGGGCTAAAACTATTACTACTATTGAAGCTACTATTACTGAAACTTGGACTGTAGGTCTCAATGCAAAGCTATACTAAACTGAACTTAATTAATCAGCTGAGGATCTAGTGTCCAGTTGAAAGTTTGACTCATAATATAGACGCTCACGCAGTAGCAATAGAAACCCTTCTCACCTCTGACCCTTGATCGCCTGTGGGTCGACACACAATAGGAAAAAATCGCAACCTACAGCATTACCACTGTGTTGCCTCATTCTATTAGGGAAACGTAATGGTCAGTGAATTAGGTTTTCATTTCTGAATCAGTTTTGAATCAGCAATTCACTGAATTCACTAGATACTCTCAGTGAATAAAATAAAATAATAAAATGATATTTTGGTATCATTTGTTTTCTTCTAAAATCCAGTGCTGTACTCATAATCATTATGGCTACCTACTGTAGGATCCAATATCTACAACGTAAGTTCTAAGTCATCGCGTTTGAACATTGACAAGAAATTTTGTTAGATTAAGTCATTTGACGGTTGAAAGACAGGAAAATACAGCATTTATTTGTTCAATTACACTGCGACTTCATATTTTCATAAAAAGTTTTGTTTTATTTCAATTGTTTGTTTCTCTATGCAATTTAATGTGCTGAAAACGAAAATGACATTAGTTTTTGTGCGGCATCAATCGTTTTTATAAAAACTGAAAAATATATCTAAATATAATAGGCGTATTGGGTGAATTTTTCCGCCTGGTAGACCTAATATACTTATCCTTATGCAGTAGAATTACATGCTGCAAGAATTATGCTGATTACTGAGCTAATAACAACAATTCAGCATAGAGTGAGACTGAGACCGAAGCTGCAATGTGCAGTTACCAACCCAACCCATGGACAACTCTGTAGCACATTACCGACAAAGTGACAATCCTTCTCCGTCCCCGGTGCTAGCGTGTTACAAGAAAGTCATTGCAAATGGATGAATCTGAGTTTTTTCGATAATACTAACTGGGATCTTTGAACTAAAGCAATAGGTTCTTATTACTGAAACATGAGCTCTCAATGCGAATCCAAATAGGTCCTTCTCTAAATTGCAATTTATCAGCTAATTAGATATTGCCCGGATGTAGGTTAAGTCTCATAAATAGACGCTCACGTCATTGAATACGAAACATTCTCACATTTGGCCTTCGATCCCCTAATTTTGACTCACAATAGGAAAAATTTCCGCAGCCTATCGCAGTCGCAGTCGACCCATAGTCGTTATGGCTGTAAAAGGTCAAGGTAACTCCATAGTCCAGTGCGGGCCCGTCGGAGAACGAAAGGGCTAGCGCCTTCGGTTATAGGCCTACACGGCAACGGCTGAATGAAGGCGGATTGCTAGCCTTTCCCTCGCCGCCTTTACTTCTACCGAGTTAACACACGATGTAACTAGGCTCGTCTTCATGTGTTGAAAATTGGGCACTGTGCCCGGGACCCCGCGCATCTAAAGGACCCCTCGCCCTCCATAAGGGACCCCACGCGTTCCAGCATTTTTACGTTTTGACCTTTTTTACCTCTTTTTTCCTCTCACACAGCTGGAGGAAAAATCAATTGAAAGATCAAACACCAATTGGTTTCTCCTCGTCAACTTTTTCGAGCATCAGAAAAAACTGTTTTCACCCCCGTAGGGGCCCCTCAGGCCGCCAGCCTCGCCAGGTGCCAGGGCCTCATACTGGCAAAAGACGGGCCTGGATGTAACCTGAGGGTTATTCACAGCTGAGTCGATTGGTGGCGCTTGGGACAGAAACAATTGAAAAGCCTTCTGCCGCGGCCGGGAGTTGAGCCACGGACCTCACGATTGGCAGATCAGTGCACTAACCACTGCTCCACCGCGCCTATTATAATGGCAACCTAGTCCAAAATCTACAGCATAATTTCTAAGCTGAAATCACGCACCCTCATTGAATGACGTCACGTTAGTGCATGAACGAGATTTACCCGTTGAAACGCAAGACAACTTACAGTATTTACTGACAGTAGCTAATTGATAATTATTTGTTTGAAGTATATAATTAATATATAATCGGTTGATGAAGCGCAATCAATGATGTCAGTATTGACTAGCTGTTGCTTAACCTCATTTGGGGTGAAAAGGAAAACAAACTACGTAGGTCTAAGCCGTTGCCTGCTAATCATAGCCTATCCGTAATAAACTCACACTACGTCTCCAAGTGGTGTATCCCCGGTAACACGGGTTCTACCCATGAGTATTTGGCCGTCTCATGGGGACACTTTTCGACTCTCATGGGCAGAAACGCGAGTTTAGTGACTGGAGTAATGAAATGCCAGCGGATGCCTCCAGCTGGTGACCGGGCAAGTCGGAGCCGGACAATTCGGAACGGACAATTCGGAGCCAAAAGAAAGAATGTCATAGAATTAAGAATTTATTAGAATTAGTGCCACGAAAGTTGTATAGAGTTGCAAAACTGTTTCAAAATATGTAGATAAAGTTATACAACCTGTTTTATAATTTAACAGCATGCATGCCTTTGCTCGATAGCGTTTCATAGTAAATTCACGGGGCACGAAAAGAAAATTGTTGTCAGTTTGACGTCGCTGGAATAGAATGTGTTAGGAAATGAATATGACGTGATTTATTTAAATCCTCCTTTTGAATTAATTGACTTGATCGTTGTCGTCTTTGAAGCGACCGTCACCAACAAATACAGAATACGTTGGTTGAGTCGTAGTTGAACAATGTGCGTCGTTTACCACTGGAATAACTGTCGCTCCATTTCCACTCTCAACCATTGTCCGTTGACTTTCGAACGGATTGAACTGGTGCTTCAATGTCTTGTATTCTCGCTTCTCATCCGATTTAAAACGCCGTCTGAAAGTATTACAAATATTTGTTGACTTTCAGCACCCGTCAAGTAAGACTTAAATATTTGTTTTCGGTTGGAACAACGACACTAACAACGACGAAAACGCTTTCTATCAAATTGTCTGCTTAAGTAATATGCGCTTCTATCTCATCTCATTTAAACATTCGACAGCGCGGACATAGTCTATATAGTCCCTATTAGGTGAATTAGATGTATCTAAAAGCCTGAGGCGGACAAGTTAGCATATCTAGGCCAAATAAGACTTCCATCAATGAAGTATAACGAGTTTAATCTTATGATTTGAGGTTTCCATTACTTTCTCATATCAATAACCATAAGGCAGCATTCTACTACACGTTGCATTTCCGATTCTTACAATGTTATCTAACCTTTTGACGAACACTGCTCCAAAGCAGATGACTGCCAAGCATATTGACACAGCGAATCCACCAATTGCCACGACCCACAAAACTTAACAAAGACAGAAAACAGAGAAAATATACGAAATGCGTGCTTGACATGTAGTATCGTCAAGTGAAAAATATCTGTTAAATCACTTGCAAAAATTTCTAAAATAAAAGGAGGAAATTTCGGATGCGCAATGAAACTACCCGCCACAAGTCTTGTTATCATCCTGCATAAAAACTTTTCTACGACTACTCACCTGGATCTACAACCTCGACCACCACGGACAACAGATTATGAACTATGGATTTACCTAGATTGGGCGCTCGTGCACTGCGCCAAGCTTTCGGACAGCGCTTTAGAAATTTCATGTTTACTCACTTACTTGTGATAATTTTCCCCACATGTTATAACTCTGTCCTAGCGCAAATATACAAAATAGATCTAATGCCGCTTTGCAGCACGTTAATTTTAAGATCAAAATCTGAGAGCAATCCCAACAAAACGAAGCTTACAAAACGTTTTACTGAAGCGGAAATAACAAATCTAGAACACAATCATCGTTATATATATATATATATATCCATATTATATATATATATATATATATATATATATATATATATATACTTTCGGTTCCTCCATGACCTCGAGTAAAAGCAACACTTTAAGCAACATTGCAGCTCAATGAAAGTAACAGAAGAAACCGATTCGACCGATACATTTTACTACTCAGTGGCGTAGCCAAGGGAGTGGTTTGGGGTTAAAATCCCTCTTGTATGTTCTCAATGTAAGCAAGGGGGAGTTTTGAGGTTTAGCTCCTCGCTTGGCGACCACAAAGTTTATAATACGATCACTATTTAGTGTACGCGCTCAGATACCTATATATTTCAATTATTGAAGCATATTAATAGCTGACGACCTTTTTGCTTGTCGGGTTTTTTTCCGTGCTGCTGTCAATCAATTCATGGAATCATGATGATAACCTTTTATGCTTGTCAGCATTTTCCGAAGTTGGGAATCATGGGAACAATAACCTCTCGTTCGGAAAATCCTGGTTACGACACTGTTACTAATTGTAAACGGTCTTATCAATAAATTAATTAATAGCTTATACAAACCGAGTTCGTTGTTCATTGAATCGACCTTAGTCTCAACTTCTGGCAGAAAATCAATTTGGTCTTCCCATTTACCTACAAAAATAATATACGATTCTTCGGCACTCTGTAAAATTATGACTAAACAAAAGTATCAATTCTACTAAAATAATTGATTATCCTGTCAATCATTCTCACATAAACTAATGCGTTTCTTTTGCAAATTGTAGTAAACTACTCGCCTTGTGAGCAGTTGCCGATGACTCCAATCCATTTTCCATTGTCACAGTAGAGATGCCAAGTTTTACGAGAAACATAACATCCGACGACAACTGTTTCGCCTTCCCGGTTGAAATAAGCATCACTCGGAGGAATAATATCAGAACATCCCACAGCTGCAAATAACATTTTAATAATAGGGAAACATTAAAATCAGTAGTATTTTTAAAAAACATTAGTAATTTAGAAAATTCTTACTATTATTTATTTGCTATAACATCTGACCTTGGAATTTGAGGATGAATTCTTCGTTGTTTTCTCTGGTGGTCGTCGTGTTATCCGCGGAGGATCTTAGATAAACGTCGACAGAGTTTCCTGTTGACGAATAAATCTCTTCTTCTCTTTCCGATCCAGATGTGCATTCGGTCGAGTTTCTTTTCGCTGCTTTGTCAACGATTATCATCACGTGACTGGTGGAGCTGGAGCATTTCTCGTTGACCTTTGCTACTTTAGAGAAGGAGGAGGAGGAGGAGGAGGAGGAGGAGGAGCGTAGAGGAGCAGTTGTCTTTAAGATGATTCTACTGATGATGATGCGCTGACCAATGGGAGCGATCACAGTCCATGGTTGAGTTGACATTCCACATGACGACGTCTTCCAGTTGACGATGTGTATGGGCGACGAAGAAACGTCCACGCTACAAGACCGTTTCTCATCTGCAACTGAACAAGAACAATGTTTATATTAATTGTGGAACCAAAGACAATTGCATTATGAAAACAAGTGCGTTAAAATTGTCTAGCTTGTTCTCATTGGTTGCTGCGAAAGACGTTGTGCAATTTATCGCTGCCAAATCAAATCCATCGGCCTACAGAACTAGGCGCTGTGCGAACAGCTTCCGTTGAAACACTGGAGGTAAACAACGTCTAGCGCGGTTAGTATTGGAATGGGTTACCATCCCGGGATTGAGTCGTTGTGCGGGCGGGGGGCTACTCAAGCCTTTCATTGCCTAGGCGTCGATGAATTTGTAGCAGGGAGGGCAAAACGTGGGCCTAGAAAGAGCAAAGATAAATTTCTCTATATTAATGGCCTAAGCCATCTGCGTCGCTGCTTGCCCAGTTCACGGAGATCAGCGCGGACCATACGCTCGTTCTAGTACGGGATTACCATTATCTTTTAGCTTTAAATTAAGATCATTGTACTTCTAATATATATGTGCTTGTTTCGAGAATTTTCAAATTTCTTGACTCATCTCGTGTTAATTCTAGATAAATTACATGGATTTTATCGCAATGAGAGAATAGTGTATTGATCTTGGCTTAGTAGGTAGTATTAGATAATGTTCGATATTGTGGGACTGCAAATATGCGATTTGGGATAGCGCTTCGTTGCTTCTCTGTCCAAATGGCAGCCATACAAATACTTGAAACTTATGCCCACGTAGCTGATATAGAGATTCAGACTCTTATTAGAGAGTATTCCCTGTATAATAATAAAGAACGCCTCTAATTACAGGGACTCAATAATTAACGATAGTTTGAAGTTCAAGTAGGAGACGGCCAAATTGATTTCGTTGTAGTCTCTCGGAGAATATCTGACATCATGTTTTGTATGCTATGGATGTCAACTCTCTTTTAGTAGAAAGGCGGTGAATATCTACTTTGGGCTTCTTTTAGAATATAAATGGCGACAAATAGAAGTATACATGCATTACTTTAATATGAAACCAATTAGAATAGCATTGAACGGTGCGCTATCTAAGGAACGTCAATAATATTTTGTGTATTGAATTGAGTGTAGTTTGGCATATAATCATGAACTGAATTGTGTCTTACTTTTGATGCACCTATAATTTGCTTCCAGATAGAGACTGAGAAAGGCTGGCAAACAGGGTCTTGGCGTTTCGAGCGAAATTTCGAGTATGCGAATACTGCATTCGGCTTTTCGAGAACATTTGCTATCCATGAAGTCCAGAACGTCAATTGAACAACCAATAGATGGAGACTCAGAACCCAAAAAGTCGATTTCTTCTTTTGTGATGCATCTTCCAATGCGCATGCGTCCATAGATGGCGCTTTTCATCAGGATAACTTCATCTGCGGAACATCGAGGTTGGAAGATCTCCAAAGGGCAGTAGTCTTGAATAATTGCTATAATGTGAACACAAAACGAAATGAAGTTATTCGTTTACAGTCGTGGTGTCATGTGCAAACTTGATCCGATTTATTCAAAGTAGCTGGAAGCGACAGTCGTATTCTAGCTTAACAGACGTTACAAAAGATCAACTGGTGCTTAACCCATATATGGCTGGCGTCAGTTTAAACTGACGCTCGTTTACTTTCAGGGTTTGAATTGTATAATTAGTTATTCTGAGTTATAATGCTTTAAGAATAGACTTGAGTGATTTTGTCTGTTATGTAGCGGAGATTTTTGCTTATTAAATTCTTTTTTATAGTTAATTAGTAAGTTTTTAATTCGGATGTTCGTTTTTTCGGCAATGACAAGTTTGAGAAAAATAAGTAAGTACTGTTTCATTATTTTGATAAACTTTGGCTGTGAAAATGTTTGACACTTGCCTTTTACCAATGCAATAAGCTTTTGCACAGAATATTTAACAATTTTGTATTATTGTTAATATATTGGCGTCAGTTTAAACTGACGCCAGCCACAGGCGATAAACTTTGTTGAGGGAAGTAATTCTGTGAAAAAGTGTTTTCAACACTAAACACTTGCCTTTATTTACCAATGCAATAAATGTATTTTGCAGTTTGAGAATATTTAACAATTTTGAGTGATTGATTATATGTCAAATATTGATTGAATTCCATCAGTGTTTAATCTACTGACTACGGGGAGGTGGACCAGCCCGGGAGGAAGCCAGCAAGAGGGCTTCTGTTGATGCAATATGTTTTTTGGCATAGAAATTGCAAATGATTCATCCCCCGAAATTTTGGCTGCATCAACAGAAGCCCTCTTGGGCTTCCTTTTGTCAGGCAGATCCAGAGCCTAGATTAAACACTGATGGAATTCATAAATTTTTGACATATAATCAATCACTCATTTGTTGTCGAATATTCCTCAAACTGCAGGTGAGGGAATACATTATTAGCATATGAGTAAATATTTCTAGTAATATTCTCTCAAGTGTTAGAGAAAATTAGTAAACTTTAGTTTAGAGGGATTATTTTTTGAGTTTTGTTTATAGCTATTATTTGATCTCATTGTAGTTACAAGCTTCATGAAGTTCTTTATATGATGGATGACATGGATGAGGATGCGTTTCAAGGTGCTGAAATAACAATCCTTCTTCATGATAATGTTGGCGATGACTCTGATTGAAATTCTGGATATGTAGAACTGCTTTGTAGTGGAAACCCTTATAATATGAACCGCGACCAACTTTTGGCTGTTGCATGTCTTAGGTCTAATATTCGGAAAAGCTAGTGGAGATCTTAGAATTGGCCTTGAAGAAGATTGCGATTCAAATGAAGCATGTGAACATGAGCTGCCAGCCACGAAAGCACAAAAGACAGTGCCATCCAAAAGGAAACTGATAACTGTATAAATCACCCTGGATCAAAAGTGACCTGAAAGAAGCTGATGCTAAAGAACGATTTTCATGGAAATTACCACCTCCAAAATCAGAATATCAATGCTCATCAATTTGTTTGTTTGAACTGTTCTTCACACCATAATTTATACAGCGTATCTACACTGAAAACTTGAATATGGTGCTCAGAAAGGCCATCATAGTTTCAATCGAGACATTTAGGATCTCAAGCTCTTTCTTGGTGTTCCACTTTTGAGTGATTGAGTTTCATTACCTCGAAGATCTATTTACTGGGAATCCAATATAGGCCTAGATATCCATAACATAATGGTATCTTCAACAACGTCACACAATTGCTTCAGTTCAATAATGTGAAATGTCCACTTGCCAACAAAAATCCGTAAAAACTGATGACAGATTTGCCAAAGTGTGTCTTCTGCGGGACCACACTAACTTTTCTTGCCTTGCGAAACCTTTTGCCTGAGCAGACCCTCAATGCTGATGAAAGCATGATACCATACTTTGGTCAACATGGAGCCAAGCAATATATACAATGCAAACCGATCAAATTCGGATACACGACTGTCAACTTGACTTGGTTATGTCATCAATTTCTACCAATGTCTTGGAGCTGGAACCATAGACAAAGAGCTCGGTCTTGGGGTTCAGTTGTACACTCTTTACTAAATGACTTACCAATGCAACAAGGCAGCTCCTATTACATCAAGCTCTTTACAAACCCACAGATGTTGTACCTGCATCCAGATAATGGAATGGCTGCGCTCTTCGTCAAAACCGTACTGAAGGGGCTCCGCTGAAAAGTCTCGAGACATTGAAGAAGGAACCCTGTGGATCATACGTTCTGTGTTGGGCAAGAAAGCTGGAGTGTGCTTGATTTGTTGGGATGACAGCAAAGTAGCCACTGTTGCATCAACATATGCAGGTGTTCAGCCGCTTTGCAAAGCTGCTTCTTTATGTTGCAGGCTTGATTGGTTTGTTATATAGCAACTGACTAAGTTTAGTACGGTACATAGCACAATCAGTGCATATCGTGAGAACTACAGCGATCGAACGTCGTTCCATACTTCGATCCGGACACAATGCTCAACTGGTTGTCCCTCCTCCTCTTCGGACAGCGGGTCTCGGAGACAGATCCTTCCGGCGTGGCAACCCTGCTTCGTGGAACCTGCTCCCGAAGACAGTCACAACTGAGTCACTCCCTGAGCGGTTCCGGAAGCAGTTGAAGACGCACCTGTTTAACAGCTCGTTTTTGTAAAGCGCTCTTGACTTTGCCTCGATTGACATGTTTACTGCGCTTAAAAAATTGTCTTGCATAATAATAATATCTTATCAATAAATTTGGCAAATAAATAACTTTTATAACAAGTCCAACAAAGAACAATGTAATTATTAAGTTAACTAATGGTTTAAAACATGATTAGAGCAAAAAATATATGCTGTCAAAACCTGTACCCTCCTGTGGCTGGCGTCAGTTTAAACTGACGGGTAAACATTTACATATATTTTCACGCAATTTTGAAAAATAATGAAACTAATCATTGTTTCAGTGTTTACTAATACAGAACAACCTAACTAGGTGGAATAATTCATTATTTTTTGTCATGGTCTGATATGGGTTAAGAGTCTCAAGAAAGATCTCTGAGAGGCGATTCCAAGAATATCTCAGTCACAGTCACTGTATTATAAACCTCAAAGAACTATTATGAATGCAAATTATTCAACGTTAGCTACTGTGCAGTGAATCCTTCAAATGTTGATTAACCTCTACCTAGTCGTACTCTGTAAAACTCTCCTCTATAAATTAGGCAAAGTCTCTTTTTAGCTTGTAAATATCGTGAGAAAACGAAATTTATCGTCGTATTTGGGATCTGGATCTCAAAGTGCCTGGCTATGTTGTGTTGACTTTAATTATGTTATTTTTATTGAGACATTTGAAATAGAATTTTTAGCCTTACCGTCTTCTAATTCGTCGCTGATCTGTGTGGCTTCAAGTATATGAACGCAAAGATTCGATAGAAATATCACAATTGCGTACTCAAAGACAAGCATATTACACTTAAAATACATTTTGTCGAATTCCGATAATGAAAGAAATGCTAAAGCCGACGACTGACCCAGAGTGCGAAGTGATGCAAATTATTACGCTTTAAAACGCTGTCTATACGCGTATGAATCTACGCCAATTGCTCTGGTCAAAGCACAGTGACTAATTCTAGGTCGGGGACTGTCTCAAAATATATTCCTGCGTCAAATGCATTTTCAAACAAAGGCATGCAATGGTCTTCGATTCGAGGGAAATACAAATTACATGGATGAAAATGCGCCCTTCTAGGCCTATATGGCGATATGTTCTCTATAAGCATGTCTGCCTCAAAGATAAACTATTACAATATAAGTAGACTGCAATAAACTGTTTCTGCAGTTCTGCAGTTCCTTTAATACAGTATAAAGACTTTTTAGATATGAAGAACGTTCCTTAAAATAGACTACTGAAAGAATTAGAAATCGCAGATCGAAGGAATAAGCTGAACATTCAGCTCGTTGTAGGCTAATTTTATAGAGGTTCTTATTTCGCACAGAGGGTTATACACCAGAAAACTGTCATTGGACGCTAGAACTTCGAATACCGTGACTTGGATAATAGCTTACACCTTGGCTACCGATGAAGCATGCTTCTCTACGTTAGCATCTAATAATAAGTAGAATTCTAAGCGAGCCTTGAAAGGGTAGAGTCAATTTTATGCCATGAATCTTGTACACGAGGATCGGTGATCTGAGGCTATTGTGATAGGGTCTACGATAGGGGCTGGTCTCAAGGCCCATATGTAGCTAGCCTAGAGTTTGAATGATATGCTTTCGTGAGCTAGAATGCTTGGTCGCTATAAGAAGTTAAGAAACCCTGGACATTACCCTTGAAATGTAATTCTTATTACCTTAACTACTGTATTTCCGATAGGTCCTTTCCTTTCTTACACTATCTCAGCTCACCAGTTTGGTCACTCCACATTACTGTATTTAAGTATTTTTCATAGCTTAGCATATGATATGCTTGAAACATGTTTTCAATGCGCTGAACAAATTCTAAAGTCTTTGGCTAGTTTTATAATGAATTCCTTGATAAATACAATAGCCTAAATACGGACCTGCCATTGTCGATTTTTCGGATATATTAAAGCATTGAAGAGTTTCATTATTATTCATTGTCCTGTTAATCGTAGACTTATAGTCAGTCATCAGTTTCAGTTATCCCAAACTAATCGGCCACGTCTAAAATGCACAATAGATCAACAGGTTGACGGAAGTCGAAGTAGCGATTTCACTTGATTTATATCAAAAAAGCAGTCGGCTCCTTATTTGATTAAAAGTTAATTTTCCCGAGCTAACATTTGGCACAGGAGAGAAAACAGCCACGAAAATCACTACAGTTTTTTTCTTAAACTCATAACTATTTAACTATGAGTGCTCTCGATTTCAGATCGCTCCGAAAAAATGTTGTGTTCTATACAATAGATTGTCTTTACTTTACCGAGTAATTTATGACTTAATTTCTCAAAAGTTAGTATTTAATACCAGACTCGCAATCTAAAATTGCACTGTATACTTCAATGTCTTCTCGTTTCGTAGAAAACAAATTCACTGGGCGATGAAAATAATTCAAAATACTATTTAGCGTCACTGACATTGAATATTCAAGAAAATTGTTATCAATCCAATGAAATTCTCCATTGTTTGAATTAATTGATTTGATCGTTGTCTTCTTTGAAGCGACCGTCACCAACAAATACAGAATACGTTGGTTGAGTCGTAGTTGAACAATGTGCGTCGTTTACCACTGGAATAACTGTCGCTCCATTTCCACTCTCAATCATTGTCCGTTGACTTTCGAACGGATTGAACTGGTGCTTCAATGTCTTGTATTCTCGTTTCTCATCAGATTTACAGCGTTTTCTGAAAGTTATACAAATGGTATCTACTTTCGACCAGTTTCAGTTATTATATCAGTTACTTGGTGGTACTGTGATAATAAAAATTTCTTTTGACTAGCTGTAGCGTCATTTCACACTTTTCTTGGGGGCGGAATAATTTTTGGCCAATTTTTGCCAAATTTTGGGCAAATTTGGCAAATTTGTGAATTTTGGGCAAAATTTTTGGCAAATTTGCCTAAGCAGTTCTTTGCCATTGTCCTAGCCATTTTTACTAAGTTAAAACTTTGGAATTCTTGCGCGTTGACTTACATTTCACTTTTTATATAATTCTTGTCAAAAATACATTACACACATGTCTTACACTTACCATAACCTATTTTTACATCACACATTATTTCTCATTTCCTTGAAAGGCCACGGCCCGCGTCCTTCCAATGACACCCTTGTTGACTAGTAAAATATGACATTCAATAAGTCTCGAACACTGTAGCACAAGGCCTAAATGGAGCCTTCATTATAAATGTTTAACTGATAATATTTAAAAAATCCAAAATAATGCAAATAGATTAATTACAAAGAGAGTTCAGTATCCTAAAAATCCAATAAAAATATTGACCTTTATAAGAGTCTTAATATTCTTCATATTGCAAACATACAGCACATAAACAACAAACCAGATAGTTCATCTTTAACCAATTGACAACAAAATCTCAGCCTCAATAGCAAAATCGACTATTTCTACCACTATAAATTATATTTTTGAAAATGTCTTACCTTTTGAGGAACACTGCCCCAAAGCAGATGACTGCCAAGCATATTGACACAACGAACCCACCAATTGCCACGATCCACAAAACTTAACAAAGGCATGATGGTCTAGGTAATTATTTAAGATCAACTTTGAAAACTAGCTTCCCCAATAGTTAAGATAATCTTGCTAAACATTCAAAAAAATTATTTTCAACGAACTTATCCATTAAATATAGTTCTTCCAGAATTGCGCACTGATGTGAAAACAGAATTAACAGTTTTTCATTATTCTCTATTTCAAGTCGCTGTCTCAGATCCAGTCAAAGCAAACGTTCTATCTCCACCAAAACGCCTTTATTCAAATCCCACATGAATAAAACAATTTGCATCATAGTAAACTGATTTTTCTCAGCGCCAAAATGGCAGTAATTTCATTAATTCTAACGGGTATTGGAAATTGATCAGAGAATTTGAAAGGACTGACGAGCATAATAAAAATCATAAGTAAACGATTCAGTGGTTAGAAAACAATATTGCTTATAAATGACCTTGATCATTGGGTTGGCGTTTCAATAATTCATAGCACATACAAACCTAGTTCGCTCCTCTCTGATTCGACTCTGGTCTGGATTTCAGGTAGAAAATCAACTTCGTCCTCCCATTTGCCTAAAAAAATAGTCTTTTGTTCGTATCAATCGAAATCTTTTGCAGCAACACTTTAAGAATTTTAGTGGACTATGGAATCTAGTTTTCTGTTTCCGTTGTAAAATAATAAATTTTCATTGTTTAAATAAACCTACCAATAAAAAAATTTGCCAGACAAACCGCTAGGAAATAATTAAAAGATTTATTTCCAATTGCAACGACACTTTTTTTAAATCCGTTCTCTCTAAAACTCAATATATTTCTAATGCTGATAGCAATGACCTTTGCCTTGTGAGCAGTTGCCGATGACTCCAATCCATTTTCCGTTGTCACAGTAGAGATGCCAAGTTTTACGAGAAACATAACATCCGACAACTGTTTCACCTTCCCGTTTGAAATAAGCATCACTCGGAGGAATAATATCAGAACATCCCACAGCTGCAAATAATATTAACACGACAGCGCATCATTATTATGAGAAGTATTTCAAGAAACACTGTACTTTCGAAAACCCTTATAAAAGCTTCTAACCTTGGAATTTGAGGATGAATTCTACGTTGTTTTCTCTGCTGGTCGTCGTGTTATCCGCGGGGGATCTTAGATAAACGTCGACAGAGTTTCCTGTTGACGAATAAATCTCTTCTTCTCTTTCCGATCCAGATGTGCACTCGGTCGAGTTTCTTTTCGCTGCTTTGTCAACGATTATGATCACGTGACTGGTGGAGCTGGAGCATTTCTCGTTGACCTTTACTACTTTAGAGGAGGAGGAGGAGGAGGAGGAGGAGCGTAGAGGAGCAGTTGTCTTTAAGATGATTCTACTGATGATGATGCGCTGACCAATGGGAGAGATCACAGTCCATGGTTGAGTTGACATTCCACATGACGACGTCTTCCAGTTGACGATGTGTATGGGCGACGAAGAAACGTCCACGCTACAAGACCGTTTCTCGTCTGCAGCTACAACAGAAACTTCAGAAACTTCAGAAACAAAATGAAGGCTTATTGTATAAAAACTAACACTTAATTCGCCTACACAGAGATTCTGTAATCAAACAACCATGAAAGCTAATTGTCTAGTGACCTATTTTAACGAATATGTATGGATATTTCTTGATTTACTCGTATATTCGCAGTCTATAGAAGTAATTTATGAGAGACGTTTTAGATGCTGTGTCTTCTGAGCAACCTTTAACTGAGGGTCGACATACTGTAAAATTAACTCTGATTCACTGTTATTAATTAATTACCTTAGACTTAAAGTCTGTAGTCTGGGGACAAGGACATCTTAATTACGATAGTTTTCAGTTCATCGTATAAGGTTCTGTTGCTTCGCTTGTGTTTGTGCATAGTCCAAGTGGTTGTACTAACTTGGAGCGTTTCTAAATCAAAATTCACCGCTAACGGAATTTTGTTGGTATACTTATTATTTTAAAGAGAACAAAACTTGCTTCAGTAAGATAACTTTGAAAATGCAATGAATGTAAGAAATGATTTAGAACTGCTGAGAAAGTGCGTTAAACTGATCTCCATATGAAGACGTTCTCTTACTTTTGATGCATTCATAGTTGACCTCGAGATAGAGACTGAGAACTGCGGAGGAACAGGGTCTTTGCGTCTCAAGAGGAATTTCAATCACACGGATACTGCATTCTGCCTTACGAGAACATCTTCCACCTACGAAGTCTAGAATATCTGCATAACAGCCTATTTCTTCGTATCCAGGACGCAAAATATCGACTTCCCTTTGGTGATGCATCTTCCGATACGCATGCGTCCAAAGATGGCACTCTTCACCAAGATCACATCACCCGATGGACATCGAGGCTGGAAGGTTTCAGAGGGACAGAAGTCTTGAACTGTTGAGCATAAGGAAACGCAAGCCAGAAGTCACCAGACAAAAATAAAAGTGAAAAATGCGACTTAGCACGTGACTGAAAATCTTGACCACAACTCCTAAACAGTCATAAACTGCAAAGGAATCTTCTGATTATAGTCAAACGTTGACTGTGGTGCAGCAGTGGAGCCACATAGGCCTATGGACAAAGGATGGCTTAATCCAAAACGGTTCCAAACATTTCGATACCGGCCTCTTCTCTGTTTTCAGTTTAATTAATTCTAAGCACATACTGTATACTGTACAGTGTACAGTATACAGTATGTATGCATATATATGTGTGCATATATAGTTCGTAGCCAGGGCTCTGTAGTAGGGATGGCACCGACACCAAGCCCCGACAATTTCCATAAATATAGTCAAGAAGTGAAATAAGCACAGAGTTCTTGACGCATTAACGTCCGTTTCTTTATCGCTTCTCCTGCAATCCTCGTACCTACACTTCCCAGAAAAATTTATCGAAGCCTTTGCGTAAATCCCAGCAATAACAATAATAAGGGACCGGTCTCCCGTGCCTCGGCTACGCTAAAGTTATATATATATATATATATATATATATATATATATATATATACCATACATATAATTATAGCCTACCCGCGACAGAGTGGATTCATGTCCAGATAGTTTTTGCGCTTGCTCAATTGCCATGAGATAGACATATTTATTAAGACATTCAGACATTTGAGAAGTTTGAAGTCATACCATCTTCCAATTCGTTGTTGAGTGGCGTCAAGTTTACGAGCGCAAAAAGGTTTAACAGAAATATAAAAATTGCATTTTCAAAGACAAACCTACTGCTTTTAAAAAGCATCGTTGCATATGCAGATACAGTAGAAGCACACACATAAAGACCAACTGATCCACTTTGCGAAGAGATGAAGACACTGTCCGTAGGCGGATGAATCTTGGAAAATCGCTCTTATCAAGATTCAACGACTGATTCTATGTCAGGGACCATCTCAAAATTTATTAGCCTATTCTATAAAAAGTGATTTTCAAGGTGATTGAATATCGTTGTTTATCACATCCAGCGAATCCGTGCATTTAGTTCTCAGCACTCAATACTTGATTAATAAACTGCCATCGAGCCTCTTTACTCTAACGGCTTAACAAGGCTGCAGTAGGATTTATGGATTTCGATTGAAAGCATTACCAGCATAATAAAGACTGAATAAAGTGACTTCAGGTGACAGTGGCTTCGAAAAATTACGGTAGAGTATAAAGCACATATTCTTTTAAAGTTTCAAGGGAATAATTTATTAATATAACTTTTTAACGTGGTTCAGCTGACGTCAATTTCCATAGAATTTACAAAGGCTCTTCAGCTTTTGCATGTATTAGGCCTACATTGTGTTACACTTGAGGTTGCATATAGGAGAAGATCAAAGCTAAGCACTCCGTATCGTCATGTAGGTCTAAATCTGAGGCTTTTGGCATCAGCTTCTGGTGTTTTAAAACTTGAGGGATCATGCAAAAGTGCAAAATAGGTCACAAAGAAACCTAAAACAGACTTTATTGAAGGTACAAACAGGACGATAATGCAATATCCCCTTTAAGATTCGAATGAGTAAATACTTTTACTTGCCCAATTTTCAAAAGATCTTTAAATGTCAAACATCAATTGATAATTCTTTCAATACACAAAACAGAATAGCTAAAGTAAAGTAAAGTCAAATCTCGTGGATTTCCATAGCGCCTTGGAAAGGCGCTATAGAAAAAACATAAAATAAACTTAAGCTAAACATAAAATATAGCGACGAGCATAACCTTATGTAGTAATTATAAAATAGGCGATCGTCTAAAACAGGCGATCTTGAAAGTAGGAGGCATGGACCTATTACCTTTTCTCTCCTTGTTTTCCATTCAAATCCAAAGTCCTCAATCTTCCGAATAATTCACACAATGAGAAGTAATACTTTAATACCAATATCACGCCCGCATTGAGACACTCGCATGTGCAGGCCCGTCGAGAGGGAGCAGGGGTAAATGACCAGGGACCCGGCGATCTGCAGGGGCCCCGGGCGGGTTCGCAAAATTGCATCTTATGCAATATTATTTATTATTATGAACACGCAGTTGTGGGGCCCGTTGAAGGCGTTGCTTGTACTTTAACGTCCTGAAAAGTCTGACAAGCACAAAAAGGTCATCGCCACTTTTCAACACTTGATCTTTTGTATATTTTGGAAACTGTTTGAACTTTTTTGAGGACAAACTTTCTTTTAAAAAATTATAAAACCTTCACACTTTGTAAGGGTCCCTGACTGCTCTGCCCAGAGATTCTTTCTCTGTCGCCTGCTTTGTTTGCTGATGATGAATAGATGAGTTGATTGATAGACTTAAAGACTTTGATGTTGGGTGTAAAATCAAAGGACTGTATGTTGGTTGCTTAGCCTATGCAGATGATATTCTATTTCTAAATAATTCAGTTATTGTTTTACAGAAGATTTCAGACATTTGTAGCAGATATGCTGATGATTTTAATGTGCTGTTTTAATGCCGCAAAATCTATGGCCATGAGAATTGAACAGACATGGGATGTCGGATGCTCCCCTCCTAGGATTATTTGGCCTTGACCTTTGACCTGGTCTTGACCTTCGTCAGCTCAGAAATTGTCGGACATTTAACAGTATGCTTATTTATCATAGATTAAAAGCATCAAACTCTAAGCTGGTGACTGTTGAATTATTTAAGTCGTTCAGTCTACCAATTCCTATGTATGCTGTTGAAGTAACCGCACCTAGTCAAACTAACATGAATTTGCCGAACAACTGTATAAATAAATGATTGTATGAGAATTTTGGCATCGGTTCGGGGCAAAGTGTCACTGTAATACGAAATATTTTAAAGTTTACCTGGTTGAAGTAATCGGTATGCTAAATTTTTGGACAGTTTGTATGGTCAGAGTACATGTGATATTGAATATGGGTTTAAGTTTGCAAGTAAAATACTGCCCAACCACAACCAAAGATTGGTGACATGGATCATCTGAAAGAAGTGCTAACATTGTGTTGGGATCAGATCGGACAGGATTTCATAGACAAAGCGACAATTGACCAGTGGTTGGGCAGAATTTTACTGGTTATTCGGGCTAAAGAGGTAAAAGAGGACTCATTGAACATCGTTTGGACTAAGACTACCTTCCAAAGTCTGTAGCAAACTTTGTTTTAAGCGATTACAGGACACATCGTATGTTAATGTTGTTAACGTTTTTCTTCGTCATGTGTTAGAGCAACGTTAATTATCTTAAATTTTTCGAATTCTCAAGTAAATCTTTTCAACTTTCGTATTTTAATTTCCATCGTACCTTAATAAATATTTTGAAGTCCCATCGCCTCAAAATCGAACGGGATTTATTGGCACACTCTGTACATTCGAGTTTCTCGTCCAATTTTCAGTAGCGAAACAGATATTCAACTTTTGGCAACGATATCGAATATACAGTAATTCATGCACACAATTTTATGTGTCTCGGGCAAAAATGTGTTAATGAGCAAAAATGTTCTTTCACAAACGCTTTTATCATTAATACCAGTGCTTTTTTCAGTAGCGACGCACGGGAACGGCGTTCCGACACCATTTTGCCAGATCTTTTACCTATCGACATGCAATAATGCGTGTTTTACTTACAATAGGTTCTTTTTCGGTGGGAACGCACGGGAACAACGCAGGGGGCCCCCAAAGAGGGGGTTTGGGTTAGGGTTAAGGTTAGGGTTAACCCTAACCCTAAACCCTAACCCTAGAAACGATGTGGTGACGAGCTTTTTTGCTCGTCAACACTAAAAACGTAGACGACATTTGTTTTGCTTGTCAGCCCCACTGTGGAGCCGCATATCAAGGATGCCGCTTCGGGCCCCAAAAGTCACACTACGCCAGTGTCCTGCTATGATAATTGAATTTCTGATTGGGCCTACATCTCAAATTGTTGTAACCAGTTTTCGATCTTGAAATTTCTAAGCCACGAATTATAACGGAGGGCCTAGAGTTTTCAGATCTAAGAAAATGTCTGCATCTTACATTGGCTTTCAGTTTATGCCGTAGTCAGACTTTCATTTCGAAGAACATGAATGTAACTTCACCTTTTATTAGTAGTAGTTAATGGAAGTCGAAGGTTTAATAACAATGATGGAACGGTAGCTTTGCCCCTTGCTATCTTGAGGTCCTCCTGATGTAGGATGTAATCAGATCTCGATAATTTTGACAGTTAAGTAATACTATTAAAAATTAAATTATAAATAAAAATTAAATAATAGTATTATGAAATCGAATGTAATTATGATGCCAATAAATATTCCTTATTTGTATGTTTACTCGATTGACTGACAATTAGGCTGTGTCTACGCTAGAATGTCTTTCATGCACTTGATTGTAACAATTGTATTCGTGGTCATTATGACCCGTAATGTTTTCAGGAAGTTTACTATTAGGTTCAAGATCAGAATTTCTAGAGACTTTCATTGAAAATGTTGTCGCAACGAAATGCGCATTTCGTCAATTGTCGAATCGCAGCAATTGCTATGTTGAATGTCCTCAGGTAGGCGAATACGTCAACGATCAATGCAAAGTTTTCTCTGAAAAGCAAATACTCTGACAATGTCTTCTCCAGTCAATATTAATCATCAATCTTAGTCATCTAATACATAGAGTTAATGACATGGCCAAGAGGTTAGTAGGTGGTTGAATATTCGCCAGGTAGCAGAATATTGCAGAATGGGTTACACGCGCTGGAGCGGTGGGTTGACGGAGCGGGTTCAAACCCCGTTAGCACCCCTATTAGCTTTCACACAAGGCAGTAAAGCCTCCTAGGCCACTTTAAATCATGCTAGCTAGGTTTCCATGCTAAGTTTAAGAAACAAACTATTCGACTGTGTTAGCCAAAGTCACTTAACCAAGCGATTCATTCTTGAGCTAGTAAGTACATCGGTTGCTTATTCGCAAATTTAGACATGGTAGTGATAGAAGGCGGGAAGTGGAGATTGAAATCGTTGAAAGTGGCTTCAAGTCTGGGATCGACCTTGCGTAATGCGGAGGCATATAGATGGAGATCAAATACTTTGTACGGACAATAATCATGGCTGCAAAAGCACGCTGCTATTCACTGAAAGATACAACAGTCATTCTAACACAGGGCTAACCCTCCTGAACCACCTGAAACTTTATTATTATTATTATTATTATTATTATTATTATTATTATTATTATTATTATTATTATTATTATTATTATCGTACGTGCGGGACAATTCAATGGCGAACAAATTGCCCCAGATCGCTACGTAGTGACGGGTGAGATTTGAACTCGTTACGTTACCTCCGGTTGCGTGGCTTTCCAACGAAGTGATACGATGCGTGCCTTGAAAATCGGATAGCAACGTTCACTTTCGGACCCTCCAATGGCGATTTTAGGCATGGGGAGACTGAATAGAAGCCAAAGGCTTAAAGATTTCTAATTGAATACATACTTCTGAGCATGACTTGCGGGTAATGGACGACAACGAGTTTGACTGGATCGAAGTATATGATCATGCGGTTGACTTCAGCAACATTGGGAAAATCGCCAGTCGCAGCTTTAACTACAAGCTGTTCAACACCGTACTCGTTACACTAGGGCGCAGTGAATTAACTCCAAAACACGTTTATGCGATTACTCTCATCATGAAACCAGACTTTTCAGAGGTCAGAGGAAGCCCAGACCATCTACACATTTTAGGTCCTCCAGTTACAACTGTGGTCTACAAACATTTTAACTTAGCCTCTTAAACCACTTAAATGGCAAATTATTATTATTATTATTATTATTATTATTATTATTATTATTATTATTATTATTATTATTATTAATTATTAGTAACACTAGGCAATGCATTCCAAATGTTGGGTGCGAGAAATCTAATAGATTTACCACGTAATTACGTAACGGTCTTCTGCTTATGACAGCGGCTTAGCCAGGATTGCTGAATGGAAGAGGGGCACGTCGTCGTTTTTCAAAGCAAAAAGACTCGCCAAAGCGATTCACTTACTCCATGTTACCTCTTCTAATCAAGTTCTCAACGGTTTTACGCAAATCTCACGATTGGTCCGAGCCAGAATAGAGACCCGACCCCAGTGTCCTCCGTGACTACGCCAATTGTTAATGAAGGTTTTTATTGTAATGGGAATGTACTGTACATCGAAACAATGGCTAAAGTATATCTGAATATGGCTTGGTAGAAAGAGATTTTTTAAGAAAAATGCGAAAGAATACTATGAATTAGTCAAATGAATCAAACACTCACATCAATTCCCTTTAATTCAGGTTTACTAGTTAGAATGGTCAATGCTTCTCCAATCGGCTACAAGCAAAAGGAAGAACCATTTGACCGTAGTAAATTAAGCATAGATCCTTCGAATCTATTTGGCCTTGTCGCTTCAAAAAATTGTCTCATTTCTGTTACAATAGTACCATAATTTATAGCTTGATAAAATTACCTGGTTGACTGAAAGCTAGTTGGCGAAAGCATTGAGACTTTGTTTCAATTAAGATGCTTCATAGCTGTAATTATGCACTTTAAGAGGACGTTTAGGTCTACCATTACTCAGAGGCATCAATCGATGGTGCTCCATATCCGTTTAAGAACGATGAGGTCAATTCTAGAGATTGGTAAGAGTTGGTACAAGGTACAAGATTTTTATAAGCAAGTCGGTTCCCCCAACAGTGTCGTCTTTATGGGTTTTTACGGGTGGTTGTATCTGCACCCAACCACTCAACCCTCCTCCTGCATCTTGGCTTGGATCCGGCATGGAGGATCATAAATGACCTGCAAGGCGCAGACAGACCACAAGTCTATCTGCATTTATTTCCTTACAATGATTAAGTAGTCCAGGGTTAAATTTGAGACAAATGGACAGCATGTTGGGGAAAAGCCAAGTTTCGCGCAGCGTAGCTCGTAATATCCAGTGTGCAGGGAATTACAATAATCAAGTCAACTGGTAGCAAGAACGCTGGCAATATTGCCTGCTTAATTTTCATTTATATAATTTGTTTTAACTGTTCTGGATTAGATATTGCCTAGATAATTAGGTTTCTGAATGGTTGTTTCTTCTTGCTTATGCTGTTTTCTTCTACTCTCAACTTATACCACTTAATTAATTAATGATTTCATTATCTTTAACTTTTTGATGTTAACTTGATTTATATGCTCATGTTTTTTCTTATTTAAATTTTTGTCAAACCAGTTAGGCTATAATCTTTGTACTTTATTTCATAAATTGTAAACTTTCTATTATGTGTCATGAACTTAGCAGCCTTTCTGAAGGTGCTACCATGATGTTCAATTACTATTGCACTCTTTTTTGGGGAAAATAATAAACGGTTATTGGATTGGATTATTGGATATTGTACTTTTGTAATATGCAATTGCTATTATTATATGCTGCTATTTACCGATTTAGAAATAATAAAACCCCAATCAATCAATCAATCAATCAATCAATCAATCAATCAATCAATCAATCAATCAATCAATCAATCAATCAATATCTATTCTTTGCAGCTCATCGGATATAAATTCCGCATGCATGCAATTTCAAAAGTTTGCAGCCATGCCAATTCAACGTCACTTTGCCCCATAGGTTCAGGCACGCTTGATCTAGAGTACCTTCATATAATCATTTACAAGATGTACAGTATCTTATTTCTCGCTATCTATTTGGGCACTCTTGTTTATTCACTGTGCAGACCCTGCATAGAATGTTTTCGACCTTCGCCGATTTGATCCATTCAAGAGCAAATCCGATTATGAGCCTTTTGTTTTCGTATAGCCTTCTCCAAGCAAAAAATTAATCGATTTGAGGTGTCCTTTAGAAATTGAGATCTCGCTGTGAAATTCAAGCCTTTAGCGACATAAAACTAGCATTCACTATAATATGGATGCCGTCCTTTGGTTAAAGGTTAATTATTTACAAACTTTAGGCAATATCATCGGCTGCTCGTTAGCGAATAATAGAAAATGCTGAAGTCTAGAGAATTGAAGTAGAGACAGGCTAACAGTCAGATGAAATAGAGTCACTCAAGTGTTCATATGCATGTATCACTTGAGATTGTGTTAACTCACTTTTCCGTTGAGTTCATGGTATGATTTGTATTCATCGCCAGGCTGTTCTGCAGCTAATGATGCAATATGAACTCAAAATTAAAATTGGCAAAAGTTGAAACACAAAATTACTACTACTACTACTACTACTACTACTACTACTACTACTACTACTACTACTACTACTACTACTACTACTACTACTACTACTACTACTACTACTACTACTACTACTACTACTACTACTACTACTACTACTACTACTACTACTACTACTACTGCCAATACTACTACTACTACCTCCACCACTACTTCCAATACTACTTATCTTACTACTAAACCGACAGCTCTAATTTCAGCATGGTTCTTAATGACAAGAGAAGCGGTGCGTTGTAGTCTAATTGTCTTAAATGAAGAAAAATAGTTAATAGCGGTAAAATATAGAAGTAATATATTCGTCGAAGAGCTAAAAGACCAATCACTATCATATAGGAAGTCGGATCAGAATGTTGTCAAGTTAAGAATTCTTACATGGTTATTTTGTATATATATGTCTGGTTCTTTTTAAAGCATTTCCAGTTTAGTAGCCCCACAAGAGGTTTAGGGGAACACCGTCAGTTCCCAGCGGGGATTGAGGTGGAGTCTGAGAGGCAGAAGTATTAGTAGTTATAGTGACATTATATATGACATCTGGCGAGATTTATTAAGAAATTTAATTGTAATTTATTAAGAAATTTGCTAAAAGATGCATTGAAACTAAATTTATCGAATTAGACGGCAATCACCCTTCATCCACCAATAAAGATTTCTCATCGATTTTGCGCAAATCTCACGACTGGTTCTAGTCCGAATGGGGGAGGGGTGGGTGGGTTCTCATTGCTCTGGCAATGTTTCGCGTGAATGACTGAAGTGAATACCCTTGCAGCTCCCAAAATGACGCTTTGCAAAGAGTGAAGAAGACTGAAGGACGACCTAAAGCAACTTAAGAATTCTAATTGAAACACTTACGTCTGATTAGAGTTTCAGCAACACGGACGACAGTTTTGGTGTATGGATCGACAAATAAGATAACTTCGTTGATTCCAGTCTCATCAGTAGCATAGCGGCTTTTAATAATTCTAACCTGCTCAACACGTAGTAGAACAACCGCTCTCATTGTCGTCGACATAAATCAGAATAGATTTAACTCCTAAATACGACATGTAGATTAAGTGTCCGCGATATAATTTTTTTTCATTTTGTCATAGAAAGCTAGATTCGTAGAACGTAGATTCGTAGAACCGGAAGTTCATTATAGAACGGCGAATTTTGATCTTTCGAGATCCACAAATAAAATCATGTTAGGATTGTACAAAAATAATTAAAGAGATATCTCTTAAATATTTTAATTTCAATGTCTTATAGCAGGCTCAACTACTGAGGAAGGAATTGCAAAATTTTGTAACTTTTGCTTTTTCAAGAAATTCAATGATTTCTTATTGACTATCAAATTTGGCAAAGGCGTAATATCGCACAGCTACTAAGGTCGGAAACCTGGGTACTAGATTAATCAGACGCAGATTATTGGTCGCAGAGATGAGCTGCCTAAGAAAAATAATGTGAGTAACCAAGTAGCAACATTTGAGAAATGAAGACATCGGCAACAGACAGGAGCCACAGAGACAATCATCTATAAAGTACGCAAAAGAAGTTTAGCTTGGTTTGACTTGTTAAACGAATGGACAGCAGTAGATAAGACTACAAAGCGCTATCCATCCACAAAGTAGAAGAAATCAGAGAACGAGGAAGACCAAGAAAAAGATGGATGGATGACATCAAGGAGTATCTGAACACAAAGAACGTGACAGTCGTAGAAGTATGCAGACTAACACAAGATCGAGCAAAGTGGAAACGTTTCTTATCTAAACGTTTTCTTATCCAACGATTGCCGAAAGTGAGTAAGCAGAAAGTGAAGACGACGACGATGACGACGACCTCGACGACGATGATGATGATGATGATGACAAAGGTCGTTGCTTTATTAGCGTTTTCTTACCTTATTTTAAAAATGAAATACTCACTTTAAATCCCTTTATCTCTGGTTTCGTCCTAAGAATCGCCTTTGCCTTTTCAACCGACTGCATGCAACGATAAAAATTTACCACAATTAACGGAATACATCTTTGACTAAATCGTTAGGCTTCATATTTCCTAAAATGAAGTCAGCATTCGCAACAAACGTGCCACGGTATGGTACAACAGAATGTTAGCTCAATGTATTCTATGGCTGCCTAAGTACCCGGTGCAGGCAGAGGCACTTGAGGTTTTGAATTAATTAATATGCTCCTGATTCATAATAATTTTAACAACAATGATTAATTCTACACTTTTATAGAACTATTTCTACTATTCAAAGGTATCGAACGATCAATGGCGGATCCTTAAATTCAATTCAAATGGGAATTTGTGTTCCAGCTGGACTTGCTCCTTCCAATCGGATTCATGCTGCAAAGTCCAAACGCAAAGTGACATTCTCTTATTCATTCGTGCCTATTTTTAAATTTTATGCTCCTCACGCGTAGGAAAAATTATCAAACAAAATGTTGGGGTGGGTAGAGGCACCAAATATCTACATAGCTTTTATATGTTCACCAAAAGATCCTCTAAATGTGCTTTTACAAACATGATTTTGCGCTGGTACTTTCTTTGTTTATACATAAATCATAAAATAAATCGACTTCAACATTCTTTTTGAAATTGAGACTAGAGAGTGACACGGGGACACCATTATATCCCCATCCCCACCCCGCACCCAAACATTTTACCCCGTCTTCACCCCATCCCCGCATCAGCATTCCATTGTGCAACCTTCTCGTATAGTGTGGTCACACCTCCCTCACTCAGTTATACGTTTAAAAGGATATTTACTCACTTAAAGTCCTTTTACTTTTAATCAATTTATCAATGCGCATTTTTCCATTTATAATATCGAGTGACGAAAAATAACAAGCCATGTGCCCAAGACAATAGAAGTTAAAAGAGACACAGGAGAAGAAAGTAGGCCTACTAGGCAGTACTTCCGGCACATTTCTAAGTCAGGTGGCTGCTCTAGCGCCGTGTATTAATTCCACCCATACCTGCTTAACGAATAACCTACTTGGTTACTAAATACTCTCCATGCAGAAAACAAAGAACGCCTGTACAACGTCATCAACATTATTAATATCATAAACTTGATAGTACCGATACCGTCACCGCGGTATTACCGTGATAAATGTCCCCGTTCCCGAGGTATTACCGCGTGACAAGAACCCGTTACCTCGGTAATACCGCACGTTTTGGCCAAATTGTCCCCACTACCGCGGTAATTAAAAGTTAAACCGGATTTCCGCGGTAACCGTCACTCTCTAATTGAGACCCCACAACACAGGATAAGCCTATATACCCATAGGCAGGGCCAATCAGAGGAGGGTCAGCAGGGCCACTTGGCGCAGCCTCAAATTTTTTGGGACCTCTTTTTAAGGTTAATGTCTAACTGAGGCGTTTGGGGCTGTCGTCAACAAGGCACAAGGCAGGGTTTATGTTTTAACTGCTTCCTTAGAAGTAGTGTTTATTCTAGGCCTTTGGGGGGGGAATTCCCCCAAAGTTTTAAAATTCCAAAAAAAAAAAAATTGTATATGCTGGCTTCGGGGATGGAAATTCCCTTCTTAAAAGCGTGGAGAGACAAATCGTGTCCCCCCAAACATTTCAAACTCCCCCAATGTTAAGGTGGCTAGAATAAACACTGCTTAGAAGATTGACAAGCTGAAGAAGGTCGTCAATACTTTACGGGCCCGGCGACTGTTTTGTCCAGAGGCCCGGCATTTCTCTCGGCGGCCCTGGGTCCCCGTTTGTCACGTAGTATCATACTTGAATAGCACGTAACTATTGAAGCTCAGGGTCTCAAAATTTCGAAATGCTCCGGGCCTCTTTTAGCCTTTGAAGGGGCCCGCCCATAAGATACGTAATTATACTCGTAATAAGGTGCTCAATTAAACTGAATTAGCAGTTATTCCTGATACAATGGAATGGGTACAATAAAATACGTGAACATTTTCTTCACTATCATCGTTAGTTAGCTAGCTAGCGAATCACAAAATGCCCAACATATAGCGAACTAATTTAGCTACATAACAGTAAATTGATAAAAATGTTTTTTATCACATGCATCACCTAAGCCTCCGTTTGTCTACTCACCATTCCTTTGAGTTCACGGTCATAGTATACGAATTTATCGCCATACATTTTAAACATCAGCATTGAAGCCGAACCTATAATACGACATCGAAAATGTCAACCAATAAATGTTGAAGACTATAATAAATAAAGCTGATAATAATAATAATAATAATAATAATAATAATAATAATAATTATTATTATTATTATTATTATTATTATCAGCTTTATTATTATTATCAGCTTTATTATTATTATTATTATTATTATTATTATTATTATTATTATTATTATTATTATTATTATTATTATTATTATTATTATTATTATCATCATCATCATCATAATGCACGTAATCATAAAAATAATTATATTATCTGCTTTAGTAAATGTCCGCGCTAGAGATATGCTTGAACCAATCTAGGTCAATACTAATCAAATTGTTTCACACCAGCATTACATATGCATCTCATGGGCAAAGACCACTTTGCAGAACCTGAGTACTTTAACAAACACACACATGTCTATTATCCCTGAGCAGGAAATCGATAATGTCACCAATTTCACTCATATTTTGGTAGCAACTTGAGCACCTCTGCCACAGGATTGCCCTGGCGGCTTATGGCCTTACGCCACGAGATCGCTCCAACGTCTATGGAGTCAAAGTCACATTGAGCTGTGTACAAAGTGCGTTTCTATCAGACGTGTGTCCTTCCCATCCCATTCCATGGCTCTGAAACTGGGACACTTTTAGAACGCGGAACCCAACGATCACAGGTATTCCACCAAATACACATTGAACTCCTCAAAGAGTTACCGTCTCTTGTTAGCCGTGTGTCCTTTCCACACTACTCGGCGGCTGTGCCGAGTTGCAACCTACGGTAGCTAGGACAAATGTGCACGGACAAATTTTCACGGACAAAATGTCACGGACAAATTGTGCACAAAAATGTTGCAAATTTCCAAAATTACATTTTTAAGTTTTGCATATTTTGGCTAAAATAGGTAATCAATAGAAGGTAACCATTGATAATGGTAAGATTAAATAAGTAGATGAATGTAATTTAATTGAGTTAAAGTTTTACTTTTTATAATTTATTTTTATAATTTACTTTAGATTTATTTTGGAATTCAATGTATTTTAAGTGTATTTAAGTACCGAATTTATTTAAATTAAATAAAAAACATAGTTTAGGAATAACCTGAAGTCTTAAAAAACATGAGACTGTAAACTGGTCCTTGAAAGCGCTATAACTCGAGGTGCATTTAACGTTCTATGTTTAGCCCGTTGCGGCATTAGAAACGTTAGCTTTCCTTTAATTTCTAAGTCGATGAAATCTATTATTTAAGCAAACTGATAGATTTTGTTATACCACAGAAATGAAATCATAGGCTAATAGTCCAGGGCAACATAAAAATAAAACGTTCCGTTTTCTAAAGTAATTTCCTCCGTTACCAAAGCGCTATATGAATCCATTATGTTTCCTTACTTACTTTAACGTAACCTACGTAACTCAACAATCATTGAGGTAGAGTTGAATTCGGTCGATTCTCTTTCGGGGGGAGGGTGGCACAGAGCATTATGACTCTAACCGTCTTACGATCCACGCAATAAATCAAAAGTAGGTCGTCGTGACATTTTACCCGGTGACATTTTGTCCGTGCGACATTTTATCCTGCCTCGACAATACGGAACTGACATGCCTTCCATCAGCGCGTCAACGTCGGTTCCTAGCTGTTTGTTTCACTCCCCCCTCATACAACATCGTCACTTCTTGTAGTAGATTACTGTCAATAACTGACATGATTGCACATTATTATCGAACGTCTGTCTTTACGGTTCCCTCATCTGAATTCTAAAGCCGGTCGCAATGAGTGTCATCTCTTACAGCCTGTAAAAGATTTCCTTGAAGGCCGTTGATCAAAACTTGCTGTGGAATAGCGCAGATTTATCTGTGAATGGTTAGATTTAATCCGACATCTAAAAATATACATACGGTTGTAAAAAAAAGCAACAAGCTTCTTTTGTCAATAAATGTGTAAAGAAGTCGCTGTACTTTGCCGACTGTATTGCTAGAATTTGTCTGAGGGCAGAGGCTGGCGGGACGGACGGTGATAGTGGCAGGCAGCGACGGGGGCGATGTTATGCTGCACTGTGTAAAGTGTGGTGTTTAGTTAGCTAGTCTATTAGTTCAGTCGGTTTGGTTTATGTTTGTTTGTTTCTTGTTTGCGTAGTGTTTGATGCGGTGTTTACGACGAATAAAGTTTCTCAGAAATATATTTATTTATCTTTTAAAAGGTTAAGGGGATAAGAAAGGCAGTAGTCTGATTCGTTTGTTACGCCTCTAAGGGGCTGTCCATTAATTACGTCAACAATTTAGGGGGAGGGGTTTGAAAAAGTGTGACAATTGTTGACAGGGGAGGGCTAAAGAGAAATTGACGTCAACAATTTCACTTTTTAAAAATAATCAAAAATAGGAAATTTCATGGAATACTACTTACTACAATGGAAAAAAGCATGGCAAAAAGGTCACCACCACCACCACATTTTGACACTCGATGAGCAAAACAGGGAAAAATGGTCATCACTGCAAAAATAATAACCTTGTTATTGGGACCTGTCATTGATCTTGGAGTGGAGGTCAAAAGTTTTTGACGTAATTATAGGGGTAACTGAAAGTTGACAGTTGTTGACAAGGGGGAGGGGCAAAAATTGCCCAAAAATTGTTGACATAATTAATGGGCAGCCCCTAAGGTCTGCTTTCAATGTTACGTCGTCCGATACAAAGGCGTAAGATAGTCTGCAATCAAGACTTCCATGACCAGCAAAAGCTTCCATGGCAATAGACATGATACTTTTGCTGAATCATAATAGTGTGTTGATATTTTATTTTTTTAAATTTCATTTTGATTTCTGTTTTTTTTCAATCTGTCTTCCTCAAGGTGTATCTAAACGCAAAGTATGATAAGTCTTTAAAAGTCTTTTGCAATTATTTCTAAAATGATCGAGGGATTCTCTCCTGTCACTTACCGTATGCGATCAACGTGGATGAGCAGAGAAACAGATGAACGAACAGCATGTTTTTGCTTTCACGAATTCTTCAAACGATAGATTCAAGAAAGTTAAAACTCAATTGTAACGACAATGAAGAATTTCTACCACCGTTTGAGAGGCCTTAGGATGCGTGCAACTTGCATTAGAGCACAGCAACGACTAAACTGTCATCGGTTGATGAAATATCCTTCAAATGTCATTGGATACGACGCCAAATATTGATCTCTATTTTATATTTATCCTTTATCCATATTATATTGATATTGAGCGCTCGTGAATAGGCTGGTGCACTGCACCAAGCTTTCGGGCAGCGCTATAGAAATTTATTGTTTTACTTACTTACTTACTTACTTACTTACTTACTTACTTACTTACTTACTTAGACTACTTACTGCACCTGTGTTTTCTTTATTGCAATAAGTATTCTTAATAAGCATAACATTAGCTCTAGCACAGCATGACTTATAATAGGAACAGTTTTGTTGAAACTAAGTGTAGCAACAGAGCTGTAAACCCTTGAACGAAACATTTCAACTGGGGACGTAATGTCTGAATGGAAATATATAGCAGACACACAATAGGTCAAGTAAACTGAAGGCAAAGCAAAACTATGATGCAGATGCTGTGAAGGAGCCTATACCTCAGATATCATGTGCATTAATTGAAATGGACAGTTACCATAGTCTAACTATATCATCATCATCATCATCATCTTTGCTTTCTACCAGCTCATCAGCGGCAATAGCTATACACAAAATGCTTCCAAGAAGTTCTATCTTCTGTCAGTCGTCTTCCTTCTACTATTGTAATTCCTTTCATGTTCATGTCTTCTCTGATGTTGTCCATCCACTTTTTCCTGGGTCTTCCTCTTCCTTTGTTTCCTTCTATTTGAGTGTAGAGAGCCTTGTATGGTAGTCTCCTTTCATCCATTCTGTTGACATGCCCATAACTATATGCCATTGACTTAATAACTATGATTTTCATGGCACTTAGCAATTTACATATTCACCAATGCATAACTCACATTGATTGCTTGACATATAAGCAGATGGATTTTGTGATTTTTCCTTTCTCTCCTCTTTATTTTTCAAGCGATTGCAGCTAGAAACTGTTCCAAATGCGACACAGAATAGCAAAGAAAACCACAGGATCAGATTGAGAGGCATTTCAGAAGGCCAACGTACTCCACGCGCATCATAGCCGGGCGTCGAATTCTCAAAAAGACCAAGTGTTGACCACCTCTGAACGTGAACAATCAGCCAGTTTGCTATTTATCTCCGCATGAAAGAAAATCATTCAGCGATTTGAATTCCGTGAATGAATTATTTATGCCCATATGCTTAAGAAACTGACTAAACGTGCGAGACCTTGATAGTTGTAATGATTAGAATTACTCTTAAGCTTTCTTAGACGAGAAGGAAATTGAGAGTTGATTTATTGCATTATGATTGAGTGGTATCGTTGTCACTTTATAAACTGGAATTGTTGAATATGGCTTTTGATTTTTTACTTTATTGCGGATGCGAATGGAATTGCTAGGAACATCTTATGTGCAGCTTCAGGGCCTATATTTATTATTATTATTATTATTATTATTATTATTATTACAATATTATAATATTATTATTGTTAAATTAACAAGTGAAATATGAGTCAATTTAAGACATAAAACAGGCCGCACTACGTTTGGAACAGAAAATGGTTTTAGATGTTTCTTGAAGGATGACCGAAAACAGGATAATTCGGATATTGGTGGATCTTTCCTTGTCTGTGGTCCTGACACTGCAAATGTCCTGAAACCAAGCTACGTTTAACAGTTGAGTATCATATACTTTCACATAGCTTGCAAATATCCATAGTAGTTTCTAAACTGAAAAAAATATTACGAAATGTTTAAGGTTGCTGAAAGGTTATAATAAGCAGCGAATATCAGATCGGAAAAACAAATATCATCATCACCAGCATCACCTATGCATTATTCGACTGAGTTTCGTGGCAATGGGCATGATACGCTTATTGTATTGTCGCTCTGTATTGATATTCTCAGTTTAAATCTTGTTTTTGCTGAGCAATATCATTTCGACTCATGAACCAATATGTTGAGCATCTTGTACTGTAAAAGCAATTTTCCATTCAGGGTGAAGTTTTGCAGTAGGCTACATTGTGCACTTTGCTTCAGCCTAACGAAATCCATCACTATCCGGTCAATCAGCAGCTTTCTAGATAAGTAGCTTACTAATGTTTCTGAAACTAAAGTTTGATGCACATCTGGGCTGCTGGCGTAGAAATGACTATATGAAGCTACGTCATGTTACAATCTTTCCGACACAATTAAACAGGATTTATTGATTTTGAGATGGTCCCCGACCTAGAATTAGACAGTGTGCGGATCAGAGTTATCTATCTCAGATTCATCCGCTGATGGACAATAGTAGGGACTCCTTATCACTGCGCAGAATCGAACTCTTCGCAGTAAAGAGTGGTTCATTTTATTAACTTCTAGCAAAGTCTATTATAAATGGTGTATTTGAGAGCCAATATGGTTGACGCTAGTGTTGCACTTATAATAGGCCTATTCATCTTCAATTCTTGCAGTCGAAGTCTTAGCGAAATTGAATTTAAGGATGAGACAGAGTCAAGTAAGACGGCAATTAATCTTTATATATATATATATATATATATATATATATATATATATATAATTGAAAATACTGAGGCCATAAATAAAAAATATATATTCACAAATAAGTCGTGTTAGCATAGGTTTTCAAATATGCATAATCTTGACACTAAATTACCAAGCAATCGTGAAATACATTCGGGAGAGACAGCTGCATTTGTTTCCAGCATGACTGTTTGACATTTCTGATCCCCCCTCAAACACGCTAAACTGTCATCTCTTTGCCTGCAAGCACTTTGATTTAACAAGAAAAATTTAGAACATAACTAATTATCCTAGATGAACTGTGTGCTGTCTGTGACTGTTCCTCAGTAAATCAGGATTTCTGTCCCTCTGAGTTCTTCCAGCCTCGATGTCCGACGGGTGACGTGATCCTGATGAAGAGTGCAATCTATGGACGCATGCGCATTGGAAGATGCATCACAAGGGAAGAGATTGATGCAATGAGTCCGGAATATCGCGAAATAGGTTGCTCTGCAGATATTCTTGAGTTCATGGATAGAAAATGCTCTCGCAAAACAGAATGCAGTCTTCGTATCATCGATATAGCCCTTGAAACGGCACGACCTTGTCTTCCAGCGTTTCTCAGTCTCTATCTGGAAGCCAATTATGACTGCATCAAAAGTAAGAAGACATGTTATAGGCTTGTGGAACTGAAGTCAAATTGAGATCATGTTGAATAATGAAGTTCATGCTTAGTTTGTTTCTACAAGAATGGATCTGATTCATTTTGGCTAGGGGCAACACATTTTAAATAACCTGCACAACGAAAAAATTATTTCAACCTTCCGTTTTTATTTTCAGCTATTTACAGAGAAACGTTTTTATAAAGCTTCTAAAAGCATTATGGTTCGTTCAACGGAGTGTCGTTTCGAAATCTTATAAACTAATATTCAATTCTGGAATTCAATAGAATCTCAATTCAATCAGTAAAACCAGCAAATAGACGCTTATATTTTCGCTCTAAAAGAGAGTATGGCTGATTACTAGTGTATCTAAAAATGACTCATTATCTATGCAAACACTTTATATAGCGTCATTATAAACTTGATTTTGTAATAGCCTCAACCATCATAGGCGTTCTTAAATCATAGAATATCTCACGTAATTATCAAATATAAAACTGTTCATGGATGCTAAAATTAACATTGTTCTCGTTCAGTTGCAGATGAGAAACGGTCTTGTAGCGTGGACGTTTCTTCGTCGCCCATACACATCGTCAACTGGAAGACGTCTTCATGTGGAATGTCAACTCAACCATGGACTGTGATCGCTCCTATTGGTCAGCGCATCATCATCAGTAGAATCATCTTAAAGACAACTGCTCCTCTACGCTCCTCCTCCTCCTCCTCCTCTAAAGTAGCAAAGGTCAACGAGAAATGCTCCAGCTCCACCAGTCACGTGATGATAATCGTTGACAAAGCAGCGAAAAGAAACTCGACCGAATGCACATCTGGATCGGAAAGAGAAGAAGAGATTTATTCGTCAACAGGAAACTCTGTCGACGTTTATCTAAGATCCTCCGCGGATAACACGACGACCACCAGAGAAAACAACGAAGAATTCATCCTCAAATTCCAAGGCAAATAAATGGTTGAATACAATTTGCTAAAATTCTTACCAATTTCTGACTAGCTGATATAGTCTATAGGCCTACTCTCAGTTTAATCAGGAAGAGTTTTATTGCAAACTCCAGAGTTCATCATATTTTGTTACTTAGCACACAGCATTTAGCATAAGAAAATTGTATGAGTCATTCGTTTTCTAAAGCAATCATTATTTAAGCTTCTAGCCCACTCATCCTGTTTATCCTTGTGAAATCTGTTGACGAACATAGTGAATACACATATTGTAGGTTCGAAAACCCAAATCCGTGTCGTACAGTATACCCAGGCGTTTACCGTTTTTGGTTCTATCTTATGAGATTTACAATTGACCTTTGCCTTGAAAGCATCATAGGCCCATACATATGCGTATATATACATAGTCTTATACATTATTATAAATTAAAGTTCATTGAAAGACGCATCGATGAGAACCTACTCAGCCTACCATTGGCTTTAACGGTTTCTATTGCATCAGCAATAATGTTTCAGCTTAGTTTTTTTATACCATGCAAAGTGACAAATCATAATAGCCTACTTCATGTAGGGCGTACACATACTCAATTATTTTATTTGCATGCCCTAATACATAATGAATCTCATGTACAGTTATTCGAATGTTGTTTGCAGCTGTGGGATGTTCTGATATTATTCCTCCGAGTGATGCTTATTTCAAACGGGAAGGTGAAACAGTTGTCGTCGGATGTTATGTTTCTCGTAAAACTTGGCATCTCTACTGTGACAACGGAAAATGGATTGGAGTCATCGGCAACTGCTCACAAGGCAAGATCGTTGCAATTTTGGCAATAGAAACGTATTACTTTAAGTGAGAATGATTGACAATGTATTAATTAATTTATTTAATTGGAATTTAGTCTAGAATCGGACATTATTTTGTAGGCAAATGGGAAGACCAAATTGATTTTATGCCAGAAGTTGAGACTAAGGTCGAATCAGTGAACAGCGAACTCGGTTTGTAGAAGCCATCGATTTATTTGTTGAGATCATTTACTATTAGTCAAATGGATCGGTTGAATCCGTGTCTTCGGTTATTTGCATTAGGCTGAAATGTTGCCTATTGCATTACTTTTATCTACAGTAGTTCATGAAAAAACTGAATTAACAGACAAACATGATTGGGCCTTATGCTCTTGAATTTCTTATTATAAAACACCGTTTGACAAGCTTTGTTTTATTTCAAATTCCTCTCAGTTTTTAGTGTATTTATAAATTAGCTCCCTGCAACAGGGCAGCAGATCGATTTCGGGCACCTTCGCTCTAAGATAGATTTAGGATACTGTATCAAATCATTAGTCGAAAAATCTGAATTTTCTCGCTCACAATTTTTAGAATTCTTTCCAAATCATGTAGAAGAAATATAATTTTTTTTCAGGAAACTGCTTCTTAAACATGAAATTTATATATATTTCTAATACAGTGTTCTTTGTTAAGTTTTGTGGATCGTGGCAATTGGTGGATTTGTTGTGTCGATGTGCTTGGCAGTCATCTGCTTTGGGGTAGTGTTCCTCAAGAGGTAATACATAGTTAGAATCGGTTAGGCACTGCATGCAATATGCCTTATTGGGACCGATATGGGAAAATAATCGAAGCCTCAAATAAGAAATAGAATCTCGTATTAGGCTCATCGATGAAAGTCTTATTTGGCATAGATGCTTGTCTATCAAATGCAAAAAGTGAACTAATGAGTACTCTAAGTTACGTCTACGCTTTCGAATTAAATTAAGAGGATATTTCATATCAATTTAACAGTGAGCATGAGAAAATCGCCTTTACTAAAGTCGTTGCTCATACTGAAATCACACCACAATTTGACACTTTAATTGACAGCTCTTAAAAATCAACGAATATTTGTATAAATTTCAGAAAACGCTGTAAATCGGATGAGAAGCGAGAATACAAGACATTGAAGCACCAGTTCAATCCGTTCGAAAATCAACGGACAATGGTTGAGAGTGGAAATGGAGCGACAGTTATTCCAGTGGTAAACGACGCACATTGTTCAACTACGACTCAACCAACGTATTCTGTATGTGTTGGTGACGGTCGCTTCAAAGACGACAACGATCAAGTTATTTAAGTCAAAAAGGAGGATTTCATTGACATCATATTCATTTCCTAACACATTTGGTGTCAGTGACGGCAAATTGACAAATCAATTTCTTTTCCACGCGCAGTGGACTTGTTGTCGCGAAATAGTTGGACAATATAAAATGTAAAATTTTGAACACGAGTTAGATACCAAAGGATAAATCGTGATTTATTTGGTCTATTTCAAGAATAGACTTTAAACTAACAAGAAAGTAGCCTGAGCTTAGAATTCTTCAAAACATATTGATAATATTGTATATAGGCTTTATAGGCTTACTGCAGTGATAAATGTTAATTACTTTTTCACACTGAAAGGAGTTTTACGAAACTGGTTCTTGTGAAATGGTTAATTATACTCCAGTAAGTCAGAACTTCTTTGGTGATTTTCTTTTTATTTTAATATACGAAGTTTCTAGCTTCAATGCAGTGTACAGCATAACAGTTGTCAAAAAATCACGGATTGGTATGATAACCGATAATAATAATAATAATAATAATAATAATAATAATAATAATAATAATAATAATAATAATAATAATAGTAATAGTAATAGTAATAGTAATAGTAATAGTAATAGTAATAGTAATAGTAATAGTAATAGTAATAGTAATAGTAATAGTAATAGTAATAGTAATAGTAATAGTAATAGTAATAATAATAAAGTATTGAACGTAAATATTTCCCTAGGCCAACGTATTTTTGCTGCTGTGTGTGTGTAATTCCGAATTGATGAAGTAAACTATGAACCAAGATGGAAATTTTGCTAAGAAAATGAGTAAGGGAAGAATATTGTTGATTGAAACATTTAATATATTAGCAAGTAAATTGGAAGTGCTATAAGGAGACGTTTTTCTACAATAACACAGCATGCTGTTCACAATACCGTAACGCGAAATCATTTTACAAAGCAGATTCCTTATTGCGCATAATTATTACTTACGACAACGCAAACAGCATGTCTTTGTGTCAGAGCAGTAAATATACTGAAAGAATCGAATAAAAACCATAGATATAATATCAGTGCCATCATCAATAGATGGACCAACATATTACGTGATACAATAATGGTTCTGTAAAAGTATATCCCTTACTTTAAACCGAAATCCCATAAATTATATGTGTTACAGCATTGGTTGCAGTCGGACAAGCACATAAGCAAATCGTCTAGCGCTTATCTTTTCACATATAAATCGTTATTCTATTGTCGAAGACCATCGCACATCTTTACTGCATTACTGAGCGTAAAGAGCCATTTGTCTATCCACTGTTAATGCGGTGATGGATTTTGAGATGGCCCCCGATCTAGAATCAGCTATTGAATGCTGATGAGAGTAATGCTTGCAGATTCATCCGCGTATAGGAAAGAGTTGCAGCGTTTCCATAACTTCGTACAGTCGAGCATTTCACTTTGATGGCCTCAATGTTTCGCAATGAGGAATTTTAGAACCAATGAGATTGTCTTTGATTTTATAATTGTCATAATTCTATTAACTCTTTGCGATCGAAATATCGATGCAACTGAATTAAATGATGACTCTGAAACAGGTACGACTATGTAATCTCTCTGAATTGGTTTATAATCTTAATATACAGGATACATTAATAATTTATTACAGTAGCGTCATTTCACATTTTTCTTGGGGGGCGAGAAAAGTTTTTGGCAAATTTTTGGCAAATTTGTGCAAATTTTAGGCAATTTTTTTTACAAATTTTAGGCAATTTTTTAAAATTTTAGGCATTTTTTGCAAATTTTGCAAATTTTGGCCCAATTTTTGCAAATTTGAATTTTTAAAAAATATTTTGGGCAAATTTTTGGGAATTTTTGCAATATTTTGCACATTAATACATTATAAATTATTTTTTCATTTCTTGGGAGGAGAGCACGGCCCCCAGTTCCTCCAAATGACGCCCCTGCATTATTATGCGAATTTCAAATAATGAGAATTAGGCTCTACACTGTAGCGTAGGCGTTCTATTACAGTCAGAATAATTATCGGACAATTACATCTCGATGCGAACCGTAATGTTTTTGAGTCACGTTTTCTTGTTTGTTTTCTGAATTGCATTCTAAACAAATGATGCTGCTTCCTTTGAATTTGCATCCACCTTTCACTCAACTTGACTCAAAAATGAGATCATGTCTGCAATTTGTCATGTCTTTGTTCACTAGCTGCAAGCTAAGGCAACTGTTCAGAACTAATTTGCTATGCTGTTAGTTATGTGCGTTAAGCCTCCTGGTAGCCAAACTCGAAAGTAGAAGTAGGCCTATAAGTGTCTTTTCAGGATCGTTGCAGGGATGCGACTTGGATTAAACGTCTCCACTTTTGGCACGGATTTGGCACGGACTATTCCATAGACATTGCTTAACTCAGTGATTGAAGTGTCTTGCAGAGACTACCTCTTTTAAGGCTGGTCAAAACTAAATTGACGGTTAGCGGGTGATGCTGTCTACTACGTTTCCACCAAAATAAAATAAAGATGTCTCGAAAATTAATGCGTGACATTTTAAAAGTGTGAATACAGCCAATCTACAGTTTTCGGATATTTAGGTGGTTGCAATGCTGTTTGTTCTTTAGATATTTATGATTACTGTGCTTCGGATACCTTCCATCCTCGATGTCCATCGGGTGATGTAATATTGATGAAGAGTGCCATCTATGGACGAATGCGCATTGGAAGATGCATCACGAAAGAAGAAGTCAATTTCTTAGGTCCTGAATCTCAATCCATTGGCTGCTTTACCGATGTCCTGGGCTTCATGGATAGGAAATGCTCCATTAAAGCTGAATGCAGCATTCGCATACCGGACATTTCTCTCGAAACAACAAGACCCTGTTCCCAAGCATTTCTCAGCTTTTACCTGGAAGCCAACTATAAATGCATGAAAGGTAAGAAAAGGATTTCTCCATCTAAGTGCAGGACACAAATGAATTTAATACTTGACTAGAACTCGAAGGCTCGCTTCGCTCGCGCGAGCTTCGCTCGCATGAGGCTCGCTTCGCTCGCTGCGAGCTTCGCTTCGCGTCGCTTCGCTTCGCTCGAGGCAACGACCAATCCAATTCCAATTCCAGAACGACCAATCAGAACGCTCACTCAGCCAACCAATCAGAACGCTTGAAGGTAACCAATCAGAACGCTCACACAGCCAACCAATCAGAACGCTCACACAGCCAAACAATCAGAACGCTCGAACGCAACCAATCAGAACGCTCACACAGCCAACCAATCAGAACGCTCGAAGGCAACAGACATACAGATAACGATTTTAATGTTATAGATGAATGATGAATCAATGAAAGAATGAGAGCGAGTGAAGAGATGAATTTACACGATGTGATCAACAGTTAAGTAGGCAACCTTCAATGCTATGTCACATTATGTATCTGACTTACTAATAAAGACTGTTTTCAATCGTGAGTAGGACTAAATTTAAAAATGCAAATTAAATTAACTAAATTTTGCTTTTAATGTTCTAAAATCAGCAGTTTTTCTTTCACGTGAGAAATATTGGATCGTACTTTCACAGCAATCCCGGCATTCCCGGCAATCCCGCTTTTCGGGACCCCGCCTGCCCCAATTACTTGTCAAGCCTGGTACGGAGACAAACGACGACTGGGTGCCATTTGTAGCTGAGATCCAGCAGCCGCCACCGGCTGTATGTTCCTCCTCCGGCCAAGACTCCGAAGTTTGGCGAGCGTTCAATGGCTCGCTGTAACCCACTTCTGCGGAACGCGATCCCTGATGCCCTGGCCGGGGTTACCTCTCCTGAGACGTTTGCGAAAGACCCAAAAACGTACTTGTTTACAAGATCGTATGACATTGCATACTGTTGACTGTACAGCGCTTTTGGCTTTGGCTTATGGCTATGTTACTGCGCTTCATAAATTGTCGACGATAATAATAATACTAATAATAATTTCCACTATTAGATGACATCAGCATTTATATGGGCTTAATAGTTGAGTCGAAATTAGAAATTTTGCACAATTTGGTTCAGAGTCGCATAACAATATCGTAATAAATTGATGGGTCAGAGATTAACGTCCACTAAAGCAAAGTTACTTTACTGTATAAAAGGGCCGTCGGGAAAAAACTTTGGTTAGGGGTGCAGATTTTTCCCAAGTTGAATTTTTCACTTTCAAGTCCTTGACAAGCAAAAAAGGTCTTCTGCACACTCTGCACCAATCTGCATTTCAAGATACAGGAGGTGCAGAGGGGTGCGGACTAGAGATGTGCGGGTACAGCAAAATGCATACCCTACCCGTACCCGTGGAAAAACTTTTTTACCCTACCCTACCCGTACCCGCTAGCGCTATACCCTACCCGACCCGTACCCGTAAGCTGTGTACCCGTACCCGTACCCGTACCCGACATTGGTTGGAATTTGGAGTTTTTTGGATTTGGAATTTTGGATCCGTACCCGCGGGTGCGTTTACGGGTACAAGTACTACAAGGCCTGTACATGGACCCGTGAACCCGTATCCGTTCCTAGAGACTATAGAGAGGCAACAGTGAAATAGGGGCTACGAAATTGGGATAACTATTTATTGTAAATAGCACGCATGTTTAGATTAGGACAGATCTAGTACTTAGGAATCAGGATAATCAGTCAGCTAGCCTAAGCCAACATGAATGGGCTTGTTTAAAATATTTAGTAGATATCATTTATCTATGAGCAGGCATTAGAGCTCAAGTTAAACCACAAAACTTTACCAGAAGAACTTTCTCGGTCGAAGAGTCCTTGGAGGAGTCAGAGGACGCCATTATAGATTTATTACTGATGATGTCAGATTACGTCATCTGTATTTCCTTTATGATTTCAGTAAGTAAAATGCATGCTGTCTGACAAACTGAACGCGATATACAAGTTATACTAATACACTTTTTACTCAATATTATTTTTCTATTACTGCATTGCTAATTTGCTATAGTAGTGAGAAATGAAAATATAATTTTTCGGGTAAAAACGGGTATACCCGTACCCGTAGCCGCTATACCCGTACCCGTAGCGCTGTACCCTTACCCGACCCGTACCAGAAAAATGTGTACCCTACCCTACCCGTACCCGCGGGTACGGGTACGGGTAGGGTATACCCGCGGGTACGGGTATACCCGCACATCCCTAGTGCGGACCATCATCTTTCCAGAGGTGCATTGCACCCCTACATTTTTTTTGGATGTGCAGCTGCACCCCTGCACCCCCACTTCGGGCGGGCCTGCTGTATAATAGTGTTCGATATATCGCCAGTTCGATGCCTAATCACTCTGTCCATATTTAAGGTCGAACATTAGCGATGGTCATAATTGTGGTTTTTGGCTATCCTATTTCCATAGCTGGCTACAATCCATGTTATTGGCTGGAGATGTGGAACCAAAAATATATAGCACTGAAATCACGTTTTATTCTGAAATGCTGCATGGTTGCCAAAATTAACATTGCATTTGTGCAGTTGCAGATGAGAAACGGTCTTGTAGCGTGGACGTTTCTTCGTCGCCCATACACATCGTCAACTGGAAGACGTCGTCATGTGGAATGTCAACTCAACCATGGACTGTGATCGCTCCCATTGGTCAGCGCATCATCATCAGTAGAATCATCTTAAAGACAACTGCTCCTCTACGCTCCTCCTCCTCCTCCTCCTCCTCTAAAGTAGCAAAGGTCAACGAGAAATGCTCCAGCTCCACCAGTCACGTGATGATAATCGTTGACAAAGCAGCGAAAAGAAACTCGACCGAATGCACATCTGGATCGGAAAGAGAAGAAGAGATTTATTCGTCAACAGGAAACACTGTCGACGTTTATCTAAGATCCTCCGCGGATAACACGACGACCACCAGAGAAAACAACGAAGAATTCATCCTCAAATTCCAAGGTCAGACGCCCTAATAAATGATCGTAAGAATTTCCGAAATTACTGTGTTTCCTTAAATACTTCTGATGACAATGATGCGCTGTCATGTGGATGTTATTTGTAGCTGTGGGATGTTCTGATATTATTCCTCCGAGTGATGCTTATTTCAAACGGGAAGGTGAAACAGTTGTCGTCGGATGTTATGTTTCTCGTAAAACTTGGCATCTCTACTGTGACAACGGAAAATGGATTGGAGTCATCGGCAACTGCTCACAAGGCAAGTTCATTGCTATATATCAATGGAAATATATTATTTTAAATAAAATGATATCTACAAATTAATGTATAATTTCGCTCAAAATTAGTCTGTTACTGTATAGGCCTATATTTAACAAACGCCATAATCACAACGCAGATGAATAAGTCTTTATTCTGTAGGCATGTTGCAAGACCAAAGTGATTCACAGCCAGAAGTTGAGACTAAGCTCGAATCAGTGAACAACGAAATCGGTTTGTCTGCGCTATTAATTTATTATTATTTTTAGTGAAGTTCTCTACTATTAGAGAATGAATCGGGACAGTCAGCTTTTACATTATTTGTCATAAACAATTCTAAATGCGCTGAATTATTGCGCCTCGTATATTGCTTGACTTGATACCAGAAAGGAAGTGAAGGCAGTGAAGTGTTGACGGTATTCTATCTCTCCTAGATTTGTCTAATTCCTGAGACGTTTCCTAAAGCGCGTTTAGCCTATGTTTCATACTACTCTGGTTCAAATACAGTTAGATTTTGCAAATTAACACTAAGCAGTAAGGCAACGTATCAACAGATCGCATTTCTTTTATCTTTGCGTTCAGTTAAACGGCTTACCGAAGAGGGGCTGTTCCTTCACATGTTCATAGCGTTTTGTTCGTTTGGAATATTATTGTCTAAGTTTGCTTGAAAATTCTTTCCATATTATTTTGCAGAAATGTAGTATAAAATTCAAGAACTGTTTTAAACATGATATTCTCTTATTACGCGAGTATTTTTAGTGTTTTTCCTTTTAAGTTTTGTGGATCGTGGCAATTGGTGGATTCGTTTTGACAATATTCTTGGCCGTCATCTGCATTGGAGCAGTGTTCCTCAAAAGGTAGGAATACATAAATAAATTTTGCACGCTTCTTTGTAGTAGGAATCTACTCTACGTAAACTGATATGAAAAGTAAAGAAAGCCTTGAAGAACAATTTGGAATTTGTATTGCGCTAAATAATCTCTCTCCACAAGGGCAAAGGCCCTCGGAATGAGTGCAAAAGCTATAAACCGATTACCTTACTTTACGTTCCGGGTAAAGTCTTCACGCATGTCTTACTCGCGCGCATACGACCTCTTCTCACCGCTACCCGTAGACCACAACAATAGGGATTCACGAAAAATAGATGCCATCCTTGCCCTACGCCCTTTATCCGAAACCCACCACGAGTTTCGCCAACCACTCAAAGTCGCATACGTAGACCTTAAAGCCGCCTTCGACTCTGTCAAATGGAAAGTTATTTGGAACGCACACGGAGACATCGGCGTATCAAAGAGTATTCTTGAACTAAAGAAAAACCTGCACAACAATGCCACTGGACAAACCCGCTTCGGCAACCGCCTGTCAGCGAAGTTCCGCACCACATCTGACGTCAGACAAGGATGCATTCTAGTCCCAGATTCTTTTTTGCTGTGCCATGGATCTCATTATGAAACGGACCACAGCTACAAGCACGTTACACAAGCACAGTACACGTTTTCTGACCTGGACTACGCAGACGACGTTACCCTGTTAACTGGAAATCCTGCCACACTCCTGCAAATGGAGACTGAAGCCTCCAAACTCGGTCTTCATATCTCCTGGTCTAAGACAAAAGTGCAGAACATCGGTTTTGGCCCTCTGCCAGTCCACCGCTATACCTGTGGTCCGACATTGTGGAATCTGTCGAAAGCCTCTGCTATCTAGGTTCCAACATACTGAGCATGGCCAACTCACACGAGCACTGAGCAATCAATCAGACGCACGAAAATTGCTTCCACTGATCTACAACGACTAGGAAGAATATGGAAACAACGCAGGTTGAGCATTGAGACCAAATTTCGTCTCTACGAGTGCCTCGTTCTTTCCGTCCATCTTTACGTCAACGAAACCTGAGCAATGACCAAAACAGGACTGGATGAGAATGGAAGCATTTTACACCAAAGCCCACCGTACAAGATCTCTGAATCAAATGAGTAGCTACAGTATACCAGCTATCTGGCCTAGATACGCTGCACGACTTTATCCGCCGAAGTCACCTAGGACCCTTTTGGACATGTCGCTAAACTACCAACCGACGTGCCAACACCAGCAACGCTGCAGATTGCTGCCTGCCGCTCTCCGCGATGGAGACCTTTAACCCATTGGCTGCAGTAGGCCGACCTTTGACAGACCACCCACAACTTGGTGTCACCATTTGCATAACGACTGCAGATTGCCTCCACTTGAAGCACTTCACTCTCCACCGAACATGACTTTGTGGAGAGAAATCTCTACGCCAACAAAGCAACACAAGATTATTGATGTTGTTGTGTTGTACATAGTGGACGTCTAGGCAGGTCTACTCGAAATCTATCTGCCGGTGTTAAATTAGGTTAAAGCAAGATATTTGATAGACAGCCTATTAGCACATGGCAGTCGATAAAACCGATGTCCGTATTGCATTCAAACAGTTAAAGCTACATTTACTGGACAGCCTTCCTATTTAATATTTGATAGTTGCTGTAAACCAAAAAATATTTGTTCAACTTTCAGAAAACGCTGTAAATCGGAGGAGAAACGAGAATACAAGACACTGAAGCACCAGTTCAATCCGTTCGAGAGTCAACAGACAATGATTGAGAGTGGAAATGGAGCGACAGTTATTCCAGTGGTAAACGACGCACATTGTTCAACTACGACTCAACCAACGTATTCTGTATTTGTTGGTGACGGTCGCTTCAAAGACGACAACGATCAAGTCAATTAAGTCAAAAAAGAGGATATAAATTCACGTCATAGCCATTTTCTAATGCATTTGGTGGCAGCGACGCCATATTATCGTATTAAATTACTGTCCAATCGACGTGAATTAGTTATCGGAAATATAGTAGGGCAGTGAAATGCACACATTTAGAATACGATTTTCCTTTTAAATACTCCAGATATTATACCATGAATTAATTATTATAAGAGATACAAGTACAAACGTTTAAATGGTAAAAGTGTTATTGAATCGAGCCATCTGAGATATATGCAAATAATTGGAAGTGCAATATGAGAGGATTTCTGTATTGTAATACAGGCTACTGGTAAGTAAGTAAATAAAATCTCGTAAACTTATCCAGCGCCCCGGGAAGCAGTACAGCAGTAGTTGCTCATTCTTATGCGCTTAATCTTTCTTGAAATAGCTATAGACAAGGTGGTTTGTCAGCCGGGCAAAGGTCAGTATGTCTATGAGGCGGTAGGTCAGGTTGTTATTGCTATGGAGGAAATGACTTTTCGAATAGGAAGGTTTTAAGTTTAGACCTAAAGGCTTGAGGAGACAGTGAAGGAATTAAAGGAAATGGGGATTCGGAGCTTATTGTTTGACCATGTCGTAGGCTGCGGAGGGAGGATGGAATTGTGTTTCAAAGTTCTGGTGCGGCGTATGAGAAAGCGCGGTTGCAGATTTTGAATGATGACTGATTTCTGGTACCCAATATTGTGAAAATATCTATGAAACTTAACCTCAAGGTTTGTTCGATTTTTGCACTTTCTGGTCTGTCTTTCACCATCTACTATGAGTATTGTATAAACTTGAAATTTTTATAATAAATGCTGCCGTTGTTACAATTCTGGCATTCGCAGACATTCGCAGACATTTGCAGACCTATAAGATCTGCCTCTTCATCTATTCCTGATTATGATTGACGGGTGAACGTGATCGCCTTTTTGTGGGGTGTGGAGTGAAGATGACTGCTTTATCACATGGACGTCAAGTTAATTATAGATTTTAGAAGAATGAAATGGTCCGCTCTTTGGTGGAATACGTCGACATGATTTTAGTCATGGCATAACTAATTTAGTTGCAAAACTACGTCGGTCACAGCATATCTTTACCTACATTGCTACCTATTTATCGACGCCTAAACGATGAACGACTTGGTTGGCCGCCGGTACCACGACTCGATCCCGGGACAGACGCACATCCAAATACAGGCCGCGATCGACGTTACTTAACTTCGGTATCTGATGGGATCCGGTTGCACAACGCCAAGTAGGGCGATAATAATTACAGAATAGACGTCAAAATTCAAAATGGAAATTATCCAGCAAAGCATAATGGCCACTGCCATGATATTCTGTTGCTGGATCATGAGTATGTTAGTATTACCAGCTTGATGTTTACCGTCTCTGTTCTAGCATCCATCGCTTATGATATAACTGCGACAGAATATGTAAATCATGAAGTTTAAATCTTTTATGAAATTCCTGTTAACCGTAAAAACGTAGGCTACATTCAGGGCCGGATTAAAGTCCGAGTGGGCCGGGGGGCTGAAGAAAAAAAGGCCGTCGCCTATACTGAAAATTTCTGACAAGGAAAACAAAGGTTATCTCCCTTCCAAATCCTTCTGACAAGTAAAAAAAGGTTATCTCAAAAATCGGTGGACCAGTTTTCATGATGGGCAGGGGGGTGCTGCAGTCCCCTCAGGCCCCGCCTTAATATGGTCCTGCGTACACTAGTAATTTGCAACTTTTCTAGCAAAATTTAAAATCCCGACTAAAACAAATCGACAAATGGCATCGTCACTCTAAGCCTACATGGCGTTTGTGCGACCGGTTCTAGGTCAGAACACCGAATTGAAGCAAAGTTGAGCTCGGCTAATACATCCATGTAGATGGGTGGCCATCCCGGGACCGAGTCGTGATGACAGAGGCCAACCAAGCCGTTCATCGCTTAGGCGTCGGTAACTTGATAGCGACTTTAAGCTGCGAAGGTAAAACACAGGTTTAGAGAAAGTAATTGCAACCTACGCTAGAATAATGGCTATAGCCACCTGTGTTGCTGCTTGCCTATTGCGTGAAGATTCATGCCGGACACTAAGCTCGTTCGAGTCAGAGGCGACGCTTGGTTTTGTTGGCTGGGTGGGTCAAATGCAATCTACACAACCAGGACCCGGCTCCGACTGCCCCTCCCACCAAAAAATCAAAATTTCTCTGCAGATTTGCGCGATTTGCTCGGGTGTCTTTGCCCGAGACTGGGTGGGTCCGGACCCGCCGACCCATCCCTCTAGGGCCGCCCCTGGTTCGAGTACGGAAATACCATTACCTTTTACTCCAAGCTAAATAAAAATAGTTAATAATAAATACGAAGAAAGCTTTATGCACATCTTGTACACGTCAAAACTATATGCATGTCTTTATTAAGTTATTTAGTGAACTCGGCCCAATTTTTATCCCGCGTGATAAAATGCAATTATGGATTTTGAGATGGTCCCCGACCTAGAAACAGTTATTTGATTACTTAATCACAGCAAATTCTCTCGGATTCATCCGCGTATAGACTGCAGTTGAGCGTCTTCATTACTTTGCACTGTCAAGCATTGGATAGCTGCATCCTGAGTGCATAGCCCCTCTATTCGAAATAATGTATTTTAGCATAAATAAGATGGTCTTTGAAGGTGCAGTTGTGCTACTTCTATTAACTCTCTGCTCTGGAAATCTTGATGCAACTGAATTTACTGACGAGTCGGAAACAGGTACGTCAATGTAACTGAAACTAGCTAAAATACTTCTATAGCGCCATTAAAGCTCAAAGCATGCCTGTTCTCTGCTGTCTATCCACCATAACCGGGACCGAAAAATCAGGCTGACGTATTATATTTTACAATGGTGATTATCGTGCAAATTAAGGAGCGACCGTCGACTGATGCCAAATGCATTACTAAATTGGCGCTATAGAAGTTCGATGATGATGATGATGCTGATTAGTCGGTGGTCTCTCTCAAACGTAGAGTTGTAGGCCTAATCCCCCATTCTCAGATCCAGTAAATCAGTCCGATCTTCTGGTTGCGGTTACGGAGGATGGAAAGCACGAGAACCGGAAAGTGTGAGTCTTGATCGAAGAGCACGAGAGATTAAACGGAGTCAATCAAAGCCGGAAGTTAATTCCACAGCATAGACCAAGTACAGTATATGTAAGTTGGCTTGCAGCTTCACTGCGTATACACTATACAGGTTAGATAGTCACTGTATGAGTATCAAATCAGAATCCATATTTATGGATTTTCGATTGTAGTCAGATGTAGTCCTGAACAGTTTTATTCCTTGTTACATGTAGCACTCAATTTCAACTCATCAATATTAATGCATGACAATATTGATAAAAGTATTATCCTATTTTAACGCTGTCTTCATTCAGAAATCCAAAACTATTGCCCTTCGGAGATATTTCAGCCTAGATGCCCACAGGGAGAGGTGATCCTGATGAAAAGCGCCATCTATGGACGCATGCGCATTGGAAGATGCATCACAAAGGAAGAATTCGATGCCTTGGGTCCTGAATTGCGTGCAATTGGTTGTTCAGTTGACGTTCTGGAGTTCATGGATAGAAAATGTTCTCGAAAAACAGATTGCAGTCTTCGAATAATCGAGATTACCTCTGAAACGGCAAGACCGTGTATTCCAGCATTTCTCAGTCTTTATCTCGAAGCCAAATATGAATGTATCAAAGGTATCCAAGATTTTGCATACATCATAGCTATAACTTTGCACTTCTTAGACTGTATGAATGCCATTTGAATTTTCTTCATTCTGATGAGCGTATCCTGAGTAATTTGACCTATCTGGCTCATATTTTGCAGCTTCATCATTATAAATACAGCCAATCACTCACAAATAGACCAAAACTTTGCTTTGTTCACGCTAAAAATTGAGACGTTAAGACAAGAGCTACCATACCCTAATTCGGAGAAAACAAATTTACCTGATTTTTTACAACCAATTTCTGCAATATAGTTTAATCGGTTTACTCCATTGACAGTTTCCATTAGTACTCTTTTCACACCCATAATGTTTCAATTCCCATCACACTATAGCTAGAATAGGTTCATCCGCTCGCAGTTCCTTTTAAATGAGCTCTATTCACCTAAATAGTTCAAGGCACAATTGGCGCCTACGATTTTTGGTTGCTCTTCTGCAGTTGCAGATGAGAAACGGTCTTGTAGCGTGGACGTTTCTTCGTCGCCCATACACATCGTCGACTGGAAGACGTCGTCATGTGGAATGTCAACTCAACCATGGACTGTGATCGCTCCCATTGGTCAGCGCATCATCATCAGTAGAATCATCTTAAAGACAACTGCTCCTCTACGCTCCTCCTCCTCCTCCTCCTCCTCCTCTAAAGTAGCAAAGGTGAACGAGAAATGCTCCAGCTCCACCAGTCACGTGATGATAATCGTTGACAAAGCAGCGAAAAGAAACTCGACCGAATGCACATCTGGATCGGAAAGAGAAGAAGAGATTTATTCGTCAACAGGAAACTCTGTCGACGTTTATCTAAGATCCTCCGCGGATAACACGACGACCACCAGAGAAAACAACGAAGAATTCATTCTGAAATTCCAAGGTTAGGTGTTATAACAAATAAATAATAGTAAGAATTTTCTAAATTTGCTAATGTGCTTTAAATACTACTGATTATAATGATTCTCCATTTTTAAAATGTTATTTGCAGCTGTGGGATGTTCTGATATTATTCCGCCGAGTGATGCTTATTTCAAACGGGAAGGTGAAACAGTTGTCGTCGGATGTTATGTTTCTCGTAAAACTTGGCATCTCTACTGTGACAATGGAAAATGGATTGGAGTCATCGGCAACTGCTCACAAGGCAAGATCATTACCAACCATATTAGAGACAGGCCTATATGATTTTCAAATATTACATGAAATTAGAATCGCGTCCTACACAAAGTGAGTGAAAAGCTTTCTAGTGCACATGTTGCCAATTGCCGAAATCTTTTAGTATTTTAGCGATGCTTTTAGTATTGCGCTTATTGCAATACTATTGACTTTAGTTTGATAAATCTTTTGAAAAATCTGAAAGTTCTAGTGAAAATTCAATTATCGCCGTCTAAGACAAACAATTTTTGTAGGAGCATGGGAGGACCAAATTGAAGCCCTACCTGAATCAAAAACTAAAGTTGTATCTGTGAACAGCGAACTTGGTTTGTACATGCATCTATTTTCAAATATTCGATAATCTAGTTTCAAAAGACTTCAGTTGCCTGTATTGCCCATTTACACACACACACTGTGGCATATTGTGCGGTCCGTTTGGTTATGGTGTTGATAAGCTAGGCTATGGTAACCATACGTACCGGTTTTTTCCGGTATTGTCCCTGTTTTTAATTGGGTGTCTCGGTGTTTTTGAAAGTCGCCGGGACACATTCTCTTCGGGGCTTTTGAGTGAAAAGGGTTTTTTGCCCAGCGTACATGATTTCTGTCTGATTCGAAAAAATGTCTGTATTAGTAGCAACGCTAACCGAAATCCGAGAAAATGTCCAGGTTTTCATTCAAAAGATTTGGTCACTTTAAGCTAATGTCAATTTTACCGAAATGGCCAATGCGTCATTTGAAGTAGGGAATTAAATTTCATAGTCAATGTTTAATTTTGTCATTAACTTACTTAGTTAATTTATTTAGCATAATGAAACAATTACTATATTTTTCGCTCACTGGTCTGACTCTCGAATGCCAGTCTAAAAATGACCAGAGGTTGACACCTCCTTCATAAAATTCCCCTTATTGAGTATTGTTTAAAAAATGAAATCATAGTGAGAGGTGCTAACCTTACCCTAAACCCAGCAGAGTATATAATTCTATGCAACGAGTTTTTTGGCAAACCAAGCATATTTGCTCACCGTCGACCTCTCTTACGCCAAGCGCTTACACCATAATAAGTACAAATGTGTTTGTTGTAATTACTACGCATGTTTTAGCAAAGAGCGCATAAGTTTCGCATTTGTCAGGTTAACAGTTCAGGAGACATTTTAATTGTTTTTAAAATTCCTTTAAGATGGGTGTTTTAATAAGAACGCGTCCAACTGCTGGAAAAGTCACTTTCTAATAAATTTGGGCTAATTTCGGAACTCTTTACGGTATTCCATATATAATTTAGGTCTTATAAAGTATGTTACGGTAATGTAAAGGCATATCCTTATGAAAGGCGAGATTAATATTAAAACTTGGTAACAATTTAGAGCATAAACAATTCATGTTCTTTGTTAAGTTTTGTGGATCGTGGCAATTGGTGGATTCGTTGTGTCAATATTCTTGGCAGTCATCTGCTTTGGAGCAGTGTTCCTCAAAAGGTAAGAACTCTTCAATAGACAGTCTACTTGTAGTAATGCTCGGTTTCTCGATCAGATTAAGGATATCTGGCCTAAATTAGATCGAAAGTAATTGTTTTAGTACTTAGGTCCTAATAATGTTCCTAAATGATGCAGGAGAGTAGTACGACACTCACCGCTAAATTTGAACACTGCGGAAGTGAAGGCAGAAGCAATGAAATATTAGAATAAAATTTTCTCAATAACTTCATTGATATAATTATAACTGAAAGACGACTGCCAAAAAAGTAAAAACTCATTGCGTCATTTTCAGACAACGTTTCAAAGCGGACCAAAAGCAAGAATACAAGACATTGAAGCACCAGTTCAATCCGTTCGAAAGTCAACGTACAATGGTTGAGAGTGGAAATGGAGCGACAGTTATTCCAGTGGTAAACGACGCACATTGTTCAACTACGACTCAACCAACGTATTCTGTATTTGTTGGTGACGGTCGCTTCAAAGACGACAACGATCAAGTCAATTAATTCAAAAAAGGAGGATTTAAATTCACGTCCTATTCATTTACTAACCCATTCGGTGTCAGCGATGCCATGCTGCATGGCAAATCAGTTTTCTTTCGTCGAGCAGTGAATTTGTTTTCTAATTTATTGCCTCACAACAAACGGCGCATGCAATGTTAGAATATAAATCCATAGTAACGTCTTAGTTTTTATGTTGTTAGTTATTGAGAGAAATGAAGAACTGATGCCTGAATAAAAGCACATTCTTAGAGAAAATGCAGTTTTTCTGAAACTTCGCACTCGCTAGATAATTAAGATTAGCGAGACATTTTATGTTCGTCTAGACTTTAAATCTTTGAACTTGAAGTGCTTTATGTATTTGAAATCTGTCAAGTGATTTATCACATTTAAGCATCTTTATAAAAATTGATACTATCAAAATGTATTGTTGGAAGTAATATGCCCATCCCTTTTAGGCCTCCCTTCTGACTGCGCTAAGGTTTTCCTAAATGACTTGTTTTCAAAGGGCTTTATTATTTTCAATTTAGAGCGCTCGAAACTGATGCCTGTAGATGCGAAATTAACGTGACAAAACTGACTGCAATCAAACTCTTAGACACCTTATGTCCTAAATCCAGCCGTAAATTTAAAACAACCAATCAAAATTTGCAAGCAACTACAGTCCGTATGGCATCGTTCAAAAGTTATCCAGGAGAACTCGATAGCACAGTGGTAACAACGCTGTACGATGGAGCAGGAGGCCGCGGGTTCAATTCCCGCCGGTGCCCTAAGGTCGACTCAGCCTTACTCGCTAGAGGGCGGTCGTAAACTGAGGAGCAGCATTTAGCTGCGAGGTAAAACGTGGGTCTGGGGAAAGCAATGACAGCCTGCCCCAGATCAATGGCTTATACCACCCACGTCGCTGATTGCCTAGACCGGAGATAAGCGCCGGAACCCAAAGCTCGAACTCGAGTACGGGACCTACCTTTACCTTTAATGCCTCCTAAACCACATTGAATTTGTGTTAGAATTATTCAATGAGTTATGCTGGATATTTTTAGAGGCCACAAAATCCTTCATCAGCGTAGCAAGCGGTGGACCGTTGCACTGCCTCGGAACCATTATTATTATTACTATTATAATTATTATTATTATTATTATTAGTAGTAGTAGTAGTAGTAGTAGTAGTAGTAGTTGTTGTTGTTGTTGTTGTTGTTGTTGTTGTTGTTGTAGCAGTATTAGTAGTAGTAGTAATAGTAGTAGTAGTAGTAGTAGTAGTAGTAGTAGTAGTCATAGTAGTAGTAGTAGTAGTAGTAGTAGTAGTAGTAGTAGTAGTAGTAGTAGTAGTAGTAGTAGTAGTAGTATTTGACAATTTATATAGTGCAAAAAGCATCATCATCATCATTAAGCTTGGATTCATCGCCCGTTGGTGTATGATGCAATCTCCACAGTTTTCTGCCATTCTTTCCTGTTCGTTGCTCTGTGACTCAGATCCTGTAAACTGCTTCCACGCCATTCTTCTATATCATCACACCATTCCCTGTGTGGTCTTTCTTTCTTATTGGTTTTCACTCTCCAATGTTCCAAACATTAGAGATTTGATCTTTCTGTCCTCTTTCATTCTGCATATGTGTCCATAAAGATGTTTCCTTTGTTTTAATTTGTGCAGAATGGTTTATTTTGGCTGCTGTAGTCTCATGTGTAGTCTTTCATTTGTGATTTTTTTCGACCCATCCAATTATTAGTATTTTTCTATCACGTTTCTTTTCAAAGACTAGTATTTTTCTTTTCAAATCTTTGGTGACGGTCCATGTTTCACATCAGGGCGACGACTAAACGACAGGCAAAACCCATGGCGAATGCCAAAGTCAAGAGCACTTAACAGTGGGCACTTATAAGAGATATTGAATAAGTGCGTCTTTAGTTTCTATGGTATGGGGTTCTCTCGCGTGAGTCGTGACAGATCTCTCGCCAAGTTTTGCCGTCCTGGACGGAGGGGGAACGGCCAGAAGGACGCGACTGCTGGACCTTCGGTCCAGATGCGAGCGTCTTTCAGTCAGCATGGACCTCTGCCAGTGTCGTCAACTAGTCCTCCTAGAATGGCACGACGTCAGAGAGTAGGGGTGGGGAATATTTTTAACCTGTCGAAGCTGATTGAACCATCTCTTTCTTGGCTGAACCAGGGTATGGTTCCAGGAGATGGTCAGCGCGACGACTGAATGACAGGCATCAGTAGTTATCCGGAGAAAATGAGATTCTGGATATCAATTGCAAATTTATTTATTGACCAAACTCAAGTTCACTAGCAGATGTGTATGGTCCTTTACACATATTTGTACTGTACATACATATACATGAACACACATCCTCTACACACACACACACACACACACACACACACACACACACACATATATATATATATATATATATGTGTGTGTGTGTGTGTGTGTGTGTGTGTAATACTGTGTATATATATATATACTAGAAAGATGCTCGCTTGCTCGCGCTCGCTTCGCTCGCAGTGCAGGATAATACTAATCCAATACCTATACCTAATACCCAATCATTGAATTCATGCTGATCGCCACCTAGCCAAGCTCTACGCCACGTAATAATTAGGCCTATGTACGCTAAAATCACGCAACTGTGACCATTTGTGACGCTGTATAGTATTTTTTGTGTACGTTAAAATGTACGTTAAAATTGCGCAACTGCCTCAAGCTATGAACAACTGTTACCAATAGCAACGTCGTCGCACGCCCACCCCTCTGACGCTGCAATGACTCGACTAAACCGTGGTAAACTACGAACAATTGTTACCAATAGCAGCGTCGTCTTCGAACATCGCCCGTCGCGACGTAAGGACTAAACCGTCTACCAATAGTCAACCAATCAGAACGCTTGAAGGTAACAGACAGAGAGACATACAGATAAGGATCTTAATATTATAGATATTAGGGTGGGTCGAAAATTTTGTTTTTGTTCTAACATGATTTAAAAGTTGCTCTAATATCAATGTATTGCTAAAATGCAAGAGAAAGTAAATTTTGATGTCGTTACGAGGTCCCAACTTTGGTTTACAGTAAATATTTACAATTTTCTTATACCTTGTTATATATTATAATGCAACATGTGATGTTCATATCTTTTACTTATATATTTATTTGCTTTCATTAAGACCTATAGACATTTTTATTGTTATATTTTAGGTTTCATTGAATTATAAAAATCATTTTTTATTTCTTTATGAGCCAACATGGCGTAGATTTGTACAAGTGAGTGTTGTAGAACACTCTGTGTTCGGACCAGCAGCAGGGCCACCGAGAGGGGCTCGAGAGAGGCCCCGGGCCGATGATGAAGATGATTTATTAACAGGAATAAGAAACAGGAGGTCGACATGTCATATGCATAGGAGCCCGACGAGTTAAAGGGGGGTCTGGGCGCGGATGACATCATAAACAGCGGGGGAAACGGCGACAAGCAAAAAAAGGTCGTCACTAGTTTTTGAGAGTCGCAACACCGTTTCATCTAAAGTGACAAGCAAAATGAGGAGTTTTTAGACTTGTTGACTTGCTGTCAGGAGTCCATGTTTCTAAAGCATACTGTTGGAACCTCAAGGCTGGAAAAGGCTGGAAATCAGTTGATCCCTGCAAAATAAGTGGCCGCGATGCATGCCTTATTGCTAATGCAGTTATTACAGACCTTAACATGTTGTCTCCAGCAACAGTGGCTCAGTTGCGACGCCAAAGGTTTTTTAAGGAAGAATGTTAATGTTGAGCATAATGATCAGTGTTGGGTAGTAACGAGTTACTGTAACTAAGTTACTGTAACTTAGTTACCAAATCAGTAACTGTAACTGTAACTAGATACATTTTTTGTGATGTAACTAGTAACTGTAACTAGTTACTTTTTTGAGGAACTGTAACGGATATTTTATAGTTACTTTGCAAGTTACTTTTTTATTTGTAATAGAATTTAGAATGTAATAGAAGCAAGTAGCAGCACGCCAAAACGATAACGATAACATAGATTCTAAATTTATAATGTGCATTGGGGACCGCATGTCCGAGGAATAGCGTAGATCTATGTTTCTTTCTAAGAATCATTTCGCGGTCAGTTCTTTCTTTGCTTAGCTATTGGCACGTGTGTGCTTGCAGTTATTGCTGAGAAATGTCTGACTTTATTGGAAAAAGTTTTTGGAAGACTTTTTGTTAAACGATTGGGGAAAACAGAAGAAACATTTCGGTCCAATGCATTCTCGGTGTTTGCAGTTTCTGATTGTACCTTTTTAAGTATTGAACTATATCAGCTTGCTAATTTTCTTGCTGGCTAAAAACCTAATATTCGTGTCATAAAAGTTTTGTACTTACATTATTTATGGTTTCTGTATTTGATTACTATCAACTGTTTGCTTAGTTAAACTACTTGTGCTTTATTACTAATGTTGAGCAACAAAACTAACGAAATTAAACTGTACGTATAAGAACTGTTATTCGACAACTGGTACTGTATTGTAATGTATTTTTAACTACAAGTAACTGTAACTGTAACTAGTTACTCCTCAAGTAACTGTAACTGTAACTAGTTACTTTTAAAAAAAGTATCTTGTAACTGTATCTAGTTACTTTTTTACTTAGTAACTTGTAACTGTATCTAGTTACAAATAAAAAGTAACTTACCCAACACTGATAATGATGAGAAGCAAAAATACACTGTATTGGTTTTGATGGAAAGCAGGATGTTACGTGGGTAAATGCTTCAGGGTCACGAAGGACTATAAAGGAAAAACACTATTTCGTTGTATCTTTTCCAGGAGATAACTGTATACATCATGTTGTACCTAGCAGTAGTAAATCAGAAGATGCTGCTAATGAGATTCTGTATGTTATAAATGACACAGATTCAATAGAAAGCCTTTCAGCTTTAGTATGCGATGGTACAAATAATAATACTGGAAAACTTAATGGAATCATCAGAAGGTTGGAAAAGAGTTTAGGAAAGCCCTTGCAGTGGCTTGTGTGCATGCTTCATTTTAATGAACTTCCTTTTAGAAAGTACTTTGCAACATTAGATGGCGGAACTACTACAGGTCCTTCGTCGTCTTCAGGTGTAATTGCATCTGTTCTTTACTGTGATCCAAAAGACCTGCCTATAACTAATTTCTTACCCATTTCAGGAAAGGTTTTGGATATTGATGAAACTATTAGAAAGAGACCTAAATTGGGATCAGCTGTATTTCCTAAAGTCATGCTTAGCAGTACAAGAAGGTCGTGATACAAGTCCAGATATCCAGCTTATGAGCAGCTTACTTCTGACAAACCAAGTATACTGCCTCATATACCGTGCCATGCACAAGCTGTAGAAAAAGCAATCAAAGATAGTAGTAGTAGTAGTAGTAGTAGTAGTAGTAGTAGTAGTAGTAGTAGTAGTAGTAGTAGTAGCAGTAGTAGTAGTAGTAGTAGTAGTAGTAGTAGACTTCTTTAGCGCCATTGTAGTAGTACATCTGCACCAGTCGATGGTCGCTTCAGTGAATAATCGTAGTCGTGAAGATATAACTGTAGCCAGTTCAACAGTTTACGGCCACAAAGCGAGACATGGCATGATATTACAATGCAAAGTTTCGCAACCGGAATTGCCTAGGATTGATAGCAAAGCTGATTTCATGTGACTCGTATAAATCATTTCATGTGACTCGTATAAATCATTTCATGTGACTCGTATAAATCATTTCATGTGACTCGTATAAATCATTTCATGTGACTCGTATAAATCAATGACTGAAGAAAAGTAACATTTTGCTTTGTTGGCATTCTAAATATAAAGTAAAGTAAAAGTAAAGGTTTCACCCGTAGACTCAATGCCCGTAGGGTCCGGTGCTGATCCCCGTGTTTTGTAGCCAACAGCCCATAGGTGGCTAAGCCATACATCGGCGGACGGTGGCCAGTCTCTTCCGCCGAACCTATGGTTACTTTCGCAATGTTGCCATTGCTACTCATTTGATGTTACTACCGCCCTCTAGCGATTAAGGCTGAGTCGACCTTAGCGGCTTCTAAATATATATGCCTATTATGACTATTTGTTGTGCTTTTTCAGTTTCTCAAGGGAAAATTTTGAAAATTTTCTTTCCCATACCTTCTAAAAGTTTTCTCAGTTTTCTCATAGTTGTAGCCACATGTGGTATGTTTAAAGGACAAACCCCCAGTCCCAGTAATGGCTGCACCGCTGAGTTTACTCCACATGTGACAGTACATTTTAGTCATGGAAATATAAGTAAAATAAGTATGATTTGCAAAATAATTACTTGTTTTAAAGTATTCTAAATTTAAATATTTAATAAAATCTCTAGCTTTTACAAAAGGGTGCTACTTATTCAAGTGAAAGTTGGGAGTGGAAAACATTGTCCGATTGGAAAAAATTAACGTTTTTCAGAATCAGTATATTCAGGAGCAACTTTCTACACATGTTACAGCTTTGCAACTTCAAAAAATATAATTTTCGACCCACCCTAATATATATATATATATATATATATATATATATATATATATAGAGAGAGAGAGAGAGAGAGAGAGAGAGAGATGGAGAGAGACTTTCAATTTTTGAGAAATTTCAGTTTAATTATTTGATCTGTGATAAAACATTATAATAGTAAATTATTCATATAATTATTCATGTAAAGGAATATATGCCCTCTGTTTTTCACTCTAAATAACAATTTCTAGGCCGTCTTCAAATGAAGAATTAATTTACTACACACCGGTAGGCCTAATGTAGTAGCTTGTCTATTGCTGTAAACCGAAATCCATACATAATTATCATTGCAGTCAAATAAAGCCCGTAAAGAAATTAGGTGAGGTCAGATAGCCTACAATTTTGTTGATAAATAACTGAGGCCGGACGCGTGTCGTCAGTGGAGACAAATAACTAGGTTACCTAAGGCCTGCAAAAGAACGTCTAATGCGTTGTAATATTTTGAGATGGTCCCCGACCTAGATTATGCCATTGTGTCTTGATCTGAATAATGTTACACAGATTCATCCGCGTGCAGACAGCATTAGAACGTCTCATCACTTCGCACACTCGATCACTTTGCTTTTACTGTATGTATGACCTTTTTCTATGCATTCGCAATGGTGATTTCTAAAAGTAGTACGCTTGTCTTCAAAAATGCAGTTGTGATACTTCTATTAGAGCTTTTTGCGCTGGCAAACCTGATGCAACCCAACGACGAATTGGTGGATGGTATGACTTAAATTTTGTAAATTGGTCGTAATGTCTTAGTAAACTTAGATATCTCCATTTGAAGCCCACAGAGCAGGGGCATTTGCAAAAATTCCGGGATCTAGATCAAAACTGGCAGCGAGAATATACATTTTTGGTATGAAATTGAGGCCAACAAGGGTACACATTTAATGTTTAAAGACTCCGAGAATACTGTAAGTCACTTCTTGTTGGCACCAATGTTCCTCTAATTCTTGAGGGTCCGTGTGCACATGACATTTCTTTTGGGCAACAATTTTCAAATTGCCCAACTTTTGGGTTAAAGTGTTAAAAAGGGCGTGATTAGCCTACCTTTATTTGCCTATCAGGCATCATTTTACGGAGACGACATGAAAAATACTATGCAAGACAAGAGGTGGTGATTACCTTTCTAAAATATTTTAAAATAATTTTTCAATAAAAAATAAAACCTCCTGCAAATTATTTGGGCATAGCAAAATTTTTTGTGAGTGCGTGTCTTCCGTTTTTGGGCGCACACCCACGCGCCCACCTTAGAGGGAACATTGCTTGGCACTGCTGTAAAACAGTCATTTGCAGCTAGTTACCGTTCGACTGACAAATTCTTGATCAAGACTGTCCAAGATTAGGCCTATATATGCCTTTCAGTCAATGACCTGGATCGGATTTTGGGCTAATATTTCTTCCAAATCTACGGTTTGATTAACGATTATTATTTTTATATGATATTGTCTTTTATCAGCAATTCAAGACTTCTGTCCCTCTGAGATCTTCCACCCTCAATGTCCGACGGGTGATGTAATCCTGATGAAAAGCGCCATCTATGGACGCATGCGCATCGGAAGATGCATTACAAAACAAGAGGTCGATATTTTGCGCCCTGGACATGAAGAAATCGGCTGCTCTGCAGATGTTCTGGATGTCATGGATAAAAAATGTTCTCGCAAAGCAGAATGCAGCATTCGCATAATCGATATTTCACTAGAGGCTCCAAGGCCCTGTTCTTCAGCAGTTGTCACTCTTTATCTGGAGACCAAATATGAATGCATCAAAGGTAATGAAGAGTTTTTTTATTCTAAACTTAGCATATCATAAGTTTGAAATTCACGCATATCTACGCATTCGTCGTATACTTATCTTACACGAGTCGCTTGCTATATTTCAATCTAAAACAATTCATTTTAAAAGCTTCCTTGATGTCAACGAGAGTTTTAGTAGAACACCATTTGATTAGACGACAGTCAAATCATGCTTGACTTTTTATTAACAACGAACCGGGGTATAACCTAACATGTAAGTCAACTTTCAATCGCAATTTCTCTAGAAGTTGCGACATCCTTAGCTTTAGCAGATTGCGAATATAGTTATTAAGACAGGATGGATGCAAAATTGCACATACTGTATTGCGCTAGCAAATCAGTCACTAGAAAATTTGCCTACGCAGTGGACCGCCTACAGATTCGCCGCGCAAGCAAGCGAATCAAGAGTATTTGATAAAACAATCGTTTTTTAGACTATTCGTTTATTGATCTGCAGCTTCCTTATTTAACCGTTGTGTTGTAGTTGCAGATGAGAAACGGTCTTGTAGCGTGGACGTTTCTTCGTCGCCCATACACATCGTCAACTGGAAGACGTCGTCATGTGGAATGTCAACTCAACCATGGACTGTGATCGCTCCCATTGGTCAGCGCATCATCATCAGTAGAATCATCTTAAAGACAACTGCTCCTCTACGCTCCTCCTCCTCCTCCTCTAAAGTTGCAAAGGTCAACGAGAAATGCTCCAGCTCCAACAGTCACGTGATGATAATCGTTGACAAAGCAGCGAAAAGAAACTCGACCGAATGCACATCTGGATCGGAAAGAGAAGAAGAGATTTATTCGTCAACAGGAAACTCTGTCGACGTTTATCTAAGATCCTCCGCGGATAACACGACGACCACCAGAGAAAATAACGATGAATTCATCCTCAAATTCCAAAGTATGTTTCATTGTTTCTTTTTCTGGCATTGCTCTTAATAGTTGTGTACGTACTGAATCACATTCTTTTATGTTACCTTTAAAATTGTTTATTTTACTCATATTTAATGTGCACTTTGAAACTATCTTTAACTCGACGATGTCCGAGTCTGCATGAAGCCTCGATCGTCTTCATGGTCAGATTTAATCCACGTTCTTGTCTTTAAAATTCATCTCGACAGAAATTTAAAGATGCTAAAAATGCTAGCTCCTTTTATAAAACCAGAATGTTCTAGGCAAAGACTCCCTAGCTTTTGAAAATGGTAGTTGCCAACTGGATTCTGCTAGCTCCTTATTTGGTTCAAAACAGAGTCTACCATATCTCTTTAGTTTTACTCGTGAACGTATCTACTGCAACTGGAACGGTTCTTAGATGCATTATCACATATTGTAATAAGGTAGACTAAATGGAAAGAAGATTAGGAACTCCAAATAGAATAAAGTGGTTTTTACGCATACGCAAATCCTACGAAACCACTCTAAACCCGCCACAGTTATTATAATATTTATATAATTATTATCAACTCGTAGGACTGCATGAAAAGAATGGTTTTAATGATATAAATTGCACGTATTACACATTACGTTACACTGCATAGGATTATCAGATAAATCGCAAACATATGTGCTAATCGAAGAAACAACAACTTGTCATTCAAATGTTGTTGGACGAATTTTAAACAATATTAAGATAAATGCAATATGCAATACTCGCTATAAGTAAAGTTATAATTGTTTTCTGTCATTTACCTATTGTACTCTATAATAATCCTCACCAACTGTTATTCGAATGTTATTTGCAGCTGTGGGATGTTCCGACATTATTCCTCCGAGTGATGCTTATTTCAAAAGGGAAGGTGAAACAGTTGTCGTCGGATGTTATGTTTCTCGTAAAACTTGGCATCTCTACTGTGACAACGGGAAATGGATTGGAGTCATCGGCAACTGCTCACAAGGTAAGATTATTGCTATTATTGATGCTCTTAAGAAGTTCTACAAAATAATTTACAAATAATTTTTAATCAATCTTCTTTAATTCTCTGTTAGTAACGAAGCCAGACTATCGGTCAAAATTGAACAAATCATTATTTTATTTCCTTAGACAAATGGGAAGACCAAATTGAGTCTGAACCTGAAATCCTAAATAGAGTCGATTCAGTAAGGCGCGAACTAGGTTTGTATACTCTCTGAATTTAATTATTAATAAAATTATTATTAGAGCAATAAATTGACTTGTTCAATATTTTATTGGTATTATAACAAAATAGCAAACGATGTTTTGGAATTTTTCTGCAAATGTCAATTAATACTGGTCAGTGAGAACTTTTGAAATAGTTCACGACGATTTTTATTCGATTCTGTCGATATAATTGAGTCTTTTAGTGGAAATTTTATGCCCCATAATCCTCATAAAATTCTGTGCCTGATTTATTCGCCAGAATAAATTCGCTATTTTGTGTTTATCTTAAAATGCAATCCTGGCATTGTACTATGCAATCTCCAAGATGCGTGCAGCATTGAAGCAACGTTTTTGGGTAAATAGAGAAGTTGATCTTGCCTAAGTAGGAACATGACTAATGATCAGAGTGGTATTTAAGGTTAAGAGTCCGAACGGTGGTGATCATCGAAGAAATAGTTTTTAATTGTCTCATTATGCTCAGTGAGTCAGTTGAGTAAGTAAATGATAGCATGAAGTGTTCCCATTGCTATACATAGAGTAGATCAGTGGGGGAATCAGTAAGCAATTATCGGGAATGCCCCCTCGTTCCTCACGAATACTACACGCTTAGGATCACAGCATAGGAAGCCCTGATTAGTCTAGTTTCACATACGTAAAATATTGGCATCGTGCTTTTCGTTAAAATAGATGAAGTTTAAGCAAATTTGACTGTATACTTGAAACAACTCATCAAGTAGAACGTTAGCGTTCAAGCTTAACAGTATTTCGTCGTTATCCAAACATGTTTTTGCTTTTCGAGTTTTGTGGATCGTGGCAATTGGTGGATTCGTTGTGTCAATGTGCTTGGCTGTTATCTGCTTTGGAGCGTTGATCATCAGACGGTGAGAGTATAACGACTAAAATGTACATTTTGAATTTCTTAATTAAGAAAACGTGGACATGGGCGGCCTATCATTTGTGTCGAAAATTTTAGTTTTAGTCTTACAATTCCAGTGAATCTTCGAAAATGTAGTGTTTCGACAATTAATCTGTCTCGATTGCTAGGAATTTTATGCAAAAAATCAAAAGCTGAGTGATAAAAATCGAAACGAAGCTTTCGCTTGTAACCGCACAAAGTTAGTTAAAAGCCATTACATTCAACATTTATAAAGGAACTACAGTATATGGAGCGGTTAGCTAGAAATGATTACTAGGAATTATAAGGAAAATCTTTGCTTTAATTTTAAAACTATTCGTTTATTAACGAAACGTACGACCAGTGTTTAATCTAGACTCCTGGACTCCCGGGAGGACTGAAAAAGCCGGGGGGAGAACTGACAAAGCAGGGGGGAACTCTGCTAGGGGCCCCTGTTAGTCCATGTAGTATTCCAAAATTTCCAGGTGGGAATTTGAAATTTCCGGGGGGAAGGGGCAATTTCTCCTCAGAAACGGCCTAGATTAAACACTGCGTACGACTCGACGAAAGAATAGGCATAAAGCAGTGGTGTATTTAAAAAGGCCTAAAGGGGTATGCTGAAATTTAAGAAGTTCGAAAAATACTTTTATTATAATGTTCTGCAACAGGATAGAGTGTTTCAGTTTATTAATAATACCACCTTTACCGTAATTGTAACGGCACCGCAACGACACATTTATTAATTCTAGAGCACAAGTTTTCTTACAGTTTCCTTGACTTTACTGTATTTTAAGTAATTGTACAAATTAAATTATGAAGCAAATCTGCCTAAAAGAAATTTTAAAATATTTTGCGGTACAAACGAAGGAAGGACCAAAAGGTATGCTATGGGTCAGGAGCATACCCCCTAAAACGCCACTGACCTAAAGTACAATACCGAATTTGCGACCTCAACGTTTCTTTAACTCAATAGAACGAGCTAATCGAGCAAATTCAGAGCAAACATGACCAAAGCTTCCTTCAACTTCAACTGTCGACGTTCGGCCGTAAAAGCAAGTGGCTAACATCTGGGTTTTAGAGCCAAGGACTTTAGATACAGGAACTTAACTATAAAACCTGATATTTGGAGACACTAACTTTATTCACAGGTAACTTGCACACAGGGCCAACTTATATAGCGTCAGCAGATCAAGTCTGCACAGAGGCGTACCGACGGGGGGCAGGTGGGGAAGATGCCTCAGAGCGCAGAGGTGAGGGGGCGCCAAAATCGGTTTTTGGGGTAAGTTAAACAGTTTAATACATAATAAATATGAAGAAACAAGTGCGTCGACCTTTTTTTTCTCGTCAGGAGTATAAGGAGGGGCGCCGTAGAGAGTCGAGGGGCCGCGAGTCAACGATGTGACGATCTTTTTTTGCTAGTCAGCAGTGTGTTGGAGGCGCAAACGGTACACTTTGCCCCCGGGCGCCGGATACCCTTGCTGCGCCTCTGAGTCTGCAACTTATACACTATTCAGTAGAATCCTTTGTTTTAAATGATTCATATATCTATCCTTATTTATTTGAACATTGCCAACTGCTAGAAATCAATTCCTCTTTGCATAACTTTTAGAAAACGCTCTAAAGCGGACCTAACGAAGAGAGAATACAAGACATTGAAGCACCAGTTCAATCCGTTCGAAAGTCAACGGACAATGGTTGAGAGTGGAAATGGAGCGACAGTTATTCCAGTGGTAAACGACGCACATTGTTCAACTACGACTCAACCAACGTATTCTGTATTTGTTGGTGACGGTCGCTTCAAAGACGACAACGATCAAGTCAATTAATTTAGAAGAGGAGGATTTCATTTATGTTTGCTATTTAAATAGTAGCCTAATTCATTTCATTCTATTGATGTCAGATTGGCAACGATATTTTATTACAAATACAATAGATTCCTCATTGTTATCAGTGAAATAACATGACACTGAAATATACAAATTTAAACAACGAGTTTGATATTAAAAAATTGTATTGTGATTTAGTCGGAAAATAAAGATTGTAACTCTTCAATTGTTGACAAACTTTGAACAATACAAAATGTATTTGAGTAGCGTATTACTTTTGGCTTGAAGAGAAATTTGTACCACAGTTTATCCGTTTCTCATTGCACGCTCTTGAAGAGGCTTTATTTCGCTAAGATATCGGGATACAGGTACTGATACCTAAGTGCATGCGAAATGCATTTAATGAAAGCAATCATTATGGCCTACGTACTGAGCGATCAGCCCATTCTAATACGCCATTGCTGTGGAATTTTATCTTTTGTTTTAAATCGAAGTCATTGTCGACCAATAGAGCAATGCGGTAAGTGCATAGCTTTAGTTCTAGGCCTATGTTCGTGGCTTCTAAGAACCGAATATTGGCTGCTTGTCTTTGCTGCAAATACTTTGAACGCAGAAGTATATTTTGAGATGGTCCCCGACCTAGAATAGTTATTGCGTCTTGATCAGAATAATTTTTCGAAGATTCATCCGCGTACAGACAACAGACAACAGTTTGAGAGTCTTCATCACTTGGCACAGTGGATCAGTTGGCTTTGATATCTGGCGTATTACTTATATTCGCGATTATGCATTTTAAAAGCATTATACTTATATGTATTCGTGCAATTGTGATAGTTCTGTTGAATCTTTGCATTCGAAATCTAGAGGCAACTGAAATCAACGATGAATTAGAAGACGGTAGGACTTCACAGTCTACAAAATAGTCTAACTACTGTACTTTAATAAGCATCTTTTTTCCAAGTCAATTTAAGAATTGGATTGTTTGGACGTAGGCTTAGATCTAAACCGCGACGGCGATATTTTTACAATGAAACGTGCAAGCAAAATATACTGTGTTCATCTACCATATTTGGAAAGGGGCTTGACAAAGAACGACTGGGAAAATCATAGCCAACTTTTGCCATTTCCACAGCACAATGGGCAATGAGTCAACTTTTAATTGCATTCTTAGAGCTCTTCCTTGTTTCAATTACTCTGCCTTGTGGCTTTTTGAGAATTTTAGAACAACTTCTAATTCGATCAATATGTTATAGCATTTATTTCTCTTGAAACCACTTTGACTTCTTCATATAGAACACAACGATTTAAGCAAATATTTTGCCTTCGTGTTGCATGTTAACAGCAGTTGAAGACTATTGTCCCATGGAAATCTTTCAACCTCGATGTCCATCGGGTGATGCAATTTTGATGAAAAGCGCCATTTATGGACGCATGCGAATTGGAAGATGCATTACAAAAGAAGAGATCGATGCTTTGAGTCCTGAATTTCGCGAAATGGGCTGTTCAGCAGATATCTTGGATTTTATGGATAGAAAATGTTCTCGCAAGGCCGAGTGCAGTATTAGAATGCTCGAAATATCAACTGAAATTCCGAGACCCTGTTTTCCAGCATTCCTTAATCTTTATCTGAAACCAGCTACAAGTGTATCAAAAAGTAAGCTAATGACAAATATTACTTTAAGATCTAAAATTTAAAACATACAAGACTGACATTCGAAAATACTGTGCCGACAGTTCTTAACTCCAGACATTGGATGTATTTAGAATGTAGTGGAACATACCGTGATTGGACAACAATGAATAGGTCCTATCTGAGCATTTCTCAATACGAAACAGAGCAATTATTTCCAGGTATTCAAACGAGCCAGCAAAATTACAATTGACCATTCAATTACATAACCGCTGAGAATTGAAAGTATCGAGGATCGTTCATACTTATCTTAAAGGAACTTTAATAAAAACTTATTTTATATTACTAACCCAAATACATTCGTAAAATAGATTATTATGACAAGATAAATGTTGAGAATTTCTAGGGAATCCAAATTTCTCTCGAAATTTCCAATGATAATGAGATTTAAATAAGCAGTCGTAGCTTGCACACAATTTAGCGTCGTTTATTAAATGCATTGGTTTTCTTAAACACCAAAGCATCAACTGAATACAAGATACAAAGTTTTACCGCAATTGACTTTAATCACTCGAGGCTCATCGTGCCCTTAAATCATTCTTAACTGCTCAGTTGCAGATGAGAAACGGTCTTGTAGCGTGGACGTTTCTTCGTCGCCCATACACATCGTCAACTGGAAGACGTCGTCATGTGGAATGTCAACTCAACCATGGACTGTGATCGCTCCCATTGGTCAGCGCATCATCATCAGTAGAATCACCTTAAAGACAACTGCTCCTCTACGCTCCTCCTCCTCCTCCACTAAAGTAGCAAAGGTCAACAAGAAATGCTCCAGCTCCACCAGTCACGTGATGATAATCGTTGACAAAGCAGCGAAAAGAAACTCGACCGAATGCACATCTGGATCGGAAAGAGAAGAAGAGATTTATTCGTCAACAGGAAACTCTGTCGACGTTTATCTAAGATCCTCCGCGGATAACACGACGACCACCAGAGAAAACAACGAAGAATTCATACTCAGATTCCAAGGTTAGAAGCCTTTACAAATAATAGTAAGAATTTTTGAAATTACTTTGCGTCCTGAAATACTTCTGATAATAATGATGTGCTGTCATGTTAATGTTATTTGCAGCTGTGGGATGTTCTGATATTATTCCTCCGAGTGATGCTTATTTCAAACGGGAAGGTGAAACAGTTGTCGTCGGATGTTATGTTTCTCGTAAAACTTGGCATCTCTACTGTGACAACGGAAAATGGATTGGAGTCATCGGCAACTGCTCACAAGGCTAGTTCATTGTCAATATAAATAATAATGTATTTTATATTTAAAAGTTTTACAAAATTAGCTGGAATTCGAATTATAGATTTTGCTTATTCGGTTAAAGATCACATTGCACTTGCAAATTGCCCATCTTCACATTATTTTACGCCTACATTATTCCATCAGCCAAGATTTTAATTAATTTGCAACGGATGTAGGTAGCGTTTTCATCATTCTATCGATGATCCTGACACTCAGGCATAAGGGCCTACTTCGATAATTGATGAATTAGGCTCACACTTTTTCTGTAGGCAAATGGGAAGACGAAGTTGAGTTTCTGCCTGAAGTTCAGACTAAAGACGAATCCGTGAGGAACGAATTGGGTCTGTACACGCTATGTATGTCACGATTAATTAAGATAACTATTGCAAGAGTAGACCTAATGGATTGGCTTGGTCAATTTGCGCTATGAATCGGAGTATTACTAAAGATAACTACTATAATGCTAGAAAATTGGATTGGACAGAGCAGTAGGAAATATTTGAAGCTCTCGATTATATCAGTCGCCTACGATTTATTTGATCTTTGTCATTACTGAAGTGTTTATTTTAAGTCATGGTTTGCAGTCCTTTCTGCCACCGTACCTAATTTGATACTGTAGAATAGGTCTTTATCGTTTTTATTTGCATTGGTATTTGATTTGGAGCAGGGGGCGCGGCAACATTCTAAGCAGCGAAGGCCAAATTGCTAAGGCAGTTTGTGTCCAAATGTTGGGGAGGGGTCCGATTTTAGGGTGTAGGGTGGTCCCTACTCCCTATTGTTTTCTTTTGGAACGGATGGATAGAAAGAGCAATAAAAATGCTCAAAAACGGTGCAAACCGCATCTTTCTAGCTTTTATATAGCCTGAAATATAGTAAGTTTATAACGTATATGTTCACGTTTTCATACAAACACCTTTTCCCCAAATTAATTACACTGTGGGGGGGATGACTTTAAAAATGTAATTACCCCTTTACTTTGTAATTAATTGTCGCTTTGTTTATGTTCTTTGTTAAGTTTTGTGGATCCTGGCAATTGGTGGATTCGTTGTGTCGATATGTTTGGCCGTCATCTGCTTTGGAGCAGTGTTCCTCAAAAGGTATAGAAAATGCAACAGTGTTTGATTTGCTAGGCAGGCTCGGAGTTTGGTTCCATTGGTCGAACGATATTTAAATTATGTATAACAGTATAACATACTAGTATTCAGCCTCGCGTTGGATCCAGAAATTATTTGGTGGGAGTAATATATCGACCCATTGCTTTTTTGATAAATCGAACACTGGACATATATTTCTGTGCAAAGAATTCTAACTTGAAATGCGGGTTTCCTATTGGAATACAAAGTTAAGTCAAAAGAGAAAGTAACTAACTAATCTAATTAACCTAACTACAGATAGCAAGCTCATTATTTTCAGAAAGCGCTTCAAATCAGATCCAAAGCAAGAATACAAGACATTGAAGCACCAGTTCAATCCGTTCGAACATCAACGGACAATGATTGAGAGTGGAAATGGAGCGACAGTTATTCCAGTGGTAAACGACGCACATTGTTCAACTACGACTCAACCAACGTATTCTGTATTTGTTGGTGACGGTCGCTTCAAAGACGACAACGATCAAGTCAATTAAGTCAAACAATGAAGGATTTAAATTCGCGTCATATTCTTTTCCTTGTAATTGGGTGACACTGAGCTTTTTGAATTATTTTCTTTCTGCAGTTATTTTTCCGTGTAATAACAAGACATTCAAATGTATAGGCCTAATTCTAGAATGGTAGTTTGATATTAACTGCCAAATTGGAAAAATACGCTCTCAATTGTCGGCCAAATAATTGATAAACCTTTGTCTAGAATACAAAGTTTGAACGGGACAACATTAAATGTGAACATTCGTCGTTAGAATAATTTGTATGTGAAGAAAACATCTGTTCAAATTATGGTGCGTATTTTCTCTCCTATCACTATTAGAGTAGTTACAAGAGGCACATAGTCCAGATACATCATTTTGGGCTTAGATTTGAACTCAGATTCGTTGAAAAAGGTTGAAACCATTTTATCATTGGGAGGTATGGTAATTGTCGATATGCTATTATATCGTCTGTAAATACTGTTTGCTTCAGGTGTCAAAATTTGAATCTATTATTACTCCAAATTTTAGGCGGGGGTCGGGAGCACATGACGCTCCTCGGGACTAAAAATGTCACATCGTATTAGCCTTGGTGTCCTTTTATTCTATAAGCATGATGAAGCCAATGATGAAAGGAGTTAAATGAAGAATCATTTCATCTTAGTAAGTAAGTAAGTAATTAAAATCTCGTAAACTTATACAGCACCCCGGAAAGCAGTACAGCAGTAGCTGCTTATTCTTATGCGCTTAACCTTTCTTGAAATAGCTATAACCAAGGTGGTTTGTCGGCCGGGCAAAGGTCAGTGTATCTTAGTGTACTGGTTTGAAGAAGTTAATTTTGTTTTAAGTAGAAATTCCTTTAAAGCAGAGAAGGTAGTCTAGGTAATGCATATTTTGTAATATTTTGTGTAATATTTGTTTTCTGCAATTGCTTTTCACGTAATTATAAGATTTATATATTTTGAGATGGTCCCCGACCTAGAATCAGTTATTGTGTCGTTATGAAAACAATTTTTCAAAGATTCATCCGCGCATAGACAACATTTGAGCCTTTATCACTTCGCACAGTGCTCCACAGTGCTAAGATCGGCTTAATGCGAGACTTCAAGGCATATGTTCTCAAATATGCATTTTTATAGCAATAGGCATATCTTTGAACGTGCAGCTGTGATATTTCTGTTAAATCTTTGTGGTCGAAGAGTAGTAGAGGCAACTCAATTGAACGACGAATCAGAAGATGGTATGAAATCAAAGTTTAACAACTGATCACATTGTTTCAATAAATATAATAAATATCTTTATTTCAAGGCGCTTGGCAAGAGTCTCAGCAAAATCCTCATCTGGGTTGGGCACTTTCGATGCCCAAGATTATTTCAATTTATTTGGTTAAGGTTCCATTGCATTCTCGAAATGATGATTACGAAGGCGACTACTAAGGTCCGCCCCTGGCTATTTATAACTACAATTTCTCTGTACTACAATACTTTTGTTTTTGCAAGACGTATGAGTCATAGGACAACGTTAATATATACAGTAACATGACGAGTTTGTTTTCATGTTGTCCCTGTGTAGCACTTCAAGACTACTGTGAATTGGAGACTTTTCAACCTCGATGTCCATCGGGTGATGTGATCTTGATGAAGAGCGCCCTCTATGGACGCATGCGCATCGGGAGATGCATCACAAAAGAAGAAGTCGATACTTTGGGTCCAGAATTGGGCGCAATTAGGTGTTCTGCAGATGTTCTGGACTTCATGGATAGAAAATGTTCGCGCAAAGCAGATTGCACAATTCGAATTATCGACATTTCGACTGAAATCTCAAGATCATGCTTTCCAGCATTTCTCGACCTTTATTTGGAAGCCAAGTACGAATGCATCAAAGGTACAGTAAGACAAGCATTCATTCAATGTTCTGAAATAGAACAAGGCTTACTATACAAAACGGCACTGACATTCTGAGATAGCGAACCAACATTGATATATGTGATATCTATGGCGCTGTGCGTGTGGCCGCCTGATTCGAATTTAACATTTATTGTACTCTAGTTCGATGGTTTCTAGAGGTTTCTTCTTGACGGGATAAATTCTGGATTTTATGTCGGCACAGTGTTTTATCCAGACTCTCCAGATTCCATGTCTTTCGTGCGGAAATTGACTTGGTTGGAGGGGAAGATGCATGGTTCAATGCAAAAATTTGTGTCAATTCCGACAATTTTTTGAGGGGGCGCGCGGCTGATTTCGAGGTTTTGGAGGAGATCTTCCGAACAGGCCTGGATAAAACACTGTCGGAAATCGTCTGCGATGACAAATGTCTACATAAAATTAGGTCTTTATGCGATTTCTATCGCTCGAAATCTCGTTTTTATTATTTCCGTCAATCTAAGATGGTGACCTCTGCTACTAACCGATAGGTTCCGCGACAATTCGTCCACAGACTTATCGTCTACGACAATTCGTCTACAGACGGTTGGTCTACCGACAGTAGGTCTACTCTGATACCCTAACTCTAACCCAAACCCTAACCTTAGCCCAGATATTGTAGTAGACCTACTGTCGGTAGCGGTCTACCGTGAAAGAATATAGTTCATCACCGAAGTCGGCAAATCCGACGAAAATGAAGGTTCCAGCGAAGTCCGGAACGACAGTCACACGCGGTCACGTTGAAATTCTCGTGGCGGCCATTAATGGCCGATATTGGCGGACTTGTCAACGGCGGTGGAGACCGACTAACATTCCAGAACGACGAGGAAAAGTATAGAGGACTGCAAGAAACTCTTCGGAAAACCGACTAGCGGAATGCAGTCCTCGCGGATGGCGCAAAAACCAAGCGCAGACGTCGGAAAATGCCGGAAACAACGACGAAACCGTGGCACGTACAAGCACGTGCAGGCAGCCGCGTAGACACCAAAACTAGAAGTTTGTAAATCATGTAATGTTCCTAGACTATTCACATAAACATTGTTCTTATTCAGCTGTAGATGAGAAACGGTCTTGTAGCGTGGACGTTTCTTCGTCTCCCATACACATCGTCAACTGGAAGACGTCGTCATGTGGAATGTCAACTCAACCATGGACTGTGATCGCTCCTATTGGTCAGCGCATAATCATCAGTAGAATCATCTTAAAGACAACTGCTCCTCTACGCTCCTCCTCCTCATCCTCCTCCTCTAAAGTAGCAAAGGTCAACGAGAAATGCTCCAGCTCCACCAGTCACGTGATGATAATCGTTGACAAAGCAGCGAAAAGAAACTCGACCGAATGCACATCTGGATCGGAAAGAGAAGAAGAGATTTATTCGTCAACAGGAAACTCTGTCGACGTTTATCTAAGATCCTCCGCGGATAACACGACGACCACCAGAGAAAACAACGAAGAATTCATCCTCAAATTCCAAGGTTAGAAGACCGTAAGGATTTTAGAAATTACAGTGTTTTCTTAAATACTTCTGATTATAATGATGCGCTGTCATGTGAATGTTATTTGCAGCTGTGGGATGTTCTGATATTATTCCTCCGAGTGATGCTTATTTCAAACGGGAAGGTGAAACAGTTGTCGTCGGATGTTATGTTTCTCGTAAAACTTGGCATCTCTACTGTGACAACGGAAAATGGATTGGAGTCATCGGCAACTGCTCACAAGGCAAAGTCATCGTTGTTCTATTCCGAAATACTCTCTGTATATCTTTGAATGGAAGATTTTTAAACGAATGATAATTAATTACGTTAGGGTTGCGTATTTTATTAGCCTAAGGTTCTGGAATTCGTGGTGCATTTCTCATGCCTTTAAAACAAAAATATCATTTCCGGATAAAATTAATGCTGGTATGATTTGCTATTTTGCCCAAAATTGAATAAAGTTTGGTTTGTAACATCTTTTGGAAACCAAAAACTGAATCCATTTCACAGAGTAATATATTCAAGTCAACTTCAAAAGCACTTCAAAAGTGGCAAAAAGCTGCTTCCTCCAAGAAGTGGATCATTACTTGTAGAAGGCAGAAATAGAAAATATATACCTAGTCATTCATTCCAATTTTTGAGTTAATATTAGGTATAATGCTGCAGGCAAATGGGAAGATGAAATTGATTCTCTACCTGAAGTCAAGACTGAGGTCAAATCATTCAACAGTGAACTAGGTTCGAGAATAAATTTATTATTTAAAATCAATTAATTCTGATAATAATATTTGTGGTGGTATAAAGAACACAACGAAACGAGAAATAATTTAGAACAAAACAAATATCAAGCATTCACTGATACGGGCACGTATGCAGGATGGAAGGCAATAGACTGGTGAAGAAGATCATACCAGGAACAATGGATGGAGGAAATCGAAGAGGCAGACCGAGAAGAGAGTGGTTGGATGATATCGTTAATTGGGGGAACGCGGATCTGCACGCACTGACCAAAGCAACGCAGGACCGAGAAAGATGGAGGCAAATTGAGAACCAGGCTGTCCACACCTACGGGCACAGCACCCATGAAGCTGGATGATTACAATGTTGATTATGATGACTTTCTATGGATAAAAATTTTAAAACAGGGTTTTTGTTTAATATACAAAGTAAGAAATGTTTTAAAAAGTACCGTTTAATATGGTGCACCAGAGGGTAAATGAAGCATTGGTGAGGTTTAATGAAGACTTTTTGACGATTCTCTTCGCTGATGAGGTTATTTAACTTACAAAAATATAAATAAAAGTCTTGATTGAATCTAATTAGGCTATGTACTAGAGTACAAAACAGCACTTGTAGCATGTAATTGGTACACTCATATCACTTTGTGAATTGGGTAAATGCTTGAAACTTTCATGTACTTGCGACTGACAGTCAGATTTTGTCCAGTTCATGAATTCGATCAGTCTACTAATAATTTGTACATTAATTATCATCAATTCACTAACTAAACATTTATTGCAACGCATTTATTACAGTGCCATTTACATGAGTATCTTTGCAAATTGAGAATTATAGAAGCAATTCCCATCTTGTTACTTTTTTCTTTTTCAGTTCTGTGGGTTGTGGCAATTGGTGGATTTGCAGTTTCAATTTGCTTGGCGGCCATCTGCTTTGGAGTAGTGTTCCTCAAAAGGTAAAGCCGCGTCAAAGCTAATCACGCAAGTAGGACATTAAATAGTTCCATCTCTTCTTTAAAGTTCCATCTCTTCTAACGGGATGCATTATGACCGACAATATGTTGTCGATGTGAGCAAATTCGAAGTTCATATTTTGATGATCATTTAAAGTTTTACCCGACAGATGGACTAAGCAATCTAATCAAAGACATTTGCTAAAAATAAATAGTCCTAACTCGTTGCCAAACTTTCAGATTACGCCTGAAATCAGATCAAAAGCGAGAATACAAGACATTGAAGCACCAGTTTAATCCGTTCGAAAGTCAACGGACAATGGTTGAGAGTGGAAATGGAGCGACAGTTATTCCAGTGGTAAACGACGCACATTGTTCAACTACGACTCAACCAACGTATTCTGTATTTGTTGGTGACGGTCGCTTCAAAGACGACAACGATCAAGTCAATTAAGTCAAAAAAGGAGGATTTCATTGGCATCTTTTTCTATTTCATTCGGTGTCAGTGAAGTCAACTTGTCGAGTCATATTCTCTTTCTCGAAAAGTGATTTTTGCTACCGGACAAAATAAAAGAACACATAAATATATTAAAATACTAATTTTGACAATTTTACCTTGCTTTAGTCGGAAAAATAAAGATACGCTAGTGATTAGAAAGCAAACTTTGATATGAGAAAATGCAATCCAATGTAAAATCTTAAAGACACAATTAAAATGCCTTGTCATTTGTTAAGATTAAGTACAGTAACGCAATGAAGGTAGAATTCGACAGTATGTCGTCCAATTAATGGAGTCAAACTTTTCTATTGTCACAAAGTTTCAACTTGGAGTCGACTATAAGTTAATCCCATGAGTTGAAGGGTTTGTTTGAGCTATGACAATTGTTAGTCGGTTAGGCTATAACCATATAAGACTTACACGGAAGATCAATCAGAAGATCCAATGTCAAACTTTCTTAATAAAATTCAAGCTAATAATTATTTGTGTGTTGAACTTATTTTAGTATTCCATTTTAAAGGAGCATTCTTCTGTTATTCCATCAAAATCGTTTGCTTCAAGGCACTCCCCATATGAGCAACCATTTCAATACAATTGCATATCGATAACGATAGTTTATAATTGTATATCGGTGCTGTAGTAGGTTGTCTTTGTTCTAATCATAAATCATTATCAGGCCAAAGAAGCAATCTGCTAAGTGTATATTTTTTAATTTTTCCCATTCGTCTTTCCTTCGACCCAAATACTAGAACATAAATTCCTGCCGCAAATGCTATTTAATGCAATTGTGCGTTTTGACATGGTCCCCGACCTAGAATCGATCATTGTGTCTTAGGCACAGCACTTTACCCAAATTCATCCGCATATAAAATAGAACAGTTGGAGTGCCGTCGTCATTTTAAGTGAACCAATTCGCTCTAACGTATAACTTTATATATCCGTGTTCGTAAAAATGAAATTTGAAGGCAACAGACTTTACTTTGAACGTGTAATTGTAATATTTCTATTAAACGTTTACGTTCGTGAACTTAACGCAATACAACTGAACGACGAATTAGAAGATGGTAAGAATTAATAGTCTTTGAATTGATAAAAACGAACAAAATGTCGATGTGTATGTAGCTCATTGGAAAGCCAACACTACTTTAAAAGGGCGCAAGAAATGATGGGATTTAAATGTTCAGTCGCAACAAGAATACTTCTTTTCACCATTAAACTCATGTGAAAAAACACTAGGTCTATCTATATCAGCAATTTTAGAAGAGGAACTTGACATGATAATTTTGGTCAATATTTGACGCTTTCATTTGATAACATTCATTTAGTACAAGCTTGATTACATTAAGATATACTGTATTTTGCGCAATTAAAATTAATTCAGTGAACAGATAGGTTGCATTGTTGAGAGATATTTTTATCACCACTGCAGTTGATCGCCTTAATAATTTGCGATTCTATAGTATTTCTATCTTGAACAAGCAAGCAAGTAAGTATGTAAGTCAAAACAAAATTTCTCTACCGCTGCCTGAAAGCTTGGCACAGTGCCCCAGCTTATTCACGAGCGCTCATTATGGGTAAAATCCATAGTCCGTGGATGTCAAGGTTTTAGATCCAGGTAGGAAGCCGCAGGAGAGTATTTTTACGGAGGAGGATAACAATATTTGCGGTGAGAATAATGTATATTAAGGATTTCGTCATAAGATTTCTTGTTACGATGAGTTTTTATTTGTTTTCGGATGGTAGGTGGAGTGATAGTCAGCGGTGAACAAGCTTAGGGGCCGTCCATAAATTACGTCACGTGGTTGGGGGTCCGGCCATTTGTGACGAAGTGTGACGAGGGGAGTTCCGTAAATGTGACGTCACGCAAAAAAATTTAGGTCTTAATCTTTGCTCTTTTTTGCTTGTCTGGCCTTCTTTCGCTTGTCAGGATTTTGGAGAGGAAAAAATACAGTTATGACCTATTTTTTGCTTGTCAGGGTTTTTCGAGAGGAAAAAATACAAGGGTGGCCTTTTTTGCTTGTCAAGACATTTCGGAAGACGAAAATGGAGGATCGGCCCGTTGTGGCGTCATATTTTAGAGGGTCCGACGATTTGTGACGTCAAGTTACGTAGAGGCCAGAGGGGGGGTCAAAAATGCAAAATTTGCGTGACGTATTTTATGGACGACCCCTTAGAATAACCAGGCAACGTTAAGACGTATCATATGAAGCCATGGCTATAATTGTATAGCTTGCTTTTAATGTATCTTTTTTCAGTAGTTCAAGACTACTGTGCTTCGGAGACTTTCAATCCTCGATGTCCAGCAGGTGAAGTTATCTTGATGAAGAGTGCCATCTATGGACGCATGCGCATTGGAAGATGCATAACAAAAGAAGAGGTTGAAGGTCTAAGTCTAGGATCTCAATCTATTGGATGTTCTGCAGATGTTCTGGACTTCATGGATAGAAAATGTTCTCGAAAATCAGAATGCAGCATTCGCATAATTGATATATCTCTGGAAACGGAAAGAACCTGCTTTCCAACGTATCTTATTCTTTATCTGGAAGCTAGCTATGAGTGCATCAAAAGTAAGAAATGCCATCTGATGTATCTCTAAGATGAGAATCAATTCAATATATCAGATATTGCTCACTAGGCCTACATCGCGGTTTTCTTTTTCTTTCTGATTTTGGTGTACCTGGTTGATTTTTATGCTGATCACTGATAATAGCTACAATGCGCATCCCCGTGTAAGATTTTAGAGATAAATTAAAATTACTTTACAGATAGACTTATTTTAATTTAGGTTTAATTTAGAGATCCACAAAGTTGACTCAACCTTCACTTGCTAACCGGGAGTCACAAAATGAGTAGCTGTGCCAACGGTGAGCAGAAAAAGAGACACAGCACTCGATACATAAGTCCTGTATTCGTAGAAATGAAGGGCTATGGAGACAGAGAGCAGCGGCGACCATGAACCCTCTGGATTTGGGAAAGGACTTTTTGCTTGACTTTCGCATAGTCACCTGTTCTCAGATATTGCTACATGGTAGCTGCCCGTGACCTTCTGAAATGCATACAATCCGACTGTAGACTAATGCCAAGCATCACCAAGCTTCACGCGGATTTGTGCAGAAAATAAAAAGATCTTATTAAAATTTGCCGCACAGTGTTATTGACGTGTCGACATTGCTACCACCATTAGTCTACATACCGATTGAATACACCAGATAGCCAGACAGTCAAGCACCAATCTAATTCTGCCTCAAAGTGCCTTTTACTCATAAGAATGGTTTTCTAATTAACAGTTGCAAATTGCACAATTTTGTTTACGTCGCTGCAAATTAAATATTATTAAGAAATGTTATTGGTTACACCAAGTACCTAAGCAATAAATGAATACTACTGTATACTACGAAATTTTAACACAATTGGCTAAATCATGCAATCATCTTTAACTGCTTAGATTAATATTGCCTGTTCAGTTGCAGACGAGAAACGGTCTTGTAGCGTGGACGTTTCTTCGTCGCCCATACACATCGTCAACTGGAAGACGTCGTCATGTGGAATGTCAACTCAACCATGGACTGTGATCGCTCCCATTGGTCAGCGCATCATCATCAGTAGAATCATCTTAAAGACAACTGCTCCTCTACGCTCCTCCTCCTCCTCCTCCTCCTCCTCTAAAGTAGCAAAGGTCAACGAGAAATGCTCCAGCTCCACCAGTCACGTGATGATAATCGTTGACAAAGCAGCGAAAAGAAACTCGACCGAATGCACATCTGGATCGGAAAGAGAAGAAGAGATTTATTCGTCAACAGGAAACTCTGTCGACGTTTATCTAAGATCCTCCGCGGATAACACGACGACCACCAGAGAAAACAACGAAGAATTCATCCTCAAATTCCAAGGTGAAAGCCTTACATACTCAACTTTTTCTTAGTCGTAAAGTCTTAAGTTTATCCTAAGTTTATGTACACTAATCCCCCATATACAGTATATGTTTGTGTATATATAACTGGCATTTGTATTATATATTTCTGTATGCAGACATCTCTCTTGTCCTCGTCGGGAAATATTTACTCATAATTATTTCCTGCAAATTACTTAGGTTACATAGTAATTCTTCTCATGTACAGTTATTCGAATGTTATTTGCAGCTGTGGGATGTTCTGATATTATTCCTCCGAGTGATGCTTATTTCAAACGGGAAGGTGAAACAGTTGTCGTCGGATGCTATGTTTCTCGTAAAACTTGGCATCTCTATTGTGACAATGGAAAATGGATCGGAGTCATCGGAAACTGCTCACTAGGCGAGTTCATTGTGACTCTCTTTAGAAATACATTGCTTCAATTACAAAAAGTTATCAAATGTTAAATATTCCAAAATTCCAACATAGACTGCATGTATTCATTTTGTAGTTCCCCAAATTATGCATCTAGTAATTATATAAATAAAATTTAGTTTGCTGGTTTAGCAAAAGCATACATAATTTTTATTCTATCGTTTCATGAGAAATCTAAACATATTAATGTGGCTTGGCTGTTGTTATTGAACAACTAAATAATAGTCGCAATTTTAGGCAAATGGGAAGACGAAATTGATTCTCTGTCTGAAGTCAAGACTAAAGTCGAATCAGTCAACAGCGAACTTGGTTTGTAGTCGTCGTAAATGTAGCCCACACTAGTCATGTATAAGCTATTTGATGGTACAAAATAGATACAACTCTTCATCATCATCATCATGTGTCATCTTCATATCTGAAGGTTGACGTTCATGAGTTGTTTCCACTTCGTTCTGTCTTCAGCAATCCTTTTTAGTCTTCCGTAGTTCTTTTCCTGTATGTGTTCCTTAACGTCGTCCAGCCAGTCTCTTCTAGGTCTTCCTCTGGCCCTGTTTGCCTCATATCTGCCTTCTAATAGGACTTTTGCTTGTTCTGTGCTTGAATCCCGCATTATGTGTCCATACAACTCTTAATGTCTTATAAATCGTGTTTTCTCATAGAATATTTTTATTTTGAAAATCAATGAAATTTAGTTGCAAAGTGTTGCTTGATCGCCTTGATGTGATGTTTAATATTCGAGTGTATTTCTAAAGACTTACTAGAAAAGCCACTTGTAAGACTATCACATTAACTAGCGAAATTAATTTGTGTTTTAAGTTTTGTGGATCGTGGCAATTGGTGGATTCGTTGTGTCAATATGCTTGGCAGTCATCTGCTTTGGAGCAGTGTTCCTTAAAAGGTAAAAATAAGGCACAGGATACGATTAGTGAACGTACAAATCCTAAGTCCGTCAACAAGACTCATCGTGGATGTTCCTCTGCTGTCTAATTAACGAGTATACGGTCAGCATTAAGCAGAATAATTTATGGCAGAGCACTAAACATTTCTTTTCTATTCGATCATTTGAGCGAAAATAGTTGTCAATAAATTTGTGATTCGAATTAAATGTAGAACTCGACTGCCTAGTTAATTGAGGTGTTTGCCGCTTTAACATTGACAGCATCCCAAAATTGATGACGATTTATTTCATTTTAGACAACGCTTTAAATCAGATCAAAAGCAAGAATACAAGACATTGAAGCACCAGTTCAATCCGTTCGAAAGTCAACGGACAATGGTTGAGAGTGGAAATGGAGCGACAGTTATTCCAGTGGTAAACGACGCACATTGTTCAACTACGACTCAACCAACGTATTCTGTATTTGTTGGTGACGGTCGCTTCAAAGACGACAACGATCAAGTCAATTAAGTCAAACAATGGAGGATTTCATTAAATTGATAATCATTTTCTTAAACATTCTTTGCTAGTGACACTAAACTGACATATTTAATTACTCTTCATTCGCAGTAACTCTTTCTATCGAATAATAGCAATGCATTAAAAGATGCAGTTTTCAAATGTGAGTTTCTTGTTGTCGAATACAAATGTGGAAGTTTAGTTTTGAATTTATCAGATATTATAATGCAGAATTTACCATCCGATGAAAATATGGTTGGTATTATAGAGAAAATAATTTAAGATGCTGAATCTTAATCTTAGCCAACTTGATCTGAAGAAAGATTTGAATCCTTGTCTTTTTTTATAGAACTTGAACTATGATACAGAGCACGCACGATTAATCGTCAAAAGGTGTCATTATTGAAGCTTTTTAAAAAGGCCGGAATGTTTTGAATTAATAGGTTTTTGGAAAAGAAAGCGAGAGGAGGCTTGTGAATTAAAGTGGTATTGCAGAACAGAGATTCGATTTTCAACCGACCCTGAGACGGGCGTGGCCTCGGGAGTGCCCGAGGCCGCAATATGCGTTCAAGATCTCGATGTTCAATGTGTCCTGCAATTCATATTACCTACTATGGACATGGCATGAGATGGTTTTTGTATGCGTATGGAAGAAATAAGCTGAACGCTCAGTTTAAGCATGCGCCCAATACTTGTGACGTAATGACAACATCTCTAATTATGCCTCAAAGGTGTATCCTACTTTCGATAACATTCATATGCTGGACTCCTCTCTCTGTATCTCTGTCTCTGTTTCTCTGTCTCTATCTCTCTTTCTCTCTCGTAGCGGAATTTAATTGAAAGACAATCGATTTTTTATTTTTAAGAGTCAAACTTGATGAGGGCATAATTATTCCTTAAGAGTACAGACAATTTTGTTCGAATATTTTCTGCGAAAATGTGAAATTTTGAGGACGATGCGAATAATTTCGTATGGATAAATTTTAAAAAATCAACCAATAATACGACACCCTATGACTCTAATAAAGTTGCGCTCCCTCTCCAAATTAAATTCACAACTTATTACAGTGTAGCAATTTTTACTATCCAAAAGACAGCCGAAGCTGAAATTTTATTTGCACTATCAAAATTTACTAGCGTTATCAGTTAATTTTTATTGCTTTCTTTAGTGAATAAATCTGCTCATTTTTGAGGAAAAATAACAGCATTCTTTATCTATAACAAAAATAAAGAACGACATTATATTCTCTACATATTTGGGTTTCTATGTCCTAAGGCAGTTCTTCTAGCAGACTTGTATCCCTAAATGGCAAATAGGAAAATCCTCTGTCGATTTATGGGAATCGAAACTTTAAGTTAATCTTTCGATATGGTTTTTGAACTTTTAAACACCTTTACGTTACTTATACACAGAACATGTCAACTGTTTTATATGAATGACGTGCTGTAGTGGTTTGTCTTTGTTTTAAGCAGTAAGCATACATACTAATCAAACCAATGAAGTAATCCGGAAAGTGTTCGTCTGTATTCCTATATACGAGTTTTCTTCGAGCCGGGAACTAGATATATGTCTTTTCTACAAATGCATTTAGCACAATAATATATGTTGAGATGGTCCCCGACCGAGAATCAATTAACGCGTCATGACCAGAGCAAATTTTCGAAGATTCATCCGCCTATAGACAATACTTGAGAGACTTCATCACACCGCACAGTGGATCAGTTCGTCTTTATGTATGACTATTTGTCTGAAGTCACAATAATGAACTCTGAAGAGCTTGTCTTTGAGCGTACAGTTTTTATACTTCTGTTAAATCTTTGCGCTCGAATACTCAACGCAACTGAATTCATCGATGAAATATCAGATGGTATGACTTTATTGTCTATGATTTGGCCTTTAATAACTCGATTACAACCAATCCGAGAACAAACTAGAGAGACGCTTGGAGTTTTGGGTTCCAAATCCCAACTGGCGACGAACAAGCCTCTTTCTTCTTTCTTTAGGTGCTGTGTATTTCTACGTTAGCGACCACGGATTTCCACTTTGTTCGATCTTGACATCCTTTTATTAATTAGATGTCATTCATTACTACCTCAATTCCTTCTGTCATTCATTACTACCTCAATTCCTTCAGTCTAAATAGGTGTTTCTCTGCCTTCGTTTTGCTCTTTTTCACACCATCTTTTCCGGTTATTGCCAAGTGCTCCAGGCCTTCCTTCGTCATTAAATGCCCGAAAAGGGAAAGTGGCCGTTTTTGATGGCTACCGTAAGACTTCTTTCCATTCCAATTTAATTGAAGATCTTTTTAATTTGTTTTCTTTTCCGTCCATGGAATCTTCAGCATCCTTCGCAGAAACCACACATTTCTGTGGCTTCTAATTCCTTCTGCATGACCTCTTTTGTATAGCGTTGAAAATCAGAATCGGCTCTACAATTAACTTTCTGTGGTATATGCTGACAATTTGCCAGCGACTAAGCAAGGCCCATCTTATTATTCATGATTTACACCACCAATCATTGGAAAATGCCAACATGTGACATGGCTGCTGTGAGTGAATATCGGGCTATTGTGCTGTCTGTTCTTAGCAATTGAAGAATACTGTCCTTCGGAGATTTTCCAGCCTCGATGTCCAACAGGTGAAGTGATCTTGATGAAGAGCGCCATCTATGGACGCATGCGCATTGGGAGATGCATCACAAAAGAAGAAGTCGACATTTTAGGTTCTGAATCTAGGTCTCTGGGCTGTTCAACAGATGCTCGAGAATTCATGGACAGAAAATGTTCGCTTAAAGCAGAATGCAGTCTTCGCATAATTGAAATTTCCACTGAAACGACAAGACCTTGTTTTCCAGCATTTCTCAGTCTTTATCTGGAGACCAAATATGATTGCATAAAGAGTAAGTAAACATCGTCAGTCATGGGTATGAAGTGAAAATTAATATATAGGCATACTTCAAACTAGCGTAGCCAAGGTTCCAAAATAGGGACACTATTATTTCTAAACTTCAACTACGTCAACCGACAAGGGTATTTTGCGTGCGTCGCAAGTCTAGGTAAAGGGATCTAGGGTGAAAGCCCAGCTAAAAAAATGAAACATGCTAGATTCAAATCTTGATGTTTTGAGAATATTTTCGGACCAAATATCAGCATATCTGCAATTATTCTTTTTAACTGATGAAAGTTTCAAGAAGGTTTTTGGCGAATTTCATTATCAGCCTCAACCCGGATAGGAGACGCCGACCCTGACCCCTCTCGTGGCTACGCTAACGATAATACGAATACATGGCCTTCTATACCTCTTTCTGACAACGCTAATTTTAGTAACTATCAATCAATCAATTTCTGTAGCGCCATTATCATAATGCCCAGGGCATCAGCCGATAGCGCACCAAATCCAAATTGAATAAGATCTTGGTCAAGCCGGAAAGATCAGTCAGAACAGCGGGGAGATATCTAAGGGGGATAACCCATATCAAACAGGATCTGAAAGATGCTAAAGTGTGTGTAATGATTGGTGAAGTCATGAACGCAGAATAGAGGAATAATATAATCGAAGCAAACACGCATGTCCCTATTAGTGTGACTAGGCCATTTGAGGGAATTACGAGAGTTCCCCAAAAACTCAGAGGAGCAGTCCCAGGAGCAGTAACTTTCGAGTGACATTAGAGTTAAACCGTAAACTCTGGAGCATACCTCGAATACTCACCTGTAACTTCAAAAGTAGAAGAGCTAATGTAAGAAGCACTAGAACGCTAAATGAATAAGACGAATATTATTTTATAAAATACACACTTGATATTGTTCATGCTCGATTTAACACTGTCCTTGTTCAGTTGCAGATGAGAAACGGTCTTGTAGCGTGGACGTTTCTTCGTCGCCCATACACATCGTCAACTGGAAGACGTCGTCATGTGGAATGCCAACTCAACCATGGACTGTGATCGCTCCCATTGGTCAGCGCATCATCATCAGTAGAATCATCTTAAAGACAACTGCTCCTCTACGCTCCTCCTCCTCCTCCTCCTCCTCCTCCTCTAAAGTAGCAAAGGTCAACGAGAAATGCTCCAGCTCCACCAGTCACGTGATGATAATCGTTGACAAAGCAGCGAAAAGAAACTCGACCGAATGCACATCTGGATCGGAAAGAGAAGAAGAGATTTATTCGTCAACAGGAAACTCTGTCGACGTTTATCTAAGATCCTCCGCGGATAACACGACGACCACCAGAGAAAACAACGAAGAATTCATCCTCAGATTCCAAGGTCAGACGCCCTTACAAGTAATCGAAAGGATTATCGAAATTATTACTATGTCTATTTAAATACTTCTGATAATAATGATGCGCTGTTATTCGAATGTTATTTGCAGCTGTGGGATGTTCTGATATTATTCCTCCGAGTGATGCTTATTTCAAACGGGAAGGTGAAACAGTTGTCGTCGGATGTTATGTTTCTCGTAAAACTTGGCATCTCTACTGTGACAACGGAAAATGGATTGGAGTCATCGGCAACTGCTCACAAGGCAAGTGCGTTGCTATCGACGTTAAGAGTATATTTCTCAGTGAGTGAAAAAGTTTTAGAAAAGACTAGATGCAATTACAATTGTATTTTTCGTTTTGTAAGTTAAAGCATATTTAATAAGTATAGCTTTCATATTGCTTTAGACATTAGTATTTAATCAGCGACATTTTATTCACTCATATATGGGAAAAATAGACAAATATTTACTTACAATTCTTTCGACAAACTTGTCACTTGACGTGTACATGTAGGAAGATTTCTATAGTTGATGAATATGGCCAAATTGTTTTAGGCAAATGGGAAGACGAAATTGATTCTCTGCCTGAAGTTCAGACAAAAGTCGAATCTGTGAGGAGCGAACTGGGTAAATGCATGCTGTGCATGGCTATGTAAAGACTAATGCAGATAACTATTGCCAGAGAAATGCATTGGCCTAATCAACGCATTAGTGTTATTGCTAAAGAGCTCGAGCAATATTTTGGAAGTTCCCCATCTTATAATTATTAAGTAATTCGAAGTCAGAGAGAAATATTGAAAGCGTTCGTGATGATGAATTTTTATTTATTTTATTTTGCTAATTGTTGATGCTTTATGGAGACTTATTATTCTCGGAGATCTTTTAAAATTCTGTGATTGATTTAAAAATTTCCTAATTGCCTGAGTAAATTGCATTTTAAAGGCATTTTCGTCGAGATAATATTCTTCTAGGACGAAGTTTGCCTGATTCGTTTAGGATGTCAGGATAGAATCTTTTGGAGGAAATCAAAAGTTGATTTAACTTGAGTAGAAATGTGACCCATAATAAAAGGAAAAGGTTGATCGTAATTCCATAGTAACACGACGGTTTGCAGCACTTTATAATGTACGAATAATTGAACGCGTTTATGCAAATTTCGAAGAGTGTTTTGCAAGAACAATTTATCAATTGCAAAACTGGTTCTAAAGCTTTTATAGTGAGCCATTATGCTATAAGCATTTTTCTTTTTTCAAGTTTTGTGGATCGTAGCAATTGGTGGATTCGCGATGTCAATATGCCTGGCAGTTATCTGCTTTGGAGTAGTGTTCATTAAAAGGTAATGACATCTCTTCGTTAAGTTCTCTGCATTGTGTAAGTCCCTTGATTGCCTGTTCTAAAGCTCTATTCCTGAGTGTAGGCCTACCGTAACTGATGCCATTGTAGTAAAATCCATTATCCAGATAAGATACATAATAAGATACATAATACTTGTTGTCGTTCTGCTTTTTTGTCCGTCTAATATTTTTGTCGTCATTGAATGTCTTCTTAAGATGGCGTCAGTCACTTGGTGTTGTTGCTATCTTATTGTTTCCAAAAGTATTCGTCTTTCATCTGCTCTTTTCATCGCTTCCTCGTTTAAGACATTTTCTATCCATCTCCCTTTACCCATTTTTCTCCTTATTTGCATTTCTTGTGCCTCATGCCCTATGCTTTCTACTATACCCCACTATTATTATGTTCCTAAGCTCTTTGCTAAATTCCTTTCTTAAAAGTTTCGTCATATAGTGACTGCCTGCTTAGCCATCTTCTTTTAATTACATTATGCCAAGGTAGCGATGTATCGATAGAAATTGTTATAGTGGCTATATATCCTATATGCCACAAAGACAATCTTTGAAATAGTGCGAACATCTTTGTTTCTATCTGTACAGCGCCACTGATTCTTTAAAATATGGAGGTGGAAATAAACGACCCAATTTGCTTCTGTAGAAAATTGAACATGGGGCATAGTACTTCTTTGTAAAGAATAATGCGTCAGAGTAGAAAATCTAAAAGCATAGGCCAATATTATTGCTCTATTTAATGTAGACCTAAGTCTTAATATATGGAAGAACTTACCAAACTAATCAATAATATTATGTCTAAGATGAAAATAGTAGACTATATAATTTTCAGAAAACGCTTTAAAGCGGATGAGAAACGAGAATACAAGACATTGAAGCACCAGTTCAATCCGTTCGAGAGTCAACGGACAATGTTTGAGAGTGGAAATGGAGCGACAGTTATTCCAGTGGTAAACGATGCACATTGTTCAACTACGACTCAACCAACGTATTCTGTATTTGTTGGTGACGGTCGCTTCAAAGACGACAACGATCAAGTCAATTAATTCAAACAATGGAGGATTGACTAAATTCACGGCCTATTCATTTTCTTGCACATTCGGTGTCAGTTACGTCAAATTGATGCACTGAATTATTTCCGGCGCAGTGAATTTGCAATAAGACTACTATGGGACATTGAAATATTATGGCCTGCTATTATAATGAGACTTTAATACTAAATGCTAAATGTCTTATAGGTCTACTGTGAACTATTCAGAAATACGGAAGAACTAACCTTTTATTAAAAGCAGTCTGTGCGAGAAAATGCACTGTAGTCATATAGAGCTTCTTTCCCCGCTCAGCTTTGGGCGGGAAGTTAGCATAGTGGTAACATCGTTTCACGAGAGAGCAGGAGGCCGCTGGTTCGAGACCCGCAGGAGCTCTAAGGTCGACTCAGCCCTGCTCGTTAGAAGACGGTAATAAAATGAGGAGCAGTGGTAAGAGGCTGCGATAATTCAAACAAATACGCATACGCGATGCACTAGCCGTGGTATAACTGGTATTGCACGTCTGGCTGAGGGCTAAAGCAATGGAGATCATCACCGCCCTATGAGCCCATGAGGCTCTGGAAGAACTTTGACTTTTTTGACTAAAGCTTCTTACCCCAACGGTCACCGGTTGCCTACCTTGAATCTGAAGAAAATTTTGAACTGAATACTTGATGTTTGATATTTTCGCCTTCAAATAGATTCGATAAACCGGATCCCACCAAGCTGCCGCATACCGATATGCATCTGAGTGCGACTTCCTTTCGATTTCCAATATTTTTCGCCTATTGCGACTACTTTTTGCATTTGGATAAGTTGTCTTCAGCCTCAAGACACCGAAACGTGTTGTCTAGAAGCCTTTGGTTAACGTAACAACCGATATTCATGTTAGTCTTTCAGATATAATGTGCATAATTATAAAATGTCTCAATATTGACGCAATAATGACGGTTGAAATATTGTGAATTATAACTTCGACAACATTGAGAGTGTGAGGAAACATGCGTTGAAACATTTAAAATATCAGAAAATAAATTGGACCTGCAATATGAAGGATATTCACAGTAGAACAGCATAGTGCTTAACAATAGCACAACATGAAATACTGTAAAGATATATAGAACGTCCATGTCTTTGGAAGCAAGAACTTCGCCAAGAAGCAACCTATTTACTTTTATTGTATATTAAGCCAACATCTACATATAGGCCTAATAATACGCCATTTCTAATCTAATAACATCATCTTTAACCCTATATTGAGACATTTAATACAGTAATTAAGCGCATTATATCTTGAACAATGCATCAACAGCACATCAACACTTCTGCAAACGTTTTCTTTCCTGGGCTCTTCTTTTGCCACTCTTTTACTGTCTGCCTCCCTCTCAATCGAATGGAAATAAAACACCTGTTGAAAATTTTAAATTCTAGAATTGCTGACTACAGGATTTCTCCGCAACAAAATAATTATTTGAGAATATATGGTGGTAAAGTACGGTATTCTAAAATTCATAAATACAGTAGCTCTTATAAGGATTTCATTAAATGCGGTCAACTGTCTGTCCAGTCAAACTCTTAGCCACTCATTCCAAAAGTCCAGCCCAGAAATTGGCCCAATGGAATAATTTTGCCCGAAAGGAGATATGTCGGTCAACTTAGAGAAGAGGCTCCCAAACCACGGACCGCAGGCATCTTTTAGTCCGCCAGCTCTCAGAAAGTGGCACGATATAGTGACTGACTTTTTACTGTAGGCCCCTATTAGGATTATGCTTCTAAAAGTTAAGAATGATATTACGGTGCATGTACCTTTTAAAATTTATAAACAATTAGATTCATTATGAGTCGAATCGATTTTTCGTCATAAGAACCAGGATCACAAAAACCAATAGAATAGTCCAAATTCTAGAATGGTATAGTGTTGTGGCCCAGTTAGAAGTAAAAAAAGAGTAGATACGGCCCTACTTGAAATGCTTGGGAAACACTGATTTGGAGCATCAAAATTTATTTTTAAACTGAATTCTGTCTAGCGTTTTATAGGCTAAACAAGAAAGACTCATAGAAGTTGCAAAAATGAGTATGCCATTTTATAGGCGGTCTAAGGATGCCAGTGTCCGAAGTCAGTTTTTCTAATAATAAATAATCCTGAATGAAAGGCAGGAAGAGCATCCATCGATTTTTAGGAATTAAAAACTCTTAATATTTGGATTTGATTTGCGATTTGATCTTATTTGAGTATAAACAATTTGGAGGGAGGGGACAACCGTCTATAATACAATTATCATTTATATTATTATTATTATTATTATTATTATTATCATCATCATCATTATCATTATTATTATTATTATTTTTAAGCTGATAATTTACTGTGCGTAATATCACCAACATACCAGGAGCAAGGTCACATTACAGAGTCCAATGAAAATAAACAAAATAACAGTCATCAAAAAAATATATGCGTGCCAACTGTTTTATATGAAGAAAATTAAATAATTGACCGATAGGTCATCCCATTATAGGCCTAACATATTGGTGTTTTATGATAATATTTTTAAGCCAAAAATTTTATCACACCGATAAAGAAATCCGTTGACTGCGCATTTTATATTTATATATTTGTGCTAATCATAGAGTAGTGCATGTCTTTGTTGCGAATGCATCTAAATGATCTAACGTAAAAATATATTTTGAGATGGTCCCCGACATAGATTCAGCCACTGTATCTTGACCAGTGCAGTTTTTCATAAATTCATCCGCATATAGACTATAGTGAAGGCGTCTATGTCACTTCGCACAGTGGATCAGTCGGCGTTTACGTTTAGTTCATTGCCTGAATTCGAAATAATGTATCTTATGAGCAGCAATGGACTTCTCTTTGAAAGTGCAATTGTGATATATCTATCAAATCTTTTTTGCGCTCGTAAACTTGAAGCAGCTCAACTCAGCGACGAAATAGAAGACGGTGAGACTTAAAATCGACCTGCTAATCTAATTTCTTAATAGATATCCAGAGCCGTAGCGTGAGGTTTTGGCTCCCGGGACAAGTTAGAAAACTTTTTCGTCTCCCCCATAAAGGTTTCAAAACTGGTGGTGACCTTTTATCTACTCATCGATCGATCGGACACTTTATAAAGAGTGCAGTTACATACGCAGACAATGCCTTCGGCAGTCGTTTATGTGTTTATATCTAATTATCTAATTCTAAAACACTAGTGGTGAATTAAATCTAGCATGGTCCCTGTGCCCCCTCTCCGCAGGGACGTCATTTGGGGGCAGGGGGCGTTGCCCCCTTCCTGATTTTTAGGGCAAAAATTTGTTCACCGATGTTTGTGGTAATTAGTATTTAAATGGTTGGTAAAAACACTGAAAAAGCAAAAAAAGGTCATCAACCCCTAAAGGAGGGCTTGATATCGAGTAAACTGAAGTAACTACTCTCACAAAAATGACTGACAAGCAAGAAAAAAGGGTCGTCAACATTTTCGCAAACTTGTTAGATCGAAAGTGCCCCCTCCCTGAGAAACAGTGAAATGACGTCTCTGCCTTTCCGTAAGACGACTCTCAGAGCCCCTGGTCCCCCACCTGCCCCCTAGCTACGGCTCTGTAGATATCTCGAATTGGAGTCAGCGGAGCAGTACGGATACTCAAGGAACGGTGGGATCTGGATTCCAACCACCAAAACGATCCTTCTTGAAACCATGACATCAAGTAGGTCCCTAACATAAGAGACTTCACTATTCGTTTCCAGAGGCGGACTGATGGACATCTCCAAAAAGACAAATAACCAATCCCTGATTAACGTTTGGCGACTTCACAGCACAATGGTCATTTAGTAAACGTTCGACTCTAGTCTATTCAGAAAAATTCTTCGAACATTGCGTCACCTTGCGTTGTGAGTTGTGACACTTCTTGGTTTCTTTGAACAACTCCCGGCATTTGTAGTCTAGCGCTTCTCTTGCAATAGCTTTGATTAATCAGTCAACGCTAAGATATATAAGACGACGATTTGATAGAAATATCATACTTGCGTGTTGTATATTATGATCAGCAATCCAAGACTACTGTCCTTTGGAGACCTTCCAGCCTCGATGTCCAGCAGGTGAGGTTATCTTGATGAAGAGCGCCATCTATGGACGCATGCGCATTGGAAGATGCATCACAAAAGAAGAGGTTGACGGTCTAAGTCTAGGATCCCAATCCGTCGGATGTTTTGCAGATGTTTTAGATTTCATGGATAGAAAATGCTCACGCAATGCAGAATGCAGCATTCGCATAAGTGATATTTCTCTGGAAACGGAAAGATCCTGTTTTCCAACCTATCTCCATCTCTATTTGGAAGCCGGCTACGGCTGCATCAAAAGTAGGACATGTCTTTTGCTGTTAGCCTATAGCTGACAAATAAAACCTAACTGAATATGCCACATATTAGATTAATTCGCCGTTTACGCGTCATATGCTTTGGATATTTAGCTGTTTATCAGGCGAACATCTGCTTGTGTTTTTGCCAATGATGTAGGGTACTTTGGGAGAGCCACGAAATGAATAATTACTAGTCTACTACCAAAAGATATCAGAGTAAAAATAAATTTATTTTCCATTGAGTGGAAAATCAACCGATCAGACGATAGGGCCGTTTACATTGGTTTACAATATTCAAAGGTCTAGTCATACAAATTATAATGCTCCATGATTGCCTAAATCAGTGTTGCTTGTGCAGATGCAGATGAGAAACGGTCTTGTAGCGTGGACGTTTCTTCGTCGCCCATACACATCGTCAACTGGAAGACGTCGTCATGTGGAATGTCAACTCAACCATGGACTGTGATCGCTCCCATTGGTCAGCGCATCATCATCAGTAGAATCATCTTAAAGACAACTGCTCCTCTACGCTCCTCCTCCTCCTCCTCCTCCTCCTCTAAAGTAGCAAAGGTCAACGAGAAATGCTCCAGCTCCACCAGTCACGTGATGATAATCGTTGACAAAGCAGCGAAAAGAAACTCGACCGAATGCACATCTGGATCGGAAAGAGAAGAAGAGATTTATTCGTCAACAGGAAACTCTGTCGACGTTTATCTAAGATCCTCCGCGGATAACACGACGACCACCAGAGAAAACAACGAAGAATTCATCCTCAAATTCCAAGGTCAGAAGCCCTTATGAGTAATCAAAAGGATTTTCGAAATTACAGTGTTTTCTTAAATACTTCTGATAATAATGATGTGCAGTCGTGTTAATGTTATTTGCAGCTGTGGGATGTTCTGATATTATTCCTCCGAGTGATGCTTATTTCAAACGGGAAGGTGAAACAGTTGTCGTCGGATGTTATGTTTCTCGTAAAACTTGGCATCTGTACTGTGACAATGGAAAATGGATTGGAGTCATCGGCAACTGCTCACAAGGCAAGATCATTGCTATCAACGTTAATTGTATATTTCTCAGTGAGTGAAAAAGTTTTAGAAAAGACTAGATGCAATTACAATTGTATTTTTCATTTTGTAAGTTAAAGCATATTTGATGTTGTTGTAGAAATTTCTAAAACATATTGTTTTAGAAATTAGTATTTAATCAACGACATTTTATTCACTCTTGTATTGGGAAAATGAAGGAATATTTACTTATAATTCCTTCGATAAACTTGAAGTCTACATGTAGGAAGATTTCTACCGTTGATGAATATGGCCAAATTGTTTTAGGCAAATGGGAAGACGAAATTGATTCTCTGCCTGAAGTTCAGACAAAAATCGAATCTGCGAGGAGCGAACTGGGTAACTACATGCTATGCATGGCTATGTAAAGACTAATGCAGATAACTATTGCCAGAGAAATGCATTGGCCTAATCAACGCATTAGTGTTATTGCTAAAGAGATCGAACAATATTTTGGAAATTCCCTTCTTATATTAAGTTATTCGAAGTCAGAGATAAATATTGACTGCGTTCGTGATGAGGAAGGTTTTATTTATTTTATTTTGCTGATTGTTAATACTTTTACGACAACTTATTATTTTCTGAGCTATTTTAAAATGCTGTGATTAATTTGAAAATCTCCTAATTGCCTGAATAAATTGCCTTTTAAAAGCCTGTTCGTCGAGATAATATTCTTCTAGGACGAAGTTTGCCTGATTCGCTTAGGATTTCAGGAAAGAATTTTTTGGGGAAATCAAAAGCCGATTTACTTGAGTAGAAATGCGACTTGTAGTAAAATTGAACAAGCTGACTGCAATTCCGTAGTAACACGACAGTTTGCAGCACTTTGTAACGCACGAATAATTGAACGTGTTTATGTAAATTTAAAGGAATGTTTTGCAAGAACATTTATCAATTGTAATACTATTTCAAAAACTTTTATAGTGACCCATTATGAGCCATTTTTTTCTTTTTTTCAAGTTTTGTGGATCGTAGCAATTGGTGGATTCGCGATGTCAATATGTCTGGCAGTTATCTGCTTTGGAGTAGTGTTCATTAAAAGGTAACGATACCACTTCTTCAAGTTCTCTACATTGTATAGTCTAAGTCCTTTGATTGCCTGTTCTAAAGCTCTAGTCTTGAGTGTACCGTAACTGATGCCAATGTTGCAAAATCCATTATCCAGATAAGATACATAATACTTGGTTGTTACAGTGGTTCTCACACAGGGCAGTCCATACTGAACCACTTTAAAACTTGTTATAATAATAATAATAATAATAATAATAATAATAATAATAATAATATTATTATTATTATTATTATTATTATTGTCGTCATCGAATGTCTTCTTAAGATGGCGTCAGTCATTTGGTGTTGTTGTTGTCTTATTGTTTCCAAAAGTATTCGTCTTTCATTTACTCTTTTCATCACTTCCTCGCTTAAGACATTTTTATCGATCTCCATTTTCCTATTCCTATGCTTATTTACATTTCTTGTGCTTCATGTGTTTTGATACGCCCCACTTCCTACTACACTCCCACTATTATTATGTTCCTAAGCTCTTTGCTAAATTTCTCTCTTAAAAGTTTTGTCCTGTAATGACTGCCTGCTTAGCCATCTTCTTCTTTAGATTATAGTATGCCAAGGTATCGATATACCGATATAAATTGCTATAGTAGCAATGTCCTATATGCCACAAAGATAATCTTTCAAATGTCGCGAACATTTTTGTTTGTGTCTGTACAGCCACACTGAGTCTGCAAAATATTCTTCATAGGATTCTGCCCTTAGGCAGGGTTTGTATTCCAATTTCGCCATTCATTCCTGTTCATAGCTTTCTCCCTTAAGTCTTTATAGTCCTTTTCCATTATCCAGTCAAGTAGCATCTCTCGTGGTCTTCCTTTGGTCTTTTCCCCCTCTAGTTGCCCTTCTATTATTTCCCTTAGGAGTGAGTCTCCTCTCATTATATGTCCCATTCAGGTCTTTTGTCTTTTTCTTATTGTGTTGATCACCTCTTTCTTTTTCTTTTCCTCCACCTGTTTCAGCATTTCCTCGTTTGTCTTATGTTCTGTCCAGCTGGTCTTCTCCATTTTTCTCCATATCCACATTTCAAAAGCCTCTAGTCTTGTTTTTCCTCTTTTCTTAGAGTCCATGTTTCCGATCCATAAAGTGTCACGCTCCATATCAGTGTTTTGATAAGTCTTTTCTTCGAGTTTCTGTCTAGTCCTCCTCTTATCAGTTCTTTTCTTTGATAGAATGCCTCTTTCCCCATCGCTATTCTCCTTTTCACTTCCTCCTTGCATCTTGCATCTTCCGTTATGAGACTCCCCAGGTAGCCGAATTTCTGGACTTGTTCTGTTCTTTCTCCATAAATCATGATCTTCACTTCTTTTCTATTGAGGTGGGAATAAACGACCCGATTTGCTTTTGTAGGAAATTGAACATGGGCATATTAGGCCTACTTCTTTGTAAAGAATAATGCGCCAGAGTAGAAAAATCTAAAAGCATAGGCCAATTGCTCTATTCAGTGTAGGCCTAAGTCTTAATATATGGAAGAACTTACCAACCTAATCAATAATATTTGTCGAAGATGAAAATAGTAGATAGCTGTATAATTTTCAGAAAACGCTTTAAATCGGATGAGAAACGGGAATACAAGACATTGAAGTACCAGTTCAATCCGTTCGAAAGTCAACGGACAATGGTTGAGAGTGGAAATGGAGCGACAGTTATTCCAGTGGTAAACGACGCACATTGTTCAACTACGACTCAACCAACGTATTCTGTATTTGTTGGTGACGGTCGCTTCAAAGACGACAACGATCAAGTCAATTAATTCAAACAATGGAGGATTGACTAAATTCACGGCCTATTCATTTTCTTGCACATTCGGTGTCAGTTACGTCAAATTGATGCATTGAATTATTTCCGGCGCAGTGAATTTGCAATAAAACTACTATGGAACATTGAAATATTATGGCCTATTATTAGAATGAGACTTTAATACTAAATGCTAAATGTCTTATAGGTCTACTGTTAACTATTCAGAAATACGGAAGAACTAACCTTCTATTAAAAGCAGTCTGTGCGAGAAAATATACTGTTGTCATATAAAGCTTCTTTCCCGTTCCGCTTTGGGCGGGAAGTTAGCAGAGTGGCAACATCGTTTCACGAAAGAGCAGAAGGTCGCAGGTTCGAGACCCGCAGGACCCTTACGGTCGACTCAGCCTTACTCGCTAGAAGAAGGTAATAAAATGAGGAGCAGTGGTAAGAGGCTGCGATAATTCAAACAAGCACGCATACGCGATGCACTAGCCGTGGTATTGCACGTCTGGCTGAGGGTTAGAGCAATGGAAATCATCGCCGCCCTATGAGCCCATGAGGCTCTGGAAGGACTTTGACTTTTTTGACTAAAGCTTCTTAGCCCAACGGTCACCGGTTGCCTACCTTGAACCTGAAGAAAATTTTGAACTGAATACTTGATGTTTGATATTTTCGCATTCAAAGAGATTCGATAAGCCGGATCCCACCAAGCTGCCGCATACCGATATGCATCTGAGTGCGACTCCCTTTCGATTCCAAATATTATTCGCCTATTGCGACTACTTTTTGCATTTGGATAAGTTGTCTTCAGCCTCAAGGCACCAAAACGTGTTGTCTAGAAGCCTTTGATTAACGTAACAACCGATATTCATGTTAGTCTTTAAGATATAATGTGCATAATTATAAAATGTCTCAATATTGACGCAATAATGACGGTTGAAATATTGTGAATTATAACTTCGACAACATTGAGAGTGTGAGGAAACATGCGTTGAAACATTTAAAATATCAGAAAATATATTGGACCTGCAACATGAAGGATATTTCATAGTAGAACAGCATAGTGCTTAACAATAGCACAACATGAAATACTGTAAAGATATATAGAACGTCCATGTCTTTGGAAGCAAGAAGCAACCTATTTACTTTTATTGTATATTAAGCCAACATCTACATATAGGGCCTAGGCCTAATAATACGCCATTTTTAATTTAATAACATCATCTTTAACCCTATATTGAGACATTTAATACACTAATTAAGCGCATTATATCTTGAACATTGCATCAACAGCACATCAACACTTCTGCAAACGTTTTCTTTCCTGGGCTCTTCTTTTGCCACTCTTTTACTGTCTGCCTCCCTCTCAATCGAATGGAAATAAAACACCTGTTGAAAATTTTAAATTCTAAAATTGCTGACTACAGGATTTCTCCGCAACAAAATAATTATTTGAGAATATATGGTGGTAAAGTACGGTATTCTAAAATTCATAAATACAGTAGCTCTTATAAGGATTTCATTAAATGCGGTCAACTGTCTGTCCAGTCAAACTCTTAGCCACTCATTCCAAAAGTCCAGCCCAGAAATTGGCCCAATGCAATAATTTTGCCCGAAACGAGATATGTCGGTCAACTTAGAGAAGAGGCTCCCAAACCACGGACCGCGGGCATCTTTTAGTCCGCCAGCTCTCTGAAAGTGGCACGATGTAGTGACTGACTTTTGATTGTAGGCCTCTATTAGGATTATGCTTCTAAAAGTTAAGAATGATATTACGGTGCATGTAGCTTTTAAAATTTATAAACATTTAGATTCATTGAGTCGAATCGATTTTTCGTCATAAGAACCAGGATCACAAAAACCAATAGAATAGTCCAAATTCTAGAATGGTATAGTGTTGTGGCCCACTTAGAAGTAAAAAATAGTAGATACGGCCCTACTTGAAATGCTTGTGAAACACTGATTTGGAGTATCAAAATTTATTTTTAAGCTGAATTCTGTCTAGCGTTTTATAGGCTAAACAAAACAGACTCAGAAGTTGCAAAAATGAGTATGCCATTTTATAGGCGGTCTAAGGATGCCAGTGTCCGAAGTCAGTTTTTCTAATAATAAATAATCCTGAATGAAAGGCAGGAAGAGCATCCATCGATTTTTAGAAATTAGGCCTAAAAACTCTTAATATTTGGATTTGATTTGCGATTTGATCTTATTTGAGTATAAACAATTTGGAGGGAGGGGACATCCGTCTATAATACAATTATCATTTATATTATTATTGTTATTATTATTATTATTATTATTATTATTATTATTATCATCATCATCATTATTATTATTATTATTATTATTATTATTATTATTATTATTATTATTATTAAACTGATAATTTACTGTGCGTAATATCACCAACATGCCAGGAGCAAGGTCACATTACAGAGTCCAATGAAAATAAATAAAATAACAGTCATCAAAAAATATATGCGTGCCAACTGTTTTATATGAAGAAAATTAAATAATTGGCCGATAGGTCATCATCATCATCATCATCATTTCCTCTTTCCTTCATTAGTTGAAGATGAGGTGACGTCATGAATCAGGCATTTCCAGGTAGTTCTTTCTTTTGATGCTTTGATTGCTGTTGTTATAGCCATTCCAGTCCATTCTTCTATGTCGTCCACCCATCTTCTGTTCGGCCGACCTCTCTTTCTTTTTCCTGGCATGACACCTTGTTGTATTGTTTGCTGTAGGCTATCTTTGTTGTTTCTTTGTATATGACCAAAATAACTCAGTTTTCGTCTTTGGCAGATGTTAAAGAGTTTTCGTTTGGTATTTGCTTTTTTCATGACTTCTTCATTTGTTTGTTTTTCTGTCCATGATATTCTTTGCATTGTTCTGAGAGAGAACATTTCGAAGGCATCTAGTCTTTGTCTTATTTTCTTTTTGGTGGTCCAGCTTTCACATCCATAAGTTGCTACACTCCATGCCATACATTCCATTAATCTTCCTTTGTTTTTCATGCTGATTTTGTTGCTTTTCCAGACAGTTTTTAATCTCCTCATTACTTCTCTGCCTTTTCCTAATCGTGAGTTTATTTCTTCTTCAAGATTTCCATTACTGCTGATTATTGCTCCTAGATATGTGAATTTGTCCACCTGTTCAAGATTCTTTTCATTAACAGTAATCTTAATTTTCGATAGGTCATCCCATTATAATATATTGGTGTTCTATAATAATAGTTTTAAGCCAAAAATTTATCAGACCGATAAAGAAAACCGTTGACTGCGCATTTTATATTTTTATATATTTGTGCTAATCATAGAGTAGTGCGTGTCTTTGTTGCGAATGCATTTAACGTAAAAATATATTTTGAGATGGTCCCCGACATAGATTCAGCCACTGTGTCTTGACCAGAGCAGTTTTTCATAAATTCATCCGCGTATAGACTATAGTGAAGGCGTCTATGTCACTTCGCACAGTGGATCAGTCGGCGTTTACGTTTAGTTCATTGTCTGAATTCGAAATAATGTATCTTAAAAGCAATGGACTTCTCTTTGAACGTGCAATTGTGATATTTCTATCGAATCTTTTTTGCGCTCGTAAACTTGAAGCAACTCAACTCAGCGACGAAATAGAAGATGGTGAAACTTAAAATCGAACTGCTAATCTAATTTCTTAATAGATATCCAGAGCCGTAGCGTGAGGTTTTGGCTCCCGGGAAAAGTTAAAAAACCTTTTCGTCTCCCCCATAAAGGTTTCAAAACTGGTGAAGACCTTTTATCCACTCATCGATCGATCGGACACTTTATAAAGAGTGCAGTTACATACACTGACAATGCCTTCGACAGTCGTTTTTGTGTTTATATCTAATTATCTAATTCTAAAACACTAGTGGTGAATAAAATCGAGCATGGTCCCTGTGCCCCTCTCCGTAGAGACGTCATTTAGGGGCATGGGACGTTGCCCCCCTGATTATTAGAGAAATTTTTTTTCGCAAATGTTTGTGGTAATTAGTATTTAAATGTAAATTTGGTCGGTAAAAACACTGAAAAAACAAAAAGGTCATCAACCCCTAAAGGAGGGCTTGATGTCGAGTAAACTGAAGTAACTAATCTCACAAAAATGACTGGCAAGCAAGAAAAAAAAGATCGTCAACTTTTTCGCAAACTTGTTAGATCGAAAGTGTCCCCCTCCCACTGAAAAACAGTGAAATGACGTGTCTGCCTTTCCGTAAGACGGCTCTCAGAGCACCTGGTCCCCCACCTGCCCTCTGGCTACGGCTCTGTAGATATCTCGAATTGGAGTCAGCGGAGCAGTACGGATACTCATGGAACGGTGGGATCTGGATTCCAACCACCAAAACGATCCTTCTTGAAACCATGACATCAAGTAGGTCCCTAACATAAGAGACTTCACTAATCGTTTCCAGAGGCGGACTGATAGACATTTCCAAAGAGACAAACAACCAATCCCTGATTAACGTTTGGCGACTTCACAGCACAATGGTCATTTATTAAACGTTCGACTCTAGTCTATTCAGAAAAATTCTTCGAACATTGCGTCACCTTGCGTTGTGAGTTGTGACACTTCTTGGTTTCTTTGAACAACTCCCGGCGTTTGTAGTCTAACGCTTCTCTTGCAATAGCTTTGATTAATCAGTCAACGCTAAGATATATAAGACGACGATTTGAACGAAATATCATACTTGTATGTTGTATATGATCAGCAATCCAAGACTACTGTCCCTTGGAGACCTTTCAGCCTCGATGTCCAGCAGGTGAAGTTATCTTGATGAAGAGCGCCATCTATGGACGCATGCGCATTGGAAGATGCATCACAAAAGAAGAGGTTGACGGTCTAAGTCTAGGATCCCAATCCGTTGGATGTTCCGTGGATGTTCTGGACTTCGTGGATAGAAAATGTTCGCGAAAAGCAGAATGCACAATTCGAATGATCGATATCTCATCTGAAATCCCAAGACCATGCTTTCCATCATACCTCAATCTTTATTTGGAAACTATCTACGACTGCATCAAAAGTAAGCCATAAAGCTGAGAAATAAAAAATCAATTGAATACGCAACGCATAATATTTATATTCTCCGCTTACGCATCACATGCTTTTAATATTTTGGCTATTTATCAGGCGCACATCTGGTTTTGTTTTGACTCATTATTTACAGTAGGTTACTCAGACTACTCTAACATAGCCACAATGAATAGTTACTAGACTTCTACCAAAAGAATGCACTTCAATAAAATAAATTTATTCTCGTTGGAGTGGAAAATCACCTGAACAGGCGACAGGGCCGTTTACATTGGTTTACAATATTAAAAGGTTTAGTCATAAAATGCTTTTCGTTGCCTCGATTAACCCTGCTATTGTAGTTGCAGATGAGAAACGGTCTTGTAGCGTGGACGTTTCTTCGTCGCCCATACACATCGTCAACTGGAAGACGTCGTCATGTGGAATGTCAACTCAACCATGGACTGTGATCGCTCCCATTGGTCAGCGCATCATCATCAGTAGAATCATCTTAACCTCCTTGAGGTTACATTCTCTGGCACTTTTCCATGCAGAAAGCGTTCCATGCATTCTTGCATTGCTTCCGAAGGACCGTCCCATATGTCACACTATTCAGCGGAGAACAATGGTTCGCTCCTTTGGGCGAATTGCATTGGATATTGGAATGCCAATAATTGGCTCAGAGTGTCCACTAAGAATACCTCGTGTGACACAGACCGCGGCTCCATTTGGTTGGGCGTGTCACCAAAACAATTAAGTGGGTGGTCACCTCCTGCTCCTGCAGCTGCACCTGCTCCACTGGAGACGTAGACAATACACGACCGCAACTCGTGGTTAACGCTATTAGTTTCAGAATTCCCCCACGACCGCAACTCGGGGTTAACGCTAGGAAGGTTAAAGACAACTGCTCCTCTACGCTCCTCCTCCTCCTCCTCCTCCTCCTCTAAAGTAGCAAAGGTCAACGAGAAATGCTCCAGCTCCACCAGTCACGTGATGATAATCGTTGACAAAGCAGCGAAAAGAAACTCGACCGAATGCACATCTGGATCGGAAAGAGAAGAAGAGATTTATTCGTCAACAGGAAACTCTGTCGACGTTTATCTAAGATCCTCCGCGGATAACACGACGACCACCAGAGAAAACAACGAAGAATTCATCCTCAAATTCCAAGGTTAGAAGCCCTTATGAGTAATCAAAAGGATTTTCGAAATTACAGTGTTTTCTTAAATACTTCTGATAATAATGATGTGCAGTCGTGTTAATGTTATTTGCAGCTGTGGGATGTTCTGATATTATTCCTCCGAGTGATGCTTATTTCAAACGGGAAGGTGAAACAGTTGTCGTCGGATGTTATGTTTCTCGTAAAACTTGGCATCTCTACTGTGACAATGGAAAATGGATTGGAGTCATCGGCAACTGCTCACAAGGCGAGTTCATTGTTATTTTCTTTTAAATTAAAATATTAAAATTGCCTTCAAGGTTAAATATTTGTATCTACACTGTAATTAGGCCTACTTCTTTTTATCAGTCAGTGTATGGTATAGGCCTGCAGTGTACATAATGCATTTCTCATCTACAGTGTCACCCATTTATTTAGTTAGTGATTAAATTAACTCTATTTAATATCGAAAATCGCACGCAGTCTTCTTTTGGAATTCTTCTGACAAATTTAGATATAAATTATAAGACAGATTTCGATAACTGGGTAAAATTATCCACCCTTCTTAGGGAAGTGGGAAGACGAAACCGATTCTCTGCCTGAGGTCAACACTAGAGTTGAATCCGCTAACAGCGAACTAGGTGTGTATACACCATAAAGTTATTAATTGATACAGTTTATTAAAGCTATAGAGACTGGTAATATTGTTTTCATGGATCCTATTTTCTCACTCAATAGTTTAATAATAGTAACAACGATATTTAGGTAAGATTGCGTAGTTTTGGTTAATATGATGCAGATAGATAGAAACTGGCGATATGAACAATGGCGGCGACGATCTTTTTCTTGAGGCTTCCAATAATTAATTGACGCTATCTGATCTAATCTTGAACGTCTATAGCGCCACTTAATAATACATAGAAGCATCAACAGATGCTCACGAAATCACTATTCACGCAAGATCCAGCTCAAATCCAGGATGCGTTCGTTGTATGTGAACATTTTTAAAGAAAAATTCCTATTACCTGGGACGAAGGAGACGTTGCTATCAATATGTATATAAAGTCTATGTTCGATTTATTATTATACATTACTGCAGGGAGGGAAGATAGACGACGCGGCGAGAGCTGATGGGAGCGAGTTCAATATTCGCAGGAGCCCCACGCTAGACTTAGCCTCTACTCGCTAGATAGCAGTGATAAATTTAGTATCAATAACAAGACTGCGAAGGTAAACCGTGAATTTAACGGAAAAGACTGGATGCCGTTCGCAGATGAATGGCTTAGCCGACTACAGGCTTATAGGCATGAAACCGGGATTAAGTATCGGCCCTAGAGGCAATATGAGTCAATGGATTACTGTACCTTTATTTCTAAATTTACTTTTTACACATTACCCACGATGTTGCTGCATTTTAGACTTGTATAGGCCTATATGTCACATACATAGAATTATTGATCATGAAATGGCGCAGGGCTTGTATAGGCATATTTCATGAACTGGTCACCATATTGTGCAATTCATTAGTAGAAATCTCTGCATCGGTAGTTCAATAACTCTGCTAAGAATCTGGGCAAACCGCATTGCACGAAGATCTTTTTAAGTGCATAGTAATTAAAATAAGTTACTGACCTCACACTATTTATTTTTAAGTTCTGTGGATCGTGACGAGTGTTGGATTGGTTGTGTCAATATGCTTGGCGGTCATCTGTTTTGGAGCAGTGTTCCTCAAAAGGTTGGAATGCACAAATTTACATCACACGATTAAACGACGTAGAAATGCTGAATCGCCGAACGAGACTCATTAATATGTTTTTCAGCTGCTTCTCAATGCCAGAAGGCCTAGGCTCCTTCCATCCGTGGCCGGTTCTCCGTTCGGTCGAGCCCCATACATTTGTGCAGGAGAATGCTGGGCCGTTAACCTACTTGCAAAAAGATACAGCATGTAGGTTGTATGATAGACAGTTGACTGACAGAGGTGACGCATACTACCCCATACCACCCCAGAAATGTAGTGATCAATTGGCTGAAAACTTATTCATTTGATATCAGTAGCATGTGACAATACATTACCGTATTCTTATCTTTCAGGCAACGCTTTAAATCAGATCAAAAGCAAGAATACAAGACATTGAAGCACCAGTTCAATCCGTTCGAAAGTCAACGGACAATGGTTGAGAGTGGAAATGGAGCGACAGTTATTCCAGTGGTAAACGACGCACATTGTTCAACTACGACTCAACCAACGTATTCTGTATTTGTTGGTGACGGTCGCTTCAAAGACGACAATGATCAAATCAATTAATTCAAACCGACGATTGACTGTAAATTCACGTCATATTCATTGCCTAAAGCATTCAGTTGCAGTGAAATTACTGCTATCTGAGAAATAGCAGGACATCAATATTAAATACAATAGTAGAATCGCTCGATAATAAGTATTATTTGAAGATAAAATAATGAGGACGAGAAAATGCTGTAAAATGTGTTGCTTCATTTTGACTCAAACAAGACATTGAATGCATCGATGTTGTGAATGAGTATGCGATGCATCACATTTCGAAGACAGTTTCAGTTCTAGATTTTCTATCGGTTTTAGTCGCTTGATGGCTGAATTTTCAGCAAGGCTACTTCTGCTATTGTGCCCTTTGATATACAACATAATAATAATAATAATAATAATAATAATAATAATAATAATATTATTATTATTATTATTATTATTATTTCGTGTATCACTGCACGCTAAAACAGGCCCTGATTATTATTATTATTATTATTATTATTATTATTATTATTATTATTATTATTATTATTATTATTATGTGACAGTTCCGTGGAAGGTGACAGCGTTAAATCCCTATTATTATTATTAATATTAGTAATATTAATATTATTATTATTATTATTATTATTATGTGACAGTTCCGTGGAAGGTTACAGCGTTAAACCCCTATTATTATTATTATTATTATTATTATTATTATTATTATTATTATTATTATTATTTCGTGTATCACTGCACGCTAAAACAGGCCCTGATTATTATTATTATTATTATTATTATTATTATTATTATTATTATTATTATTGTCATTATTATTATTATGTGACAGTTCCGTGGAAGGTGACAGCGTTAAATCCCTATTATTATTATTAATATTAGTAATATTAATATTATTATTATTATTATGACAGTTCCGTGGAAGGTTACAGCGTTAAATCCCTATTATTATTATTAATATTAATATTATTATTATTATTATTATTATTATTATTATGTGAAAGTTCCACGGAAGGCGACAGCGTTGAATCTCTGGAGTGTCACGGACATTCGTTGTAGGAGAAAGGACGTCTCTCTTTCATCTCCAGATTGTCGTGTTAGGATTCTGCCGATTTCCTTTAAGAAGTGAAGACCTTCTTCGTTGATTGGCCCCACTGTCTCCCAAGCCATAGGAACAAAGTGATGTGAGGAAGACAGTTGATGGTATTTGTCCCTTTTCCTCTCGGCTGCACTTTCGGCTGCAGCACCTGCGGATGATGCTGTCTGATGACAGTAGGAAGCAGCGAATGTGTCTGCGACAGTAACATCCTATTATTATTATTATTATTATTATTATTATTTATTATTATTATTATTAAGACAATTTTGATAGCGCAGAGTGAGCATTGGGAAGGCCAAAGTCAAGGGCGCTTTAACAAGCGTCACTTGTATGAGATGCAAAACAAGTAGGCGAAAGTCTTAAGTTCTTCGTAAATAACACAACAGAGTTAGGCTTCATAACGTTCTCAGGCAGTGAGACATTTATAGTATATTCAATATTTTATCCTGTTCGTTCTTACCAGTCATTTTGACCGCATAAAACTATTCGTCTGCAGCTAGCACGTTGTTATAGGCCATAAATCATGCATATGGCATGATAAGTATAAAGCTCTTCTGAACAAATGGCTGCTTTAGATTTTATTCAAACTGCTTGGCATTATTGAGGATTACAGTATTTATCATGATGTTTAGACCGGAATTGTTACTGTATAAACGGTGTAAGTTTTAATTCTATCGTTATGTCAGACAGTTGAGGACATTCCCTTTTTCTCACCATCATAACCGCTGAACGTTTGAATATTTTGGCCAGTGTGGGACTAGATCCCGTTCCGTCAGTGTGCCTTTTCAGATTTGTGCCAATATGTCGTCCTCCCGTCCCCCCACCAATCCCGATTCAAAAAAGCAATAGCATTAACTAAATTGATTTCACGAGTCAACAGACAATGAGTTCATGCAGCGGCCGTGTCGGCGATTTTAATTTGGGAAGACAAAATAGAAATGAGGAGTATTAGGCAGTGACGGCTCTAGGATTTGGCAAGTGGGGGGCGTTGTGGTGGCAACTTCTAATCATGGGGGACCAACCATTTGTTGTTTAATGTATGTAGCATTAAGTATAGGGTCTCAACTGGGGGGACCACTGGGCGCCCAGGAACTCAATAGGGGGGCACGGGCCCCCTGGCTCCCCCGGTGAAGCCGCCACTGGTATTAGACCTAAGCATTTTGGATGGTATGGCTTAAGTAAGGTTGAGGCGTTACTGCCAATACTTGTGTGATCTCCCTTCAATTCGTGCTGTACATTTCATTCAAATTGTCTTAACCATGAGTGAAATACGACTTTTTGACATCTTCCAACATTTGATTTATAGTCATGGTACGCATCAAAGATAATAGATTTAATTTTTGATATATAATGGAAACTTTAAATAAAAATTTCATACTTTACGTAGTTGAAGCGTATGCAAAATTACACGTTCGAATTGATTGTTCTTCTGTATCCTATATATAGCCTACTAGATTAGATAATACAGTAGGCCTACCAAGGACAGTTTGCTTTCCGCAAATCCGAGAAACAGCGGATCAGAGGAGACCGAGTCCTTTATCGCTGTACGACTAAGCTCAAACAAGGGCGTCAGAGGGACAATAGAAGCGGCCCCTTCAATGTCCGGGGCCATCAGTGATAGGCCTATGCCTATGTGGAAAAGGAAATAGATAAACTCTTACATGTAGAACACTATGCAAAATGAATTGTACATCTTATGTCTTTTTCAAGCACACCTGCAGCCTATATCCAATAGTCAGGTTCTCCAATATTTCCTCCCCCTTTCAAGACTGCGAACTTGGCGATAGATCTGGGTTCGCGAGGGATTCCTCTTCGATGGAGCTCGCTACCAGATACTGTGACAATGGCGACCTCTTTCGAACTGTTTGCAAATAATCTAAGGACGCATTCATTTCATATCTCTAATAAGTGTTCCTTTTAGGGCCAAAGCGCTTTGGTCTTTGGCCTTCGCTATGTTTACTGTGCTATATAAATTGTCATGTTAATAATACTGTAATAATAATAATAATAATAATAATAATAATAATAATAATAATAATAATAATAATACTTAAAACCAGTTCCAAAAACGACATGAGTTAAGCTTATTTTAGAAGCAATCTATTATTTCGTCCCACAAATTTATTTTGAAACTACGGTCACTTAGGCTAACTAAGTAATGAAACTCCCGACGCTAGGCGCCGTCTTTTAACCAGAGTTGCCAAGTCTATCTTTTCCTTTTCTGCAGTCCATCATGTCCATATTGAAATCTGACTAAAGCTCAACTTTCGACATATTTGTTCCTAATTTCTTGGAATCAAAGACTTTAAATACATATGCTGGAAGCAATTGGAACCAATATATGGGGTTTCAGAGACGTTTCAGAAAGCATACAATTCCGAAATCAGCATCGTTTTAATGCAACAATACTTTTGAGACGATCCCCGACCTATAAGCAGTTTTTGAGTCTCGATCTGATTAATTCTTGCAGATTCATCCGCATACGGACAGTTCTGGTGAGTCTTCATCACTCAGCATAGAAGAGCAGTTTGATTTCATATTCTGTCGTATTTACAAGTATGCATTTTAGAACCAAAGTGACTGTTTTTGATGGTGCTATTGTGATGTTTCTATTGAATCTCACAGCTCGAGATCTTGGTGCAACCGAATTCAATGATGAGGTAGAACCAGGTACGACAATTTAGTTCATAAAAGCAGAGTTGGAGACTCGAGTCAGCAGACTCGAGAATCGAGTCGACTCGAGTCGCAAATTTTCAGACTTGAGACTTGCTTGCGACTCGAGGCCCGTGACTTGCGACTTGACTTGAGACTTGGGGGTAAAGACTTGAGACTTACTTGAGACTCGAGGCCTATGACTTGCGACTTTTAAGATTTTTGCGATGCAATCTCCCTAATAATTCCTCCGCTCACGATCACGATAATGAATTCACGATAAGCCGATCACGGCTTATAAATTGCGCTATTTGTCTGTCATGCCACGTATTTTTTTATAAAAATTCTGCTGCAAGTGGCAACACTATATTATAGCATCAAATGCTTTGTTCTAGAGTCTAGACTAGTAAATTATATGCATATTTATGCGGCTTAATCTCGCGTTAATTTAATAGTAAAAAGTTTTTTTCAGTCTGAAAGTAAAATGGAGAGATCTACAAGTAGTCAATCTAGTCATGGACATCCTGAAGTTGCGGTTCCGAAAGTTGTTAAATTCGGATTAAAGGATTTTAATTAATGAGAATGTAAAAAAACGTAGAGCCACGTGTTGTTCAGTTACTTTTCTAATCTACCGGTAGTTAATTGATGATTAGTTACTGATTACATGGCATCAAATGTATTGAATTAAAGTAAATAATTACTCACATAACAGATGTATTCTATTATATTGATTACTATTAATTCGTACTAATAGTAATTAACTACCATTGTTTATTGCTTAAAATATACACGTTGGGTGAGACTGATTACCGACTTGAGACTTGCTTGCGACTCGAGGCATGTGACTTGCGACTTGACTTGAGTTTTGGGGTAAAGACTTGAGACTTGCTTGCGACTCGAGGCCTGTGACTTGCGACTTGACTTGAGACTTGGGGGTAAAGACTCGAGACTTGCTTGAGACTCGAGGTTAGAGACTTGCGTACATCTCTGCATAAAAGTTGGTCTAAAGAACTACAATGCAGACTATAATTATTAATATTAAACGAATTTAAGATCATCAGAATCTTTTTCTGCATACTTGGAGTCAGAATAGACCCAGAACAGAATCATTTAGCTGCACTGTGATTGTTCTTTGAAAGTGACCTTGCCTGGCTGGTCACTAGCCTACACTTCGGCTATGCTATAGCTATTTCAACGGTTGATTTAGAGCCTATCTATAGGTAACGGCTACGGTACCTACCTATTAAAGCACTATATAAGTTCACGAAATTTTACCTACTTAGAGTTTGTTGGGCTCGTTTTGCGATTGGTCCCACAAATGTAATTCTCATATCACAGTTGCCCATCTAAAAGATAAGGGAGCTCTAAAACTTAAGATAGGACACCGCTGATGAGAGTGATTATCCTGCTATAACATTGCGTTTCCACAGCGATTCAGGACTACTGTTCATCGGAGAGCTTCCAGCCTCGATGTCCAACGGGTGAGGTGATCTTAATGAGAAGCGCCCTCTATGGACGCATGCGCATCGGAAGATGCATCACGAGAAAGGAAGTCGATACTTTGCGTCCTGGATTCGAGGAAATAGGTTGTTCTATCGATATTCTGGGCTTTATGCAGAGAAGATGTTCTCTGAAACCAGAATGCAGCATCCGAATAATCGACATAACCGCTGAAACTGCAAGGCCTTGTTCAACAGAATTTCTCAGCCTTTACCTGGAAGCCAAATACGACTGCATAAAAAGTAAGAGATCATCTTCAAGGTTAGTTCTGCAGCAAATCGGCTCAATGCAAGAAAATTGCGCTGGAATTTTGAGATAGCGTACCACTACCATCATTTGGTCTTCCTAATTATTCTTATGTGCGAAATTTCTATTTCGTGTGTTTCGCTTTATTTCCCATTTAGATAGATCGTATTCACATGAACAAAACTAATGGCAGCGTCAACTGTGAATACATTCCTGCAGATTCATAATCAATTGCAAAATGTTTAAGTGAAAATCATCTAACCTTAGCCCTCGATTAGTCTTTATTTAAGGAGGATTAATAAGCAATTAAATATATCAGTAAATCCCAAAAAACTGCTAGGAATTTTAGAACTCTATGACACAGAATCGACCCAAATGATAGCACAAATCAATTAAAGATCATATTTTGCTTCAGTGGATTTTTGCTGAAATTCTCAACTACATGTACTTTCATTCTAGTGCAATGTTATATCTAGAGTTAAATTAACATTGTTCTCGTTCAGTTGCAGATGAGAAACGGTCTTGTAGCGTGGACGTTTCTTCGTCGCCCATACACATCGTCAACTGGAAGACGTCGTCATGTGGAATGTCAACTCAACCATGGACTGTGATCGCTCCCATTGGTCAGCGCATCATCATCAGTAGAATCATCTTAAAGACAACTGCTCCTCTACGCTCCTCCTCCTCCTCCTACTCCTCCTCCTCTAAAGTAGCAAAGGTCAACGAGAAATGCTCCACCAGTCACGTGATGATAATCGTTGACAAAGCAGCGAAAAGAAACTCGACCGAATGCACATCTGGATCGGAAAGAGAAGAAGAGATTTATTCGTCAACAGGAAACTCTGTCGACGTTTATCTAAGATCCTCCGCGGATAACACGACGACCACCAGAGAAAACAACGAAGAATTCATTCTCAAATTCAAAGGTCAGAAGCCCTTACAAATAATCGTAAGCAGTGTTTATTCTAGGCCTTCTCGGGGGGATCCCCCCAAGTTAAAAAAATTGGACAACCCTGCCTTAAATACTTCTGATAATAATGATGCGCTGTCATGTGAATGTTTTTGCAGCTGTGGGATGTTCTGATATTATTCCTCCGAGTGATGCTTATTTCAAAAGGGAAGGTGAAACAGTTGTCGTCGGATGTTATGTTTCTCGTAAAACTTGGCATCTCTACTGTGACAACGGAAAATGGATTGGAGTCATTGGCAACTGCTCACAAGGCGAGTTCATTGGTATTCATGATTGAATTGCAGATTTGTTAAAGATTAAAAGTTAGGCTACAATAGAATAACGCTGGCCTATGTGCTTCAATGTGCGGGTATGCAAACTGCCTTTTCAATCTAATTTAAAATTAGTGTTTTAGGTAAAAGAACACCAATTTACTTGATTGATTCATCGAAATTTAAGAACCTTTGTGGTTTTAATAATTCTTGTGAAAAATCTGGAAAGTTTGTTTGCAGTTATAGTTATTCTACTTGAACGCAATATTCGTATGATTTAAAAGAGTTAGGCCCTAAATGTTAAATAATTTCAACAGACCACAATCTCTTGATTAGTTATTCTGTTGCTAACCATAATGCAATAGTCACCTATCCTCAAATGTTCATGAAATGATGAAAGGAGATTGTTGACTATATAATCGGTTGGCTATTTATCAAAAATCTTTGACGAATTTCGAAGTATGATTAAATATAAATCGCAACTTTATAGGCAAATCGGAAGACGAAATTGATTATCTGCCTGAAGCCAAGACTAAAGTCGAATCAGACAAAAGCGAACTAGGTTTGTATGCGCTAGGAATTTTTAATTTATAAAGATAGCTAATGCTAGCAATATTGATCATTTATAATATTAAGATTCTTGCTCTGTTTGTCCAGTTTGTCTGTTACCTTCAAGCGTTCTGATTGGTCACCAATCGACGTTGCGAAGTCGAATGCTTAACCTCTGTCCTGGGCTGTGCACGAGGCTGTTGCCATTGACAACCATTGTCTATTGTTTAATCAAACTGTGTAACAATCGAATTGCGTAACCTCTGTCCTGGGCTGTGCACGAGGCTGTTGCCATTGACAACCATTGTCTATTATTTTCTAATCAACGGAGCGTTCGAAGCGTCTTAATTGCAGCTCAAACCCCCGTTCCCTTTCCCTCCCCCCCTCCCCTCTTAAACAAACCCCCTCCCCTCCCCACCTCTTCCCCTCCCCCACCCTCTTTCCACCCCCTCCCTCTCCCAACCCCCTTCCTCCCCCTCCCAACCCCAAAACCCTCTCCCCTCTCCTCCCAACCCCAAACCCTCTCCCAACCCCTTCCTCCACCCCTCTTCCCAACCCCTTCCTCCCAACCCTCTCCCAACCCATTCCCTCCACCCCCTCCCCCATCCCTCTTCCACCCCTAACCCCATCCATCTCCCAACCAACCATCTCTTTGGTTGAGCTTGGCTGTGTGCCTCCGGAATATACCCCCACTCCCCTCCCGAAATCTACCGCAATTTGACTCAAATGTGCAACGTCATGCCCTATAGATTAGCATTCTCAGATTTTTGCATAGCTACGGAAATCTACCGCAATCTGACGCAAATGTGCAACGTCATGCCCTATAGATTGGCATTTTGAGATTTTTGCATAGCTACGGAAATCTACCGCAATCTGACGCAAATGTGCAACGTCATGCCCTATAGATTAGCATTTTGAGATTTTTGCATAGCTACGGAAATCTACCGCAATCTGACGCAAATGTGCAACGTCATGCCCTATAGATTAGCATTTTGAGATTTTTGCATAGCTACGGAAATCCACCGCAATCTGACGCAAATGTGCAACGTCATGCCCTATAGATTAGCATTTTGAGATTTTTGCATAGCTACGGAAATCTACCGCAATCTGACGCAAATGTGCAACGTCATGCCCTATAGATTAGCATTTTGAGATTTTTGCATAGCTACGGAAATCTACCGCAATCTGACGCAAATGTGCAACGTCATGCCCTATAAATTAGCATTTTGAGATTTTTGCATAGCTACGGAAATCTACCGCAATCTGACGCAAATGTGCAACGTCATGCCCTATAGATTAGCATTTTGAGATTTTTGCATAGCTACGGAAATCTACCGCAATCTGACGCAAATGTGCAACGTTATGCCCTATAGATTAGCATTATGAGTTTCAAATGTTCCGTTTAGTACTTTAAACTTTAAAGGTCCCCTTTTATAATTCCTTACGTTTCTATCGATTCCTGAAATTTTTATCCTCGGGTTTCTTGCAAAGGAATTAATTATTCATCGATTATTAGTTAAATTAAATGCATGTTTGTGCAGTGCCGAATGGTGAATAGGAGCTTCGTATAGCACCTATATCTCAGCGGTTATAAACGTTAGAAAGACGCGGTTACGCTTCGCTTAAGGCTAATTTTATAGAGCACATTTAGGCCCGATTTGTGTAAGCAGTTTATGTTTAATTTGTTTGTTGGAATATTCGTTGCCTCGAACGAAGCAAGCCTGCACTGCGAGCGAAGAGAGAAGCGAGTGCGAGCGAAGCGAGCATTTTTTGGTATAATATTAAGATCCTTGCTCTGTATGTCTGTTACCTTCAAGCGTTCTGATTGGTTGGCTGGGTGAGCGTTCTGATTGGTCGTTCTGGAATCTTAGGCTTCGCGAATCGAAATGCGACGCGAAGCGAACGGCGACGCGAAGCGAACGGCGACGCGAAGCGTTTGACAAAGCGTACGTTGCAGCGTCATAGTGTGTAGGCCTACAACTCGCGAAGCGAACGGCGACGCGAAGCGAACGGCGACGCGAAGCGTTTGACGAAGCGTACGTTGCAGCGTCAGAGCTTGGCTACGTGGCGTATGTACGTCATTGAAACGTTGTTTAGCAGCATGAATTCAATGATTGGGTTTTAGTATTATCCTGCACTGCGAGCGAAGCGAGCGCGAGCGAAGCGAGCATCTTTCTAGTATTATTATTATTATTATTATTATTATTATTATTATTATTATTATTATTAGTTGCATCATATTTGCTCAGTGAATACTTTATTTTTAAAAAATCGATTGACTAAAGTAATAATATGTTGCTTAATAAGATGCTTAACATTACGCCAGTGTGAAATTGAAAACAGCGATAATCAGGTCGTTTTTTTGCTTCTGAGAATTCCCATCACTGGTGCGTTTATTTTATGGCAAAGCATTTACACTAGAGTCGACCCACAACGAATATTCACATTTCCCGGGAAGGAAGATGACTCACTATCAAGATGTATGAAATGTAATCCAATTATGTATTAGCACGCGAATAAGTAGGCCTACAGTATGTCAGTGATGTGATATTGTAAACAAGGGTAATTCGTAATTATATTGCTCAACTTCAACATATTCCAAACAATTATTTAAAATGCTGAGAGAAAAATATGCGTGTAACTTCATCGCATAATTTACGAGAGTGACAAAAACCTGCGTCCAGTTTATACGCCTAATCTAGGCGTTTTTCTTGCCAAGATCAAGAATTAGAAAATGCCGAGATCTCGATAAGCACAGTTCACTATATCTGCTAAGAATTCTTGCAAATCGATTTGCACGAATATCTTAGCAAAATAGACATGTATGAAATAGAGTTCTTTCCTTCCTATGTTTGTCTTTTAAAGTTTTGTGGATCGTGGCAATTGGTGGATCCGTTGTGTCAATATGTTTGGCAGTCATTTGCCTGGGAGCTGTGTTCCTCAAAAGGTAGGAATATATGAAAGCATGGCTACAGTACATCACGCGACTAGGGGATGACAAAATTGTCAGTCCTTCAACGGAACGAATTAGGACATTTTAGACACTGTTGAGTTCGATATTTTGATGTCTACATTTAGGGCCTTTCAGAGTAGGAATACTTGACAAAGAGCGAATCGAACATTTAATTGAAGACACTAATTTTTATTTAAAATCAGTGGCGACAAAAATCGAGGGTCGCAATAAACTTAGAGATGGAATGACTATTTCACTAGAGCACTTGCTCATTTAATAACCGGTGGCTACAGACAATTGAAATCTCCTTATCTTTCAGAAAACGCTTTAAATCTGATGAGAAGCGAGAATACAAGACATTGAAGCACCAGTTCAATCCGTTCGAGAGTCAACGGACAATGATTGAGAGTGGAAATGGAGCGACAGTTATTCCAGTGGTAAACGACGCACATTGTTCAACTACGACTCAACCAACGTATTCTGTATTTGTTGGTGACGGTCGCTTCAAAGACGACAACGATCAAGTCAATTAAGTCAAACAATGGAGGATTTCCTTGCCATATTCATTTTCTAATGTATTTGGTGTCAATTATGCCAAATTGCGTATTAAATTCATTTTCAGGCCCATTGAATGTGTTATCAGATAAAAGGCAGGACACTTCATCAAGTCAATTAATCCGTCTCTCATCACTTTTAGATCAGGTTCAAAACGTACCTGTTCTATACCGCATTTTTCCAATAGACGGAATAAATATTGTAAAAAATCGAACTGGCTTAAAGCGGATAACGATTTGACTTAGAAGCGACCGCCGAATAATTTCAAGTGAATTGCCAAAATTGTGTTATACGAGGTTTTTTTCAATTAACTTTGCTAATTAGTTCAGCTACAAACGAAATAATAGATAGAACGAAAGGAAAAATACGCGGGCAGAATTCATAAATTATATATAAGCCCAAAATTATTAGGGGATATACTGTAACAAACTTTGCAAGTGCAATAGCCTATCGAGATGTTTACAGCAAATCGAACAGACATGGGCTCCCGCACATGAGGACAAAAGGGGCGCTTTCCCCTTGGGAAATACAAATACCATTATTTTCACAGCGAGATTTAAAAATATTAGCCGTGACTATTGTTTTGCAACCTCGAAAAATTTCTATGAGTGCCCAATCCCGCCCATGCAAACAGATAACAATTTTTGTGCTATTAGTCTGCCTGGTTGTCCTTAGGGAGAACTAGACAGATTTAAGCGCATAATAGACTGAAGTTTTGAATGATAAATTTATGTTTAATTAAATGAAGAATAAATAGTTAGCCTACTTATTAGACTCTACTAAGGTTCTCTACGCTAGACCAGTGATGTGACGTCGCGAGACACTGTCTCGTCTCGAGACAGTCGAGACAGTATTTTCAATGTCTTGGTCTTGGTATTGCTGACCAGTGTCTCGGTCTTGGCCTTGGTTTCGCCATTACTGTCTTGGTCTTGCGATTCAAGACCGAGACAGTGGTTTTTTCCACAAATTCCACTGTTAGTAAAAATGTTTTCTGTGGTAAATGTATTCCGAATTATGGGCTATACGAGATTGTCACCGCTGTAACCCTTCGTGAATAATACGTAATATAAATTTTTGTATAGATACATGTATAATATCTATGCCAAATTTCCGTAATTTTATGGCTGATTTTGATAGAAAATTTGTGAATCCTGTTTTGTCTGCTTTCTTGATGTTAAAATTACTGTCTGGGTCTTGGTCTTGAGCCCTAGTGTCTTGGTCTTGATACCTAATGTCTTGGTCTTGGTCTTGATGGTTAGTGTCTTGGTCTTGGTCTCGGTCTTGCCACTTACTGTCTTGGTCACATCCCTGTGCTAGACACATTTTACCTATTCAGTAATGCTTTGTTTTCGGTGCTGCACGAAGCAGTGAGAGCTGAGATACAGATGGGATTGGGCTTAGATGTGAATGGCTTCTGTTATATAATTTCCCTTAGTCCATGAAGTAATACTGACCCCGTCCAGCGCCTTCATGTCGCATGCCGAATTCACTTCGCCACATTGACGTTTTTTGTGGCGCAGATTTGCTAAGCCCCAGTAAGAGACCAACCGGCAATCGCAACCAGTGGCGTATTTAGGGGGTATGCTCCTGATCCATAGCATACCATTTGGCCTTTAGACTCGATTTTTTAATGTAATATTTAGATGTAATGTAAGAGTACAAAGACAATTTTACACTTAAAGACTGTTAGATCGACGACTGAACTTAACTCAGTTGTAGTAAATGTACGGTCAGTAGGCCTACTTTACAGGTGGTATTATTAATAAACTTAAACTGTATGTTATTGCAGAACATAGAATAAAAGTTATTTTTCGAACTTCTTAAATTTCAGCATACCCCTTTAAGCCTTTCCAAATACGCCCATGATCGCAACTGTCATTGCTTTGTTATTACGCATTTTGATTTCCTTTGGAAGATATAACTGAGCGAAAGACGATCGATAAAATTAGGCTCGTTTATTTTCTCCACTGTGATAAACAAGTGGCGCCTTAGACCAAGGAAATATACTTTCGGTTCTGTATACATTTACATCAGATTTGGAGGGAGTTCGAGCATTCTACGGCTCGCGAAAAGAAATTGCTGCGAAATGTGGCCCTTCGTGTGAAAAGTTTGCTGTCCTCTGAATTAGACATCTGTCAAGGAGGCTAGGCATTATATATAATTATAGGTCTGTATATAGATTTCCGCGGGGCCTTTTTTGCAGGAACGAGGCGGAACGGTGTTCCAGAAAATCTGAAGACTGGTATTTTTGCAACATCAAATTCATAAATAGGAATTATTTAGAACCGATATAGTTCTAAATTTTCTATGTATGAATTTAATGTTGTATTGATAATAATCATTATAGTAACTGTTTGGCCGCTACTTGACTATTGCGTTCCGGAAAATATTTTTTTACAAAAAGCCCTGTATTTCCATCGCTATATGCGTCTGTCTGTCGGGAACGCTGGGCGTGACTTGCGCGTATGGGCGTGGCTAATGCGTAGGAATCAAGACGTTAGATTTAATAAAGTAAAAGTAAAGGTTTCACCCGTAGGCTCAATGCCCATAGGATCCGGTGCTGATCCTCGTGTTTTGTAGCCAACAGCCCATAGGTGGATAAGCCATACATCGGCGGACGGTGGCCAGTCTCTTCCGCCGAACCTATGGTTACTTTCGCAATGTTGCCATTGCTCCTCATTTGATGTTACTACCGCCCTCTAGCGATTAAGGCTGAGTCGACCTTAGGGGTTCCTACGGGATTGAACCCGTTCCGTCGGCGTGCCTGCCCAGTGATATTACCACTCATCTATCTTCCCGCCCTAGTAATCGATTCGAAACTTAATTAAACGGGATTAAACGCTGTACCTGTACATTTTTTGACAATAATGCGAAACAGGCGAATTTGTATCATTCAAGAGCAGCTTGGATTCCGTGATGCTTGATGGGCGAAAAAGAGTTACCGGATATTTAGCGGTAACTTTAACACGACAATCCACGGTCGACTGTCGGAAAAACTGTCAAAAAACTCTGCCGAAGCATTGTCGAAGCATTTAGGCAATAGACCTCCATACAGTAGATCAATGTGATAATAATATTATGTATTATTATATATTATATTAGTAATAATAATGACCACGTTACCCCATTATTAATGGATAAACTACACTGGCTCAAGGTGCCTGAGCGAATCATATACAAACGCTGCAGGATGACATTCCGAGCCCTGCACGACACCTCCTGCCCGAAGCACTTGTCGACTCTGGTGCAAAGACGCGATCAGACAAACCGACTCCTGCAGCTTCCATCCAGTAGTCGGTCTCTACTGTATGTCCCTCCTCCGTTGAGGACAGTGAAGCTCGGAGAGAGATCCGTGTTGCACTGGAACCCCTCCTGTGGAACGCGCTTCCGGACGCAGTGGCATAGCGTGCAACGGTGCCGCCCATGGCTCTTGGAAAAAATGCCGCCCCAATTTGCTTTTATTATACCTGACAAGCAAAAAAATTTTTAAAAGGTCGTCGCGGCTGAATTTGTAGCCCCTTCTAAATTTTGCCGCTTCTTCGCTAAAAGTCCTCGACACAACCAGACAAGCAACAAAATAACAAAGGTCGTCGCCGCTAAATTTGCCGCCCATTCTACATTTTGCCGCTCCCTTCGCCTAAACTTCTCAACAACCCCACACAAGCAAAAAAAGGTCGCTTCATAAATTTGCCGCCCCCATCATGTGTGCCGCCCATTGGGACACTACGCCTCTGTCCAGACGATGTGACCAAGGCCTGGGACTTTTGCATACAAGCTTAAGACGCACTTATTTAAGACCTCGTACAATTTAGCTTTTAATTTAGCTGCAAGGTTTGCAGATGACATAGATGTGATAACAACAAAAACAGATCACCTACAAATATTAACCAATGAAATAAGCAAAGCCGGAGAAGAAGTGGGGCTAAAAAAATAAATATACAGAAAACTAAAGCAATGATCACGGGGAACAAGAAAAGGAAAGTTAATCTAAATCTAAAGGAGGAAATAATAGAACAAGTACCAAAATTCGTATGCCTAGGATCAGTACTGACAGAAGATGGCCTAAGTGAAGAAGACATAATAAGGAGAATTGGACTAGCAAGTGCAGCATTTGGAAAACTTCAGAAGATATGGAAAGACAAACAAATATCACTGAAAACAAAACTAAAGCTATATAATACACTGATCAAACCAATACTATTATATGGATCAGAATGCTGGACCATAAAGAAGAAAGTCGAAAGAAGATTAATGACTGCAGAAATGAACTGGTTAAGAGGAATAGCAGGAGTCAGCAGAAGACAAAGAATAAGAAATGAAACGATCAGAGAAAAGACAGAGCAAAAAGAAACGATACTCGAATCAATACAGAAACGAAAACTGAAATGGTTTGGTCATGTTGAAAGAATGAAGGAAGAAAGACTACCAAAGAAAGCACTATACAACTATGTTGAAGGGAAAAGGAGAAAAGGAAGACCAAGAAAAACATGGATAGAAAACTTAAAAGAGGATGCAGAAGAAATGCAAATGAACTTCATCCATATGACCAGGGCAGCAAGAGACAGACAGAAGTGGAAGGAACTCGTTCAGACCCATCGTCCAACCCAATAGGGAAAGACGGAAGGAAAGAAAGAAGAAGAAGACAATTTAGCTAGCTGACTGCAAAGCGCTTTTGTCTTAGGCCTTCCTCATGCCTACGGCGCTCTATAAATCGTCATGTTTAGAATGTGAATCGGTCTTTCATTCTTTTAGCTCTTTGTTATCTTTCCGACTTTCATTTAGGTTTTTTGTCGAAATAGGATTAGTTTTATGTCAATTGAGTCCCTTTGTTCTGGAATTTCATGCCAACTTAAAGTAATAAAGTTTCAGGATTTGGACTCTTTCTGCTATTACTGGCATTTTAATCATGCTAACAGCCTGTGGCCGAAACTAAATGAATGTTTCTTTCAACGCCGTTTATGCTCAAGTGCGCAATTCTCAAGCGAACAGCAAGACCAAAAGAAACCCAAAACTAAGACCACAAGTGCCCGCGTCATGTCTATGTGTACTATTGGGGCAGTGGCTGCGTTAGGCCAAAGAACAGGCTGTAATGGCGTCAACTGGAATTACTTTACGGGATTTCATCCCTTAGGTTATCCCTCACTCTTTTCATAATTTATCCTCTGATCAGCTAAGTACTCTAAATTGATATTTATACTTATCTATTTACTTTAAGAAACCTGTTTTCTGCTATAAATTAATTACTGAATTTCCTAGTTTTAATTTTTGCCTTTTTTTCTAGTTAATATAGTTCCTTAGTTAAGTATTTTGCCTTAATATGTTATTCTGTTTTGTAAATGCTGAACTCATCATTATGTTATTTTGCTGATTTTGTAAATAATAATAAAATACTATCTATCTAAAAAAACTAGTTCCCCGTTCCCCTGACCTACAACTACAGCATATCCGGGCCAGATATCTACCACGCTTGACTAAAAAGTCAAGAGCAGGTCAAAGATCTAACAGAAGAACTAAAGTGCATTCTCGCTAAATATTCTTTATGTCTCATTAGCTAGTCAAACCTTCTTTGTGAACGTCATGAATTAACGCTTATAGTTTTAATATAGAGTAGTCAAAGTAAAAACAATAGTTGCTGTGAGGCTTTTAAATAATATAGGAGCATAATTGTCTGATTAAGCATAATAAGCATATTAGTCATGCATGTAGGCTATGCATATATTGTATATCACACAGACTTCTGTAAAGCTGGCAATCGTCCGTGAATTAAGCCTAGATTTTGCTTCGCACTACTTTCAGGATGCCATCTAATCTCAGATTAACACATTTACTTTCTCTAAGATCATTTCTGTCGGCAGGAAGTAGTCCGTGTTCTTTGGCGATGTCGGGATTAAGTTGATAAAAAAACCACTTCATCAATTCGTCAAATGCTATAATGCAATGTGCATCGAATTTCCAATCAGCAAAATGATCGCGTTTTGCGTCGCTCCAAAGAATTCCATCGCTGTCAAGAAATTCCTTGAAGTAAACTCTTGTTGCGTCACTTGTAAGGTGGCAAGCGCCAGAAATCAACTTATTGGTGCGCTTATTACACACTCTTGCAAGTCCCTCAGGCTGATGACACGAATGATGACACTCCATTTCCGGATTCGAATCTTTTAGCACCTGATGGTTTCTCGCTCCCCAGCACAACGCTCCGCACCAATAGCAATGCTCTGTGCATCCCAATCGCCCTTTAACTTCTAGGTTATCTGAAACCAATGGTAAGCTAATCTTCTTGTTTAGTTCTTTTTGAAGCTGAGACTGTAAATGGTGAGCAACGCTATTCCGGAAGGCTTCGAAATCATCATCCTTCGGATCCAGTTTACTGTAGTACTGATCGTCAACATTCCTTATGTGTTCTTGCAGTATACGATCTATGTCTTTCTTAGTAGTTGCTTTTGAAACCTTGTTTTTAATGCAGCCAAATTCTATTGTAATAGCATCTCTGTACATTTCTTTTAATTTGGCCTGCGAACGAAAAGAATTCACTTTATTCTTGTACCAAGCTTCAATTGCATTCTTTGGATTTTCAAAATGTTTCAGTGCTCGGGTTTTATTTCCAGACTCCACTTCCAATGCGAGTTGTTCAAAATACAATAGTCTTACTTTTTCACTGTTTGTTGTCCATTCCAAAGATTTGACATCTTCGACATTTTTGTCACTGACAGCTTTAATAGCCGATTTATTCAGAGACTTCCACAGTTTCATTGCAACCACTTCTCCTTCGCCTGCACAGGAAAAGCCAGTCTTAAGTCTTGTTTCGATTTCGGCAAAATACTCATCTTTTTTCTCCATTAAAATTTCTACTGGTCTGTTCTGCTTATTCCAAGTCATCTGTAACTTCTTCATTTCTCTTTTGAATTGCTGCAAAACATAAATTTGAAGAGTCATCTTAAAGTCACCTTGCAGTTGAGCATTAAACCGTTTCTCAAATCTCCTTATTTCGTTAGGAAACAATGATCGTATTTTTGCCACCATTCCTTCTTCAAAGTTCAATCCCGTTCTTAGATAATCTTCACCACTACTTTGAAAAACAGTCGTCAGGAGATTCTCAATGCTAGTAGAAAAAAAATCACGGTGATCTTTACTCAGTGGACCATTTATTTCTATGACCTTGATTGCTTGTGGTATTATTCGGTACCATGCCATTGATCTAACAGCATGTGCGCTGAACAAATGTTCACAGCTAATCTCTTTGCAAAAATCCTTAACAATGTTGATCCAAATCCCGGTGACCACATATTCACTATTCAAAGCCTGAAGAAATTTCGTATCAAAATCGGTTCCTGGGTCGTTGGAATTAGCAATCGCAGTCAGAAATTCCCATATTCGGTCCCTAATTTCATTTTGTTCTTGAGTTGTGTATACTCCACTGGGTTTCTGATCCAAAGCGTCTTTTAGTTCTTTAGCAATTAGTTCTGAAAAGTCTGATAGACACCCTTGTCTAACAACGGAACCATCAAACGTTTGCTTCAGAACCTTCTTTGCAAGATCTATTAGCTTTTCGTTGGAAGATTTTAGTGAACGTTTTGTATCCTCTTCCCATTCAGTGTCAGAAAGTTCCTGCAGAAGTGTCTCATAGTGACTGCTAAACTCTTTGCAGGCTTGACAATGGCTTGGACAGGAGTATGGGATTAACTGAAGTTGTTGCTCTATTGATGAAAAAAGTCTGCGATTTAGATCTTCGGTTGGTACCTTTCCTTTGCTTTCAATATGCGAATTAATTTCTTCTCTTATTTTTGCAGAAAATGTATCTCTGTGTCTTCGAATGGCACGTTCCAACAGTTCTCTAACTTTGGCAACCTTTTTTCCAAAATATAAGAAGTCTGTGATGTGTTTGACGTTCTTGAAATTTAAAGCAAATTTTTCCTCTTGAACACAAGACCAATAACTCTCAAAATGATTGGACCATCGCTCAAATGTCTTTTTCTTTGCTGACTCCTTTGCTCTACGTAACAGCGTATTAAACAGACCGACAATGTCTGCGTGATATGTTTCAGACGGGGGTGAATTAACACTTGATCCATCTCTAAAAGGACCAAAGTGTTGAAACAGATCTCCCGATTGAATACGTGCAGTTAATTCAGCCAGACATTCAGCTGAAGCGGATCCTATTTCAACGTCGTTTTTCATGATTAAATCAAACGCTTTGTTGATTGCTTCGCAGAATTGACCTTTGGCCTGGTCAATTCTAGCAACATTCCGCTCTTGTAAGTGTTGAACCATGAGAATGTCTGGTTTGATCCCTCCTCCTCTCAGACGAGCCATTGCCACAATCGCTATTTGTAAAATTTCAGTCATTTCTGTCATTCCTTCTCCAAGAATATTGACAATTGTCAGATTACTAACACCCATCGCATATGTTGCCATCAGACGATCCTTTTGACTTGCTTTTGGATCGTTGAGTTTTTCAGGAGAGCAAAGACCTTCGGTGTCAATTAGAATTATTCCATCGCAGTCACATGTCTTTCGAAGTTCGTCTCCCAAAAGAATCATTCTCATGAAGAGACCGCGACTACACCGTCCCACGGAAACAGCAAATCTGCAAGAAAACAATGCATTCAGCAGGGTTGACTTGCCAGAAGACTGCAGTCCGATTATGCTTATGACGAACACTCTGAAATTAGGCAAAGCCTGAGACACGCACTCGCAGACTGATTTCATCCACGGCAGCTGCATTTCGCCAGAGTCGCCATTCAACAGTTCAATGGCATGTCCATTGATTAGAAGATTGGCAAAGCATCTGGGCAACGTATCTGTTGAATAAGCGGCCTTCAGAGTTTGGTCATTTATACCTTTCTCATACAACTGACCCATTACTCGAAAGAAGTGTTCTTGGCCCAAATTGATTTGTTCAGCCTTTTCCATCACTGCCTTCAATTTATCCTGAGCCTCTTTTAATTCAAGATCTTGTCTACTATGTTCTTTCACGGCTTTTGTCGGAGTCTTGACAATGCGTCGCACCTGTTCATTTGCTTGTATGACCTCTGTTCTCACTGACTTTGATTCTTTCCCAGACAACTGAGACAAAGAAGTCTCCAAATAGCTGAGAGAGTGTTTGGCACATTGTTCGGAGGACGTCAGAATTGACATAAATAAATTTATTAATAGTTTCAAGAGTGGATCCCATTGTGCGTGTCCCTCGGAACTTACGCGTCCTAGTATCTGTCGGATATCGAAGCATCCGTGCTTTTTGACAATTTTTACAATCTCTTCAGAATTTTCGCAATTCAGATTTTCCACAAATTTCAATGATTTTCCAAGGTCTCCCGCAAAGTTTAGACCGGGAGGCCTTAGGTACAGTTGCAAACCAAAGCTTTCGTACAATAGACATCTCATGGTTTCTTGAGTCTCATCAGTTGATAGTGTAGCTGTGTGGATTTTTTGGATGTTCGGATCATCAAAATTGTCTTCTGGATCCACTAGAAGGCAAACACTAATCTTGCTGATAAGGTACTTTTTCAGTTCCTCCCATTGGTTTTTAGAAAAACCTGGCATCAAAAATACAATGAATGAACATGACATACGCAGCAGAAACTGAAGCGTGCTTTCGTATTGTAGGGCTTCTCCATGCAGGTTTGCCAAGATTGCAATCTCTTCGGAATTTTCTTTATAGTAATCCATCATCATGGTCTTCCACGTTATATCGCTGCACGTTTCTTGTGTAAGCCACACAATTTCTACACTTCCGTCAAGGGTTCGAGGTCTGCCGTAGCGACTTCCGGCCTCGCCACTGGATGAAAACATAAACTGCTTTTTCATCAACTGGTTGAGTATGGTGCTTTTTCCCGTTCTGCCGGAACCCAGGCGCACCGCAACTACCAAACGAAACTGACTCGAAAATAAGTAATTTTCAGCGATGTTGCCCGGACTCGATTCCCACTTTGTTACAATATTTTGAATAAGTGGAATAGTCACGATGTGCTTAGTGCAGTCGTTGATGTCTCTAACTATTAGTGGGATAGCCACAGGAAACTTTGAAAGTATACGCAAGATATCCTGTGCTACGACAAAATCTGCAGAATTTATGATGTATGTCAAGAAATCCAATCTAGAAACCGGACAGCTCTTTGCAACGTCTATTAGACCTTTCATTGCCTTCGATCGAGCGATCAAGGAATTCAAATTCTGGGCGGTGAGAACATTGCCATTCCACATCTTGATGTGTTGTATTATGTACGGAAGTACATATTTCCAGAACTTCTCCAACTTGTCCTCTGCAATGCTTGGCTTTTCTAATAGTTGTTGAATTCTTGAATATTCTTTATCCTTCAACAAAGGCTTTGTATTGAGCCAAGCGAGCTGATTGCTTTGAATGACATATTCAAAGTCTAGTTTGTTGGGCGAAGATTCACCTTTAAAACAAATATTCGCAGAAGAACATTGTCACGAAAATAATAGCGTGCTATTAGAAGTATCTTTTAATATAAAGTATAATTAGTTTTTCATTATGATCAGTTAAATGCTTAGCTATTTTTACGGGTTACCAGTTGACATTCTTTAACACTAGATGATATCTAAGCACACGGTATTTCTATAATCCATGGCGGTCACTCAATCAACTACTTAAGGAATGCATATACCGTTTGGGATGAGCTGCGTATTAATAATAGCAAACTAATTACTAGAAAAAATAAACTATTATGCAATTGAAACGGGATTTAAAGAGATGGGTTTTCAGTTTGTTCCCGAAGAACTTACTGCAGTCCTGTGATGTGACACTCCAAAACAAACTCATCGCAGATAATTAATCGTCATTGACAATTTCAGATTTTGAAACATCAAACTACAGGAAATCTAATTTAGTTTCTCAGGTTGAACTCAATGAATTCGTCAGTTATTTGGATTCATCAAAGAATTCAACAGACAATAGCAAATAATAAAGTCTGCAGGATGTCATCGGGGTTAAAAATACAAGTAAGATACTTTGTCGAATGTGCATCTTCAAATAATAAGCAAAGAATTATACAAATTCTTCACTCCAAAACTTATCAGGTAAATTGACAGTCTGCCAGTTTGCAGTGACATCGATGGAATTTCTGATTATTTGGATTTTGCATACATTCAGATTTTATGCAAATAACCTCAGAGATATCTCAGAATTGCTGTATCAAAGGCGTTAGGATAAAGTTTCCTACATGTATTGGGGAAGGCGTATATATGTATATATTCGGTGATATGCGGTGAAGTGACTTTTGCGTGTAGTCCATTTGAAAGATGGCATGAAACACAGAATTCGAGGTGCAGAAACTATAGGCAACATCTCTCATGGATTAATGGTGGTTCTCTTACTTGGTTTCTGTGGTGGACACGCAAAGTGCTGATACTTACGTGTGAGTGGAGTAATCGTGCAATGAGAATAGGGTTACAATTAGTAGTGACAGTCTGCAATGTTTTTCATTCCTCGTCAACAGGAAACGTTATTATAGGACCAGAGCACATATGCATCAATTGGTGATTTTGAAAAATTTAAAAGAAACCGCTGGAGACGTATGCGCATCTTTAAATAATTAGCCAAAATATTATACAAATTCTTACCATGCTGTCTCTCCGAAGTGTTGTCCAATGTGCAAGTCAAAGTGTGTGGATTGTCTTTGGCCTCACGACTCAATTGTTCTTCGACTGTAATAATCTTATGGTCCTTGCAAGTTCTCTGTCTTATATGGACACGACTGCAGTTTACACACTGGAATTCATTGCATTCGATGCAGTACATAGTTGCTGACGGGATGGCTGCTAATTCAGAGGTGTTGCTATTTTCACTGCACTGATCACATGTCTTGGTATGTTGTTTGTTTGCCGAAGTACCATCCTTTTCTGTATTCGTCATTTTATTCAACGGCACAATGGTGTGATCTTTGCACGAACCTAATCGTTTGCGTTCTTCAGTGCATTGATCGCATTGCTTTTCTTGGCAATCTTCGCAGTATTTAGTCGCTGTCTGTAAATTCCTTTTGCCATTGTCGTTGTTGACTGAGCAGACGTCACACGTGGCTTTCATACCGTTAAGCTTTTCTTTAAGTTCTCTGTTTAGTTCAAGAATTTCGTGACATTTGGAAGGTTTTTGTCTCTTATGCTCCTTACTGCAACTATCACATTGGTTTTCATTGCAGTCAGTGCAGTGCAAAGTAGCCAATGGCACATTATCTTTGTTTCCATCTTCACAATTTGCCGTGCAAACATCACAGAAAAATTCCAGAAGGGAATCCTCCGAGAGTTTCGCATTTTGCTCTTCAAGCAGTTTTAGCTTGAATTTGTCGTCGATTGTGGCTATCTGATGACTTTTAAGTCGCTGTTGTTTTTTGTGGGCACGGCTGCATCTCTCGCATTGCCTTTCATCACAGGTCACGCAATAATTGATTGCCACTTCTACACCCTCTTTGTCACCATCGCCGTTTGCTTCGCAGACGTCACATGTTACAATCATTTCCCTAATTTTTACAAGCTTTTCCTTCAGTTCATCGTCTAATTCGACAGTCGTATGAGTTTTGAACAGCTTCTGCCTTTTGTGATCTTCGCTGCAGCTAGCACACTGGTTTTCACAACAATCGGTACAGCGTAAGAGAGCAAAGGGAACAGGACTGATGTTCCCATCTTCAGCATTTGCCATGCAAACATCGCAAGGCAGTTCTGTCTTCTGTTTTCTTGCATTATTCTCTTCCAGCAGTTTCAATTTGAATTTGTCGTCGATTGTGGCTATCTGATGACTTTTAAATTTCAGTTGTCTTTTGTGCGCACGGCTACATCTCTCGCATTGCCTTTCATCGCAAGTCACACAATAATTGATCGCCACTTCTACACCCTCTTTGTCATCATCGCTGTTTGCCTTACAAACGTCACATGTCACAATCATCTCTCTAATTTCAACCAGTTTTTCTTTCAGCTGATTGTCTAGAATAACAGTAGCGTGGCCTTTAAACAGTCTTTGCTTTAGGTGATCTTTGCTGCAGCTACTGCACTGGCTCTCACAACAGTCGGTGCAGTAGACTGTGGCTTCTGGAACATTACTGTCATCGCTTTCATCTTCGTTGTTCTCTATACAAACACTGCAAGGAATTCCTATTGTCTTCGGTTCTTTCGACAGCTGCTGATCTTTCTGATTCCTTTCCACGTATTCGTCGATTTTGACAATTTCATGATTTCTAAATTTTTTCTGGCGTCTGTGAGCACCCTTGCAATCATCACATTGGTTTTCAGTGCAATCGACACATATCCAAATTGCTGTTGGAATTGTATTGAAAGCGTCTTTGTCAGCTGCATCAGCGCATACATCACAAAATACATTCATGTTTTTCTTATTTAAATTTACATTTTGTTCCGGTTTCAGCAATTTCTTATTCGTGGCCTCATCAACTCTGACAATCTCATTATTTTGGAAAATATTAAATCTCTCGTGATCCTTCGAGTGTTGGTGGCGAAGGTCTTTGTGGTAAGTGACAGGACTGAGCAGTACTGCTTCTGTATTGTCTCGCCAGGTGTCGCTAATTATAGTAAAAGGTGCTGCTGCTGCAGACGCATTGTCCTTACCTTGGTAAATCTGCAAACCATGAGATGACTCTGGCGAATTTCTATCCAAATCCAATTCAGAAGTATCTGATAGGTATGGCACTGATTTCGTGTTACTTTGCACTGATATTTCTCGATGATGCTTCCCCAATTCTTGAGTTCCTGCTGCTGAGGATTTGTACTTTTCCAGTGCAGATGCTTCAATGTCTGTATTAAACAGAGACACTGCTGCTTCTGTAGCATCGGCAACAAAATAATGCGCCGGACTGGTCGACTGGCATTCGCTGAGTTCCACACGATAGAAATTGCTGTCTTCGACATATTCTAATGAACGAGTTTTACAATTTTCGAGTAATCTTTGTGTTCCTGGAGGGAAGTCATGCTGCCGATCCCGACCAGAGGATTCCTGGTTCTCCACCACCGGTAAATCTGCAAGTACCACTGCGTACGAGTCAGGGTCTAATATTAAATTAGGAGTTGACATATTTTCTCTGCTTTCCATGCAAATCTAAATTGACGGATCCATATGTCAATAACTGGACTAGAGTGGGATGTCCAGCAATCAGCCTTTCTCTGAAAAAAATAAAAAATTGACACTTTAATTAATATGATAAATGGGAAAATTGATTATTGTAGGTCTAGTGTTGTCGAAAAACCCTATTGTAGAGAAATTGATATAGATAAGTCTAAGTACAATAATATAATGTAGGAGGAAAGCTTCTAAGGTAATCGCTAGGGGGCGTTGACGTCGATTTAAGGTATTAAATAAGGAATATTTAATAATAATTATATTGAGGACCTCTGAGTAATAATAAAGGTATACTAAATAAGTAAAAGGCCTAAAGTAGTGATGCATAGAATTTCTAGTAGAAGGCATTAGGTATGGAAAAGTTATAGGCGATAGATGATTGTAGTAGTCGTAGCACACCACCGGAAAGCAAGTAGTCGATAGCATAAGTATAGGCTGAGACAGTGACGGGGGGAGGTGGAAGGGCCGATGAGCCAGACGGTCGAAGTCGAGGGGTCGATGAGCCGATGAGCCAGACGGGAAAGAGGCCAATGAGCCAGACAGACAAAGTCGACTATGAGTAGACAGAGTACACGAGTACAGTTGTTAAAGTACATGAGTACATGCGTTAGAGTACACGAGTACATGTACATGAGATTCGGATAAAAGTACATCTAGAAGAAGTACATAAAATTAGTATTGGAGTACATTAGTGAGAGTGCTTAAGTACAGAGTACATTAGTAAGCGTAGAAAGACTTAGCCAAAAAGCTAAGGAACCACATACGTGCCTTTAGCTAGCATTCGTTAAAAAGGACTTGAGGCATTCTGGGTATAAGGAAGTCCAGACGAGTGCATGTAGCGAGTATTGCCACGTAGTACGTTTCACGTGGTGGTGGCGTTTTAGCATAGTCATAAGAGCAGAGTCGGAGATCAGTTCGACCTCTGGGTGTGTCGCTACACTATTGTAAATTATATAACAAGTAAGTTGCTGAACTTTACATTTTTTGCCAAACAGTTTATTGAAAATTAGAAATGAAAAGCAAAACAAGCTGCGTCAGAATTTAAAAAATTTCATGCACATTAACTAAGCAATGGTCCTAACTTACTGGCAGTAAAACATGAGCCAACGACTTGACTGCAGACATAGAGAGCGAATAGCAAACTACTTTGATTTGTCTAAGTTGGTAGAAGCGGAAATAGGATAAGTTGTCAATATGCTCTTTGAAGGACAAAGGTAGCCACAATAGAGAAAATTGACTCCTATTGGGGTTGGGATAAGTCGTGGAATTTACGTAGGCCTAAAGCCGATGACAAATTTATCGGTGGCGGTTGGTAGGGTAATTGTCGACAGAATCAATATACTTAGTTCTATTACAGATTTTGGAAACTCTATATTAAATCTCACAATTGAAGCTTTTAGCATACAGTATGCACGAGAACTCATCATGGGCGCATGCATAGCTGTAAAAAACATTTTTTGATTTTATTTTTTCTTAAAAACATGTTTTAATGCTTTTAAAAGTTCCTTATGTTTTTATCTTATTTCCTGCATATCAATTTATGCCAATTTCCTAGTCCTGAGCATCCTCAAATTTAGTTATCAATTCATTCTGAGCGAATCCGGGTTCATCTTCTTGGTGATGATGCAGAACTAATGTAGCAAGGGATCACATATTCAAGTTAATTAATAAATAGCCTATTATTTCAATATAGGCCTATGTCAAATGTGACGCGTGGATGAATGATAAATAAAGGACTGTGAACGAGGCCAATGTTTTTAATGCTTTTTATATTTTTCTAAAATACATGTTTTTCATGTTTTTTATTTTAATATTTATATTTTTTGCATATATGGGCGCATGCACATTAGGGCAAGAGGCGGTACTTGCCCTCTGGAAAAAGCAAATAGGCCTACCAATATTTCACATTGAAAGTTGAAATCCTTGCTAAAATATTAATCGTGACCTTTGTGTTAAAATGTTTGCCCCTCCTGGAAAAATTTATGTGGCGAAACCAGTGGAATAGCCAAAATTTCGAAAATCTTGACAAGCAAAAAAGGCCATCCTATCTTCCCTTCTGAAATTTTTCCTTTAAGATGTTGACAAGCAAAAAAACGTCGTCACCTATGGCGCTTAAAAAGTTTTAGTCGGCAGCACCAAGAGGGAATTTTGACACTCAAAACAGCGTCCGAAAATTTAAAAAATGCACGAAAACACGTTAAAAAATGTTCGTCCGCGCCCAAGGAGGGTTTTAGCCCCCCCTTTGTCAACCCCTGTTTTAGCCCCGCCACTGTTTATTTGTTTATTTTCCACCGTCTTATTTGGCAGAAATAGAAATAATTCTGCCTAATATATTTGCCACATTTTCATTCAAATCGAATCAGAGCTTTTGTTTTGTCATTTATCCAAAACTCAGAAGATTCTTTTCAAATAACGTTCACCAGGTGGCCTAATGCATTTTTGATAATACAAGTAATTGCCATGTTGTCATGATTAGGGTCGCGACACGCTACAAAACCGTTGAAGTGAGCAGCAGTTCTAAAATGTTTGGAAAACCCTGCGTTAGGGTATCCACAAGAGAGGTGGGCAGTGAATTGGGCCCCCTCCGTTGAGCCCAATACTAGTAGTGAGCCTCTTGCAGAAGCATTATGAGACTCTTATCTAATCGGGTAGGCAGGTTGGCGAATATCTCTCGCATAGTCTGCAATTTTCCTTCAGAGTCCAAGGTTTATACCCAACATTATCCTAAATCTATGTAGATTTCTAAAAATTAAGATTGCCATGATTGCTTTCTAAAGTCTAAATGATTTATCTAGCGCCAAGCTTCGTTATAGCGGCCGTCACTATATGCTTAACCGATAAATTAATTTATTCCAAAACTGAAGTAAAATCATTCGGAACAAGTCATTGTTAACACTTACCGTCAAGGGAGTTAGCCTTTCTTTAGAGTTGCAATTCTCAGTCTCTCAACAAATTATAACTAATAAGACTATTGGCGTTACAGTTAGAATGTTTTCAGACCAAAATACTTCCTGACTGACTCAGCCAGTCTCCTGCATAAATGAAACGTTGCACCTGCATGCAACGACTGCATTCTGGAAAACCATCATACGAAGCAGGATGGAAATTCCCAGTTTCAGATTTTAGAAATCTTCTTCTAATAAAGGACCGCAAATGTGTGTGTTGTGGTTGTTTATAGACGCTTCCGTATCAAAGACGATGAGCGTCTGTGTATGTGCGTGTGTCTGGAGCTCGTTTTCTCAACCATGGTTGGCCACCGGTTATGGCGGAGATAAATGGACCGCAAAAGAAAAAATGCGCCATTTAAACCACCGAACAGCCAATAGCCATAGTCTACTCGTTACTTTTGCCAGCAGCTAGTTCTTTCCGTTTAAATGGGTCGCACAAAGCATTCTGGTCAATGAATTAAGTAAATAATACGCGTGTCCGGTGGGTCTCTATGGAAATATGTGTACCGGGCCTAGAAATGTTAATAGTCCACTGAAAAGTGTAAAACCGTCCCGGTAACATTCATCGGTATTAGTCTGCGTAGTAGGCTACTTATCACAAAGAGATTGATTGATGTGTAAGTGCTCTTGTTGTAGGCATCAGCCCCGCTACTGCGCTATAGAAATAGTCTAATAACATAATAATAATAATAATATAATAATAATAATAATAATAATATAATAATAATAATAATAATAATAATAATATAATAATAATAATAATAATAATAATAATAATTATAATAATAATAATAATAATAATAATAATAATAATAATAATAATAATAATAATAATAATAATAATAAAAAGGGACTGACCTTTCCTTTAGAGTTGTCCTTCTTATTCGGTTAAATGTAGGTCTGCTGCTTCGTTTCTTTTCACAATTTTCAATTATTAAGTTGATTCATTTTATATTGGATATTTTCACGTCAAAATACTCTTTGAAATAGTCTACATTCTGTTATTGAATGCAATACCTTGTGTATAACACACGACATCTGCTCCTTTAAAAATCAAAAGCCTATTTGACGCGTCAGCAGGGAAATTCACAGTTTCGGACTTGAAGGTCTTTTCACACGATTGCAAAAGAAAAAACGCGTCACGTGTACCACTGAACTGCCAATCGCAGCGTTTTTTGCAATCGCAACAGCGAGCTCATTCAGTTAAACAAGTCATGCACGACATTCTGCTCATTTATGACCAACAGATGTAAATTATACCTCCATGGGCACCTGCAGATAAAACCGTCTCTGTACTGTAAGATAAAGTCTCAGTCTTGTTATCAAGATTGAAAATGTGAGGGTTTATAGAGCACAGTTGTCTGTCGATAATCTGGGCGAACACCACGTTGAACATCATAGAGATAGGATTTGAGAGCTATGCAAGGAACGCTAGACTGACTCGATTAGATTGAGTTGCACAGCTGAAGGACCAGGGCAGTGACAATCTCTGTAGTCAAGTCCAAGGCAAATAGGGTTTAGGTAGCAGCAGAATTTGGTCTAAGCCTGCGTCGAATAGCTCAGAGCTGGAGAGTTATGATTGAAGCAGATATGAGTTGATTGAGCAAAATACGAAAAACAAAAGACGAAAAGGAGATATGAAGGAAGTTAGATAGCGATTCCTGGCGATCAAGTCTAGAGAGTTGCAGCCGAAGCCGAGTCCCAAACCAAACCGACTACGATAAAATGCATTATAAAGGTATACATGCATATATACTCATACTTATATATATATATATATATATAATTATATATATATATATAGCTTCAACTCTTCAACGCCATTGCATTCCGAGGAACATTATATGTAAACTTCAAATGTAAACTTCAAACGAACGAGATCTAAAACACAAACATAAGTTTACGAACAATTTTTGTAATGATAAGTCCTCGGAAAAGAAGTACCGAGCGGCGAGTGCATAAAATAATATATATATATATATATATATATATATATATATATTATATATGCTTATGCTTATAGTGAAAGACTGCTTGTAGGAGAGCGTGCTTTCATTCTAATATTGTCATCTGCCTTAGTAATGGAGTTCCACACTGTTACCCTGGATTCAACACGCAATGCCAAACAGGCGTTTAAACACTGCGGCGCGACACTGATATTGACTTAGGCCTATTTAAATATGTTGTTTATGAAGTCCTTATTTGTTCAGTGAAAATACTGACTTTTAGAAGTGAAATGGCCAATTTGCGTTGAAAATCTAAGGACAATTGAGGAAATGTCATGCTCTTTAGAAAGCCCAAAAACTCTCAATGTACAAGAATACTAACGATATACTCTATTAATAGAGAATAATAAAGGTAAAGCTAAAGGTAGTCATATACTCGAACGAGCGAGCATAGGTCTGGCGCTGATCTCCGGTTACTGGGCAAGCAGCGACGCAGATGGCTTTCACCGTTTGAGTAAGTTGCCATTGCTTTCTCTAGGCCCACGTTTTACCTTAGCAGCTTAACGCTGCTACCAATTTATAAGCGCCTAAGCGATGAACAATACCAATTGTATAAATACAGAACAAACCCTTCATTGACTCAAGTGATTCATTTCTTTGTCATAAACTAGAGCGGGAATAGAGAAATAAGTGCTATTTCAAAACTGCTTCGAGTAAAACTTAAGTTAAAATCCTTGTAAAATTACTTATTTATAACAATTTATATATAAAAATGTATCAAAACTCAAATAGAACACAACACAATAAACAGAACTATTAACTACCGAGGCATAAATAAGACAAAAAATTTTTACTCGTGCATATGATCTATGATTTGGAAAATTTGAACATATATTCAATATTCCTTATACTATTAAGCACAGACTGATTATACAAATTGTCCTGAAACTTAATATTCCAATTACTAATGATCACGCTACCCGGATCAATTTTTAAAACAGATCTCTGAAAAAAGTAAATCCCATTGGCCTACTCGAATTTCGAGCGTTGGGATCTGGCGCTTTTCTCCGGTATAGGCAATCAGCGACGTATAGGTGGAATAACCCATTAATCTTTGGTAGGTTGCCATATCTTACCCCAGACCTGCTTCTCTGACCAGTAAGGCTAATTCGACCTTTAGAACTCCAGCGGTTATCGAACCACCGACATTCTGCTCTATCGTCCAGTTTTTTTACCACTCTCCCGCCTCGGTAACCCGTATCTCTTTTTGTTTCAATTAAATTATTGGCAATGCCAATTAGCATGCTGGGGAGTGTTAACACTGTTTTGTAATGACCTTGTTGTTTCATCGTTTTGATGAAAGTCGTCATCTGTTGAATTTTGCGTTCCTTTGTTTGGCGATCTTTCCACAGATAAGACAATAATTGGCTTTTAAGAGAAACAACAGAGTCATAACGATTGGCTGCTCTTCGAGTCGTGGCGTCTATTCTGTCAAGATTGCAACTGGACCAGAGTCCTGGGAAACTGTTCACGACGTAATTAACATTTTGTCCCGTATAGATATCGTGTGATTAAAATTCGATTTCTATATTATAGCAATTATTGCAAGATATTGGCAGTGTAGGCCGTACAAATGTAATATAGTATCGTTTTCAATTCTTGGTCGTGTTTTCTTTGACATCGGAAATCAGTGATCGGAGATCTCAAGTCTCGGACTCGAGTATTGGACTAACTTTAATTTCCAATGGATCAAACGATGCCGAATCCCTTTCATCTGTATGCCTAAGCTCAATAATAGGAAGTCAGAGGGAGCTAAAACCTTCACGCCAATGTCATAGGCTAAACATAGTCTGTGGAACAGTCCAAACAGATATATATATATATATATATATATATATATATAAACATTTAGCACTGCGCAAAATAAATTTATTTCTTCCCAAAACCTGCATATCCAATAATATGAGTTATGTTCTTTTCTAAAAACAGAATTTCTATTATTTCTGGACAAGCCACAGGTGTATGGCCATCATAAAAAATAGTGAAGCCACAGACGTGTGTAGTTTTCTGCCTTACCGGAATCTCACATAATGCTGCATTCGTTTCCTATTCTTTTCTGAAGTCCATCGAGTAAATACAAGAACTACTGATGACCGAAGGCACGCATTTCTGGACACATTTTAGGAATCATACACAATACAATGCAATGCAAAATCGCTTTATTAAATCAACTTTGGCATAACACAAGTTCTAAACATAATGCATAATACATACCTTGCGTATCAAATAGAAATCAGAAGTTATTGGAAATTAAAAATAATTTTATACATACACGTCCTGAATCTAATAATCTTATAACAAAGTCAAATAAACAGTCAATAATTAATTAATACGTAAGGGTTATCATTTTACTGCAATAGCGTATTTTGAGACGGTCCCCGACCTATAAGCCGTTTTCGGGTCTCGATCTTATTACTTCTTGCAGATTCATCCGCAATTGGACAGTAGACCATACTGGTGAATCTTCATCACTCAGGACAGCCGAGCAGTTCGATGCTATTATTCTGTCGAATTTGCAATAATGTTTTTTAGAACCAAATTAACTGTCGTTGATGGTGTTATTGTGATACTTTTATTTAATCTCAGTGCTCGAGATCTTGGTGCAACTGAATACAATGATGAGTTGGAACCAGGTACGATAATGTAGTCTGTATAAGTTGTCCCAAAGCATTACTCTGCAAAAAATATTACTGCTAAACGACTTCCAAATCATGGGTATCAGTTTTTGGACTATTGCAGCTAGAATAGCGTTAGGACGATTGCATTTAACTGCACTGTGAGATTGGCAAGGGTATTTGGATCGTTTTTAAATAATATTAGTCTATCGAATCGCATTCTCTGCCAAAATGGTACAATTATTTTAAATCAGTGAGACGGGCTACTAGGAGCTTTAGGAAATGGTGAAAGCGAATGTCATGCTCTAACTTTGTTTTTGCTCAGCAATCGAAGAGTATTGTCCTTCGGAGACCTTTCAACCTCGATGTCCAACGGGTGATGTGATCTTGATAAAGAGCGCCATCTATGGACGCATGCGAATTGGAAAATGCATCACACAGAGGGAAGTCGATATTTTGGGTCCTGGATTTCAAGAAATCGGGTGTTCTACAGACGTTCTGGACTTCATGCATAGAAAATGTACACGCAAAGCAGAATGCAGCATTCGTATAATCGAGATTACCACTGAGACTACAAGACCTTGTACGACAGAATTTCTCAGTCTTTATCTAGAAGCCAAGTACGAATGCATCAAAAGTAAGAAGCATCTGAACTCACACATCTAAAGTGACTGCAATCCATTGTTAAAAATTTCTAGCATTCTGAGATAGCTTACCATCATATTGATTTCTCATCGGTCTTTTGTGCGAATTGTTATTTTCGCTTGTTTTCCGTTCTTTCGCATTTAAAAACAGTAAATCAATCTCACATAGAGAAATTAATTGAAAAATTTCCTAGGATGAACTGATCGGTGGCACATTTCTAGAGCGACCATTATAAAATGTTTATTGCTTGCTTTGCGATGATCGACCACAGTACTACAGTTTTTCCACTTAGTAAAATTTTTGAATTGCAGTTATAAACTAATTGTCTAGGTTTCATGGGTAGGGCAATTTTAAACGTTAATTAGGGATACCGGTTTAAAGCAAAAATACGATCGCACAATTAGCAATTTTCTTCTGTTTTTCAGCATTGCGATTTGAGAAATAGATATGCGGCAATTTTATCAGCACTTTTCGCTATTTTTCTCATATATACTGTGCATAGATATTCAGGGGACCAGCGGCTGTCTTGATCTTCTCTTTTTGCTCGTCAACCATTTATTACGAGAAAATGTGAAGCACGCTATCGAAAACGCGGCAATTTTCGCATATATGCGAAGTGAAGTAGAAGAATAAATGGAAATTTTCCGGACTCCTTCTGTACTTTTAGGATCTTTGACTCCCGCCCATTTCCTGAATAATCCTCTCACTAAACCGGTATATCAAGCTGATAGGATTAATGACAAGGCAAAAACATCGGCATGAATATCGTTAATTAATTATAATGCGTGAATACTTTAAAATTTCCAGAATATCTTACAGTAGTTAACGTTAACAATTTCAATAACGACTTGTGGGACTAATTTCCAATATGGGCTAAGCTAAAAGATAATGGAAGCAAAGTTAAATAAAGTTATTGTGGCAAAGGCCATTTTGTTGCTGTTATCATTTGTTTGTCAAGTTTTAATTATTAGACTGACCTGAATGATACAGTAGTCTAAGTCAATTGATAATCTAATTTGCCTCAGAAGAGATAATATTATGCTAAAAACAGGAGATATTTTTAATAAATCACAACGTTTGGTTTAAACAAAAATTAATATTGTTTGTTCAGTTGCAGACGAGAAACGGTCTTGTAGCGTGGACGTTTCTTCGTCGCCCATACACATCGTCAACTGGAAGACGTCGTCATGTGGAATGTCAACTCAACCATGGACTGTGATCGCTCCCATTGGTCAGCGCATCATCATCAGTAGAATCATCTTAAAGACAACTGCTCCTCTACGCTCCTCCTCCTCCTCCTCCTCCTCTAAAGTAGCAAAGGTCAACGAGAAATGCTCCAGCTCCACCAGTCACGTGATGATAATCGTTGACAAAGCAGCGAAAAGAAACTCGACCGAATGCACATCTGGATCGGAAAGAGAAGAAGAGATTTATTCGTCAATAGGAAACTCTGTCGACGTTTATCTAAGATCGTCCGCGGATAACACGACGACCACCAGAGAAAACAACGAAGAATTCATCCTCAAATTCCAAGGTTAGAAGCCCTAATAAATTTAATAATCGTAAAGATCTTCGAAATTATTGTTTCCTTCAATGATTATGATAATAATGACACGGATTGTACAATATAATAATCGTTATCAAATGTTATTCGAATGTTATTTGCAGCTGTGGGATGTTCTGATATTATTCCTCCGAGTGATGCTTATTTCAAACGGGAAGGTGAAACAGTTGTCGTCGGATGTTATGTTTCTCGTAAAACTTGGCATCTCTACTGTGACAACGGAAAATGGATTGGAGTCATCGGCAACTGCTCACAAGGTACATGTAAGATAACAGCACCATAAAGCATATTGCCTGTTTTTATATATATTCATCACATATTTAATAATCGATTTAGAATCATGTATTTCTTTCAGTCAATCTACTGGCATTTGTAGCACATATAATACCACGATGCCAAATCCCTTGCGCCATATGCTATGCTGTTCAAAATCACAGGTTCTTCAAGAAATTCAATCTAAATTTAGAGTTTATGAATTTTGGTGAAAATCGGAAAGTGGAAACCCAGGTATGATTTTGGTGTTGATTAATGTTGCTTAACTCTCCAGGTGTATGGGAAGTTCTTTCTGATGGCATTCCTAAAGCCGAGATCAAAGTCGAATCGGTAACCAGCGAACTAGGTTTGTAGGCCTAAAGACGATGAATATTATGTAATGATAGAGTTTATTATTTCACTGAAATGTTAACAACAGCTGCACAATTGTTTTTCTTTTATATTTAGGCTGAAATAAGATCAGGACCTTCAACGTCAAACGGCCAATTATAATTAGGCCTATGCGTTCAGGTTATGATAAGACAGAGGAAAAAGTTTCTCATTGAAATCTGATTCCACATCAAATCAAAGGCTTTGACTTTTCGTTTCACTAGTATATTGTTTAAAGTATTTCTACAGTTTCATTAGCAAAGCCACTTGTAAGATTGTATCATTAATTGGCGAAATTAATTTGTGTATTTTAAGTTTTGTGGATCGTGGCAATTGGTGGATTCGTTGTGTCAATATGCTTGGCAGTCATCTGCTTTGCAGCAGTGTTCCTCAAAAGGTAAGAAAGAATGAAGAGACATCATAAGCCTATGAGAGACAAACTTCGGAATCAATGCTGTACGTTTTAAAAATGAGTTCGTCAGAAATTTAGTAGGCCTAGAGCGCGCATTAAAGTTTTTCAAGCGATAACGTGATCGGAGATAGCAATCTGTAAGTTCGATGTTTGGATTATGATCAAAGTAGAATATATAGGCCTGTAGATCCTAATTGACTGAATTTCAAGCTCATATGATCATAGGCGATTACTGAAGATCGGTGATTATTTGTTTATCTTTAAGGAGGCGCTTTAAATCGGATGAGAAACGAGAATACAAGACATTGAAGCACCAGTTCAATCCGTTCGAAAGTCAACGGACAATGATTGAGAGTGGAAATGGAGCGACAGTTATTCCAGTGGTAAACGACGCACATTGTTCAACTACGACTCAACCAACGTATTCTGTATTTGTTGGTGACGGTCGCTTCAAAGACGACAGCGATCAAGTCAATTAATTCAAACAATGGAGGATTTAAATTCACGTCATATTCATTTCCAATGCATTTGATGCCAGTGATGCCAAATTGTAAAGTCAATTTCTTTTCCATGCAAAGTGAATTTGCAAAACAAGAAATATCCAGTTATTGAAATATGAACTTTTGGAATCTTTATTGATAGGCTTATTAGATATGAATAAAACGTTAACATCGTGAGAAATTGAAAATATCTTGTCAATCGCTGTATTTTCTGATAATTATTTTAATGGATTAAGAACACGAGAAAGTCTTTATTGCAAATCATTTCGTCCGCTAACATGGATCCAGTAGCTTTAGCAAAACGCTATATGAAAGCTTTCAACCGATGTATGCTTTTACAGTAAAATCTATTACAAATTTTTCGTAATGCATGAAATAAATGTTGCAAATGCATTTTTCTACTTGAACGAAGGCGAAAATGATTTTGTCACAATTCAATTATGGCCTAGTCAACGATTGTCTAACCAGAGTCTGAGAGGGTCTCCATACTCTAAAATTCTAAACGCAGGCAGCGGCCGGTCCAGGATTTAGCAAGTGAGGGGAGAGCGTTGGGGTGGCAGCTGCAAAGTATGAGGGGCCAACGCCGGATCTTACCGCGCGGAGAACTCCTACTACCAACTCGCGGACCTGTAACATCATCTTGCGTTCCTCGCTGACGTGTCAATGTTGCAGTTTTCTTGTGAAGGACCGCTTCTTAATTAAGGATTCGGCACCGAATTTCATCACGGCATCGAGTTCTTTCTTTCATCAGAGTGGATTTTTGACATCGCTTCCTCCTGACCTTCACTGACATGTCAGCACTTTTGATTTTGGCTTTTAACTATGTTACAGCGCTATATAAATCGTCCTGGATAATAATAATAATAATAATAATAATAATAATAATATATTATTATTATTATTATTATTATTATTATTATTATTATTATTAACCATCTGTTGCTAGGTATGTACTATGTAGTAGTAAGCATAGCGGTCCCAACTGGGGGTCGCTAGGAGGCAGGCATTCAATAAGGGGCACGGGGTCCCCGAGCTCTACACGTGAAGCCGCCACTGAAAGTAGGTAACCCCAGAGACCTACTTCATGGTTCGTAGGTGGTCCGATATGAATTAGATGCACTTAGGAGTGTCATTTATTAGATATTCATCACGTTGTCTTCTTCGATCAATTCAGTTATTAAAACCGACTTTCGAAATATGTTGATGTCAAGTCCTCTTCTAAGACTCATTCAGGCGATGACGTGCTCGGAGATAACAAGCCGTAAGTTCCGTTATTGTTGCTATTTCATTCACCAAGCGTTTCGTCTTTTTGGTTACCAAGTCAACAGCTCTACTGAATTAAAACTTTTGTAATAAATTACAATGTGCTGTTAGGCTTCGCAATTTAAATCGCACCTGGCGATTGCGACGACCAATATGGAGGTAGTCTCAGGTAAACTGGTAGCCCAAAGGTTCTTGCCATTCTCCTATATATGGTCACGGTCTCTCATCTCTCTGCAACTGCGTAGCGGCCTTAAGCAAGCTGTTCACCTCCTCATTGAATTGTTTGTGAGGAATACAACATGAAGCCAAATCGCTCACCTTATTTGACGCAAGCACCAATCGGGGCCTGCCTTAGGACAAAGCAGTCATCCTCCAACTAGGCACAACAGACCGGGAAAGTGCCAAAAGAGCGAGTCATTGCATGAGCACACTATAACGCACAGGATGTCACAATAGTAGCCTAACTTATTCAAGAATAGGGCGGAACGAAGGAAAAAACTTTTTAATGCGATGGTTGGGAGTAGGCCTATATTAAGCAAAATTGGACAAACAGTAACAGTTGAAACAACAAAGTTACCTAGTTTAACTGAGTTATTAAATGTTGAGACTAATTATAGTGGCCTTCACATGGGCTGATTTCTGCTAAATCATCTAAATCACCGCTTCATCATCATCATCATCATCACCATCATCATCGTTATTATTGTTATTATGCAAAGTCAGGTAAGCAGATAAAAATATTAGATTTCCACGTTTTCTATTTAACGATGAAATATTTGTCACTTGGAAGGACTGGTTCTAAAGCAGAAACTGGAGGTTTTTGGACATTATTGGACAAATGGACAGTATTATGAGAAGACACGATTCGCTGGAGAAATCATTGAGCCAGCAGCTGTTGGGAAGGGCCCGAAGGGGGAGAACAAGAGGCAGAGAGAAGGCAAGATATATGGATAACATTATGTAAGCAATGAACATGAACATCAAACAACTGAGAAATGCGGTCGAGGGCAGACAACTTGAGACAAGGATGGCATATCATAGTCCATCATGTCACACAAAGCCGGAGATGACTGTACGACTGAAAGAGAAAGATGTTACAAGGCAATACAAATGCAACAAAGTTTAATGGCTTGCTCATCTGTGAGCATTTGACGTCTGGTAGGTATAAGTTTGGTTTGAAATACCTTTAAAATACTTGTTGCTCTTCTGAAGAGCTTATCACTCACTTGACAATATGCAGTATTATGGACACAATATGTCCCCAAGCAAAGCAAATATACATTTCAGATGTTTGCATATATATAGGCGCAAACATCTATTAGGCTGCTAGGGTCGAGACTCTCCTTTTTGAGAGGCTATTTTAGAGATTGAAAGAGGTATGAGGGTAAGGTCTCCACTTTTCGACTAATTTTACGGTAATAAGCATATATGTCAGCGATATGGACCATGCATATCTACCTGTTCATAAAGTATAAAAATGTATAATATAAAAAGCTCAAGGTCCTGTAGCCTAGATAAGTGAGATTGATTGAGTGAGTGATTGAGTGAGTGAGTGATTGAGTAATTGAGTGAGTGAGTGAGTGAGTGAGTGAGTGAGTGAGTGAGTGAGTGAGTGAGTGATTGAGTGAGTGAGTGAGTGAGTGAGTGAGTGAGAAAGAAGATAGAATTCTGAATCTTATGAGAAAATATATGTGATGATTGCTTTACAGCTCATATAATATATTGGAAAAGAATACAAAGCCGTTTGTGAAGAGTTATCTGGATTCTGTCCTTGCCTAAAACATTTGGCCTTCTTGCGGTCTTATTGTGAGTTCCAGCGCTTTGGAGATTAGAAGGTTCTGCAAGTGAGTGGCCGGCAAATCTTAGCAGAAAATAAAGATAGGCAATCAAATGTTTCGGATCACTTAAACGGAAGCATCGGTAAGATTCACCAGTGAAAGTGTTAGTTGCATGCTGCATATATAAAAGCCACAAAATTATTAGATTGATGGACGTACACAGGGGCGGTTCCACTTTGAGGATGCATCCCTTCACCAGCCTTTTTTTGTTTGTCAGCCTTTTTGGCTGGATTTAGTCAGGAAAACTGCTAATGACGTTTTTTTCTTTTCTTGTCTGACTTTTCGAACAGGTTTTAGTCGGTAAAACTGGAAAACTCTGCTAATGGCGCGTTTTCTTTGCTTGTCAAGCTTTTTCAGGATTTATTGCGCACGGTTTAACGCGACCGTGCCCTATACAAGTCGCGCCATCTCCCTAGAAAAAATTCATTGCATCCCCCTTCCGCCAACTTCCTAGAAATTCATTGCATCCCCTTCCGCCAACTTCCTAGAAATTCATTGCACCCCCCCACCAAGAATTCTTTGAACCGCCGCTGGACGTCCGACAGTCATGCACTGCTGACAAAGGAAAGAAAAAGCTGCCATGAAATCAAGCGTTATTTTGCTCATTAGAATTGGAGAACTTGCCAACTTCGAACCGGAATTAACGTTAAATAGTTGCTTCTAAATGCAGCTACTGTAAGCATAGCACTACCACAGTCTCTTGTACAAGATTTCTTTGTAATGCGTCAAAAAGGTTTCACTCTGTTCTTCGATTCGTCACGTGATCACACATCAATAGCCAAGACAACTAAAAATACAAATATACACAGTACTAAAGCATCAGCCTATTCTTGCATGTTGGTGGAAGTGCCAAAATGTTCATGCTCCTTCCGTCGACAGACATATTTGTCCAGGAACAAATGCCCACTTTATACTGCCTCTCTCTCTCTCTCTCTCTCTCTCTCTCTCTCTCTCTCTCTCTCTCTCTCTCTCTTTCTCTCTGGTATTTGGAGGTCAAATTAACAGAAGAACTTCAAGGATCCAAACTTTCTAAATTTTATATCTTATTACCTTCCATTCCTTTATTGTCATGACTTGTTGGCTCATACATTTCTTTATATTTCACTAGTCGTGCGTGATATCAGAATTATAGATATAATTATTATGCACAGCTTTTGGTCAATTAGGCTGACTTGCTGAAATTATAAGTAAAATATGGGCTACGTCATCGAATTATGTTTTTATCTAAGCAGACAATCTTAATAATCAGATATCCTGCAATCTCAATCTACGAATTAACCAACCTTAACTGAACTAATTCAGTGTTTCCCAAACTTTTTGCAGCCACGGCACACTATCCCAAGACATAGTCAACGGCACAAGGCAGCCGAAAAATGCACACATTTCATTTGCACAATTTTCATTCACTTTTAAATGATTCATTGTATAGGCCTACTAGTACTCTAGTCTAGTATACAGTAGAATAGAGGCTACCGTTCTTCAAAAGTACATGTTTCATTGCAATCTGTCTTACTATACTGCAAGCTTGACTTCATTGGAGAGATACTGTATAATTCAACTTATAATTAACAAATACTGCAGCACAATAATTGTTGTCTTGTCTTGTCTTCAGCCATCCTCGCTACGAGGGTAGACCGCAAAACTCTCATCCATGTTGCTTTCGGTAATGTAGGGTGGTAGGTACCAAGCTTTCCATCCCGCTGTGACAGACCAGTTCCAAGTAATACTCGTACTTTGCTCTTGCCTTTGTGTGAAGCTGCTGTTTTCTTGATTCAAGTCAATACTGCACCACCTTCACTATCCTCACTGTTGCTGCCCAGTGAGGGACCGCCTGTGTTAGCCACCGTTTCTGGGTTCTCGTCAGGCTTTCCCACCTCGCGTAGCGCCCAAGGTGATAGATACTTCGGCCGAAGCCTTCATCACAGATGGTATAGCCCTGACGAGCAATCTCCTACTCAGATGTTTATACCCTCCACCGCGTAGAGGCCACAGGTCGGCTTTAGAGGGTGCACAATTGTTACTTTACTATTTTTCAATATTTTGCCACGGCACAGTTCTACCGTTGCTGCGGCACAGTTGCGTGCCGCGGCACACATGTCGGGAAGCACTGCATTAATCAGTTAGCATATAAGAGCAGAAACATAGCACCAACTTGTTTATAATGTCGCCTTCGTCAATTTTCCATATTTCTCCGCGCTCTGTCTGGTAGATGGCATATCCTTTTTCTCCTTTCCGAATCAAAACGCTGCTACCCGAAACAATGATGCGCTTGATCCAATGCCATTGGCCGGCCGCAACTGCAGAGGGAACGTGCAGTTTGACCATCACGCAGCCGTGGAAATAGTTTGGGAACGCGTGACTGGCGGTGGTAACTGAGACGCAGTTGTGGGCGGGCACCAGGTGAACGGACGAATTTCCGTTGTGTTCCACCTTCACCTCCAAGACTTCGTCGGTGTCGTTGGCAATCTGCGAGCGCTTGGTCGATATAACGCCCATCGTCTCTAGGCAAACTCCAAGTACGCCTAATATTAGATTTATAATATATTAATTATTATATATGCATTAGTGTAGATGCGATTGATGCAATCTAATAAAGAGTTACATATGACTATGCTTATTTAATTATAAGTCAAAAATTTTTTACCAATTGATGTCAGTCCTACAACCTCCAAACTCAGCCTCTGTCTTAAAATATGGGTCATGGGAAGCATTGACGACAGGCTGTCAGGGCAGACGTCAGAGGCTAAGCCACAGCTAGATCAAATCTATGGTGTGCGTTTGCCAGAGGCCGGCAGCGGGCGACTATGAAGTCAGAACTCCGCCATATTGCTATTCCTATTCTGAGCGTATACAAACTTAGGGATCAGTTCTGTTCAGAAAATAACTTCATTTAACAGGCTTTGGGGGTGGGGGTGGGGAATTGACTTGGCTAGAACAAAATTAATTTTTTTTGGCTCAGAGTTTCAATGCAAAATTTCAAACTGATGAAAACTCATCAAATGAAATTTGTGCAAATGAAATGGCGCCATAGAATTTTAAGATCAAATAGATTAGATACAAGATATTGCCTAAGCCTCAAAACCTCCAGTGAAATTAATTATAATAACAACAATAATAAGTACAATACTACTACTACTACTACTACTACTACTACTACTACTACTACTACTAATAATAATAATAATAATAATAACAAGGTTTTGAAATTTAAATTTAATCTAAGGGTCTGTCCATTAATTACTTCAACAATTTAGGGGGAGGAGGTTTGAAAAAGTTTGACAGTTGTTGACAGGGGGTCAAGAGAAGTTGACGTCAACAATTTCACTTACTACAAATAATCAAAAACTAGGAAATTTCATGGAATACTACCTATTACGATTACAATGGAAAAAGCATGGCAAAAAAGGTCATCACCGCCACATCTTGATTCTCGATGAGCAAAAAAGAAAAAAATGGGCATCACCGCAAACAATAATAATTATCTTGTTATTGGGACCTGTCATTGATCTTGGGGAAGGGTAAAAGTTTTTTGCATAATTATGGGGGGAAACTGAAAGTAGACAGTTGTTGACAAAGGGTAGGGGTCAAAAATTGCCAAAAATTTGTTGACATAATTAATGGACACTCCTAATTTACTTGAATTTAATTTAAAATTAAAATTTTTATTTTTAAAATACAAATTTAAATTTAACATTTAAAATTTTGGAAAATAATGCTAAATATTTTAAGTAATTAAATCAAATAAATTAAACAATTGAATAAATAATCTAAATAATTTAAAAAATTTAAAATGCTAAATTTAAAATTTAAATTTAAAAGGAAAATTTTAAGATTCTTAATTTTAAAATTTAATTTAATTCAAATTTTAAATTAAAATTGCCGGTCAACTTGGCATCAATTCAACATTATTGTCTATGATAATGGGAGTGACAAGATGGCGTCGCGTTAGCCTGCTTTTCTGCGCTGCAAGCGATCTCCATAGATTTTATCTCGGTGCTAAGCCAAACAAATAAAGCCTGCTGCCCATAGCAACCGCCGCTGTCTGACCTCTCTGCCTGTCTGTCTGTCTGTCTGTATGTCTGTCAGTCTGTATGTCTGTCTGTCTCTTTCTCTCTCTCTCTCTCTCTCTCTCTCTCTCTCTCTCTCTCTCTCTCTCTCTGAGCTGCATTGATAAGACCACGCCCACCTAGACGAAATGAAATCATAGGCTAGATCTTTAATGATTTTGGTTCGGTGTGCCATCGGCTATCTATCGTGATCCTGTGCATTATGAAATGGTGCCATAGAAGTTTAAGATCAAATAGATTAGATACAAGACCCAGACGCTTGTGAATTCTTGTTCTCGATCTGGGATTCCGATATTCTAGTATTTCGCCTACCTTTACCTATACAATAACGTGCTTTTAAGTGGGTTAGGGGGCATATGGTAGGGCTTTGGGGCCAGCGAGATGAAACATGGACTGCCGTAAGAAGAATTGTTGACCCTGAGAGCAACGGGCCAATGCCCTTCCAGAACTAAGTTGTAGTGATGAAAGCCAATCTAGATAGGGAGACAGAAATAGAGGAATTGAGAGAGGTCTTCTTTCTCCCAGGTTTCAGCGCACTATTGTATTCCGGTCCTAATTGCTTTAGTTCCTTAAACCAGTTTCGTATACAGTTAGGCCTACATCGTATTAGGAGAGATTTCCAATATGTAGATGTCAGATGATGAATCTTGTGGCGAACCGGTATAGTATATTATAATGACTTCCATATAATAATAACTCCCCCTCATTATTATATATATAATAATGACTCCCCCCATCATTATTATATATAATAATAATAACTCTCTATATTATAATAACTCCCTTAGTTTTTCAGAAGCCAGCTGAGATACCATGGTCTAGAGCACCAAAAGCTTTTTTATATCGAGGATTGTTCCAAATAGTGTGCTTGTGGGATTCAAAATTTGTTGTTTTGGTATCAATTAAATTCATTATTGGCATTTAAGTGGAGAAATAGGGCTGAAACCATATTGATCAGTGGATAGCATATTAAATGCATCTAAGTAGTTTAACATTCTGGTAAGCATTGCCCTTTCAGGAATTTTAGGAAAACTGGGAGATTGGAAATGGGTCTATAATTTCATATAACCATTTTAGAGACATTTTTATAAATTGGGGTTATTTTTCAATTTTTAGGCCTACTTCTTCTGGGAGTTATTATAATATAGAGAGAGTTATTATTATATATATAATAATGAGAGGGAGTCTTTATTATAATATAATAATGAGAGGGGGAGTTATTATTATATGGGAGTCATTATAATATGCTACACCGGGCCTTATGTACTACTTTCCCAGGACGGCTGACGCCCGGCCGCTACATAGGATTAGATTTCTTAATTAAAGCGGGTGGGTGTTCGACTTAGCCTTCTGACTAAGGTTTTACTAATGGCTAATTCCTTCTTTCTATCTCTATCTCTCTACCTCTCGTGTATTACCTCAATATATCTTTCAGGTACTACCTCTATCTTTCAGGTACTACCTCGCTATATTGACCGACTTGAGTACTACCTCACGGTGTGCAATTCTTCAGGTACTACCTAGGGATCTACCAGACCTTCTACCGGGCTCCTTCCCTCTCCCACAGCGCCGCGGTCTTATCTTTTGACGGGGCACAACCCTGCCCTTGGGAACCGCTTACGCGGTGGATTGACACTTCCCTAGCGGAAATGCAGTACCTGTACGGTACATCCACTCTATCTGTACTCCAAGTCAAAACTCAGTGTAACGGCCTTTAGCCCGTCTATGGGACCTCTATTTATAGGACTTCGATACTATCCTTAAGGAGGTGTGCTAAACTGCAACTATCTATCGGGCTATAACTCAATGACGCCTAGTGTCCCCTACTGAATATTCTATGCCTAACCTCCCTAGACTTTTTACCTACTTCTTAGTCAGTTATTATAACTAAAGGTCCTTAATTATTATTATTATTAATTTATTCCTTATCTTAACTACCTAACTTGCCATCAGCGCCACCTAGCGATTACCTTATAAACTATCTGTTTATACTTTATCATTGGATCTCGGGCTTATCTCTATTAGCTATTATCAATTCACCACACTCTGTTTGTAAATATGACCCGCTGAAATAGTTACTACAGTGTTTGGCTTTTCATCGGAAAAGGTAGCCACCTGTGTGCTATCTGGAGGTTACTATCAGTATCACTGTAGTTGTCAGTGCTGGGTAGTATCGTAAATACAAGTATCATCATCATCATCATCACCACCACCACCATCATCATCATCAGTATCATCATCATCATTAACCGTGGTACTGCTGAGAGTAGCCTACCTTGGACACAGAAAATGACAAATAAAGAAATAAGGAAGCGAACAGGATTGGACCCACAAGAAATAATAATCAAACGCAGAAGATTAATTAATGTGGTACGGACATGTGAAAGGACTGGAGGACGACCGGATCACCAGACAGGCAATGCAATGGACCCCAGAAAATAGGGAAAATAGGAAAAGTAGACGGGGAAGACCAAGACTGAAATGGGTCCAAAACATCAAAAATATCCCAGAGCACATTGGTCTATCCATAGAAGACGTGGAGAACAAAGCAAGCGACGGAACATTGTGGAGGAATTGGGATGCCCGATGTGTCGACGACGCGTAAAGGACGAAACAAGAAGTACAGTATTGCAATTGCCGTTTAACATGGGACGTTCCTGGAGGCAGTAAATGTTCAAACTTTTTCGCTAATTTGGTTAATTCCGCTTTTCCATGATCAAAGTTTGATTCAGAATCGCCGTAGTGTCAAAAGCTACTCATATCCACAACTGACAGCATTGATTGTTATGACCAAGAAAACACTGTCTGTGAGAATTTTCACTTGCTCACCTTCAAAGGTCGAGAAAGGTTCATCGTCTCATTCATCGCTTCTCTACCTTTGGTCGAGAAGCGATTAATGCAATGAAACATTTAAACTCAAGTTCCATTTTTGATCACAATTTACAGAAGTTTGAACTCTAACGGATTTTGCCTCGGAGCATCAAACTGTGTTGTGCTAGGCTGATTATTTAGTTATTCTTTTTCTGCTGCGCTAGGAAGAAAGTATCTGCGCGCGGATTCTGGGACAGCTGCGCGCGCGCGCGCGCATCTTAGAGGGAACGTTGGACTGGCAACTAATACAGTGACTGCGTGGACACATTACAAATTACAAATTACAATAGCTCGTGCGAAATAGCCAAGATTTGAGTCTCTTCTTCAAGGTGTCTGGCGTTAGGGAGAGTTGAACTGAAGAAGGCAGGCGGTTCCATGCCCTTGCAGCAGTCACGGGAAATGCACGATCGCCTACAGTACTACGAAGGCGCGTCGAAGGAACGGACATAGAGGCGGTTCTAGCAGATCTCAGGCGACGCCGACCTGCCTGATCTGCGACTCGAGCTAATACTGTCGATTGGTATACTGGGCCTATACCATTCAGGCAGCGGTATGCCAGCGCAGCCACTTAAACTGAATTCGCTCTGGGCATTGATAGCCAGTGTAAGTCTCGTAGAAGCGGTGTTACATGTTCACGAGAAGGGACCTGGAAGATCAACCGCGCCGCTGCATCCAATACGACCTGAAGACGGTCCAGCAGATGTTGCGGTGATCCTGCGAGTGGTCGTGTCGTAGTTGTATGTGTTGAGGTATGGAAGGGTGCATGGATGTGTGCATTGATGCAATTTTAGTGTATGAATGTACGTTAGTGTACAGAGAAGGACGAGAGTACGAGTATTTAGATAGAAGCATCACCAGTGAAAATGCTGGAGACATATATAACAATCTACAAAATGAAATTAATTTACAGACAGTGATCCTGCACTATTGACAGAGAAAGGTAACTGTTCTGAAGCAACCGTTGTTGGCATATAAGAATTGGATAGCTTTACAGTTTACAACTTTGAACCAGAATTAACGTTAAATGGTTGCTTCTGAATGCCAGCTAAACATTTCACAGTCTCCTCTACAAGAATTCTTCGTATGATTAATCGTGTCAAAGAGGTTTCAAACTGTCCTTAGATTCGAGTCGAGATCACACATCAGAAGCCCAAGGGCACTAAAAAACACAAATACACAGTATTAAAGATCCTTAAAGCATCGGTGGTTAACCGTGATTATTTATGCTGGTGAATATAGACCTGCCATCATGGTCATAATTCCGACGACAGGCATTGTCCTGCGAGAAACCCACTCTATGCTTCCTCTTTCTCCGGTATTTGAAAATCAACAGGAACTTCTTCAAAAATCCAAATTTACTAGATTTTATGTTTTCCATTGTTTTATTGCCGTGACCGGTGGGTTAATAGAGTTCTTTATATTTCACTAGGCCTAAGTGGTATCACAATTGTTCAAGCCATAGCATAGGGGCCTACACAGCTGATGGTAAAACATCTTTCATTGACTCGTTGAATCTTTAAAAAATACTATCAAAAAACTGTGCTGAGTGCCTTTTATTCGGTAGCAAAGGTCAACGAGAAATGCTCCAGCTCCACTAGTCACGTGATGATAATCGTTGACAAAACAGCGAAAAGAAACTCAGTCGTTGCCACGTAATATTAGAGTACTTCTAAATAATTACTAGAGAAATAATAGTTTATAGTCGTCTGTTAATTTTTCAAGTTTTGTGGATCGTGGCAATTGGTGGATTCACTGTGTCAATATGCCTGGCAGCTATCTGCTTTGGAGTAGTGTTCCTCAAAAGGTAAAATACCTTAGATGACATCACATTTATCAGCAGTGTAACATTTCTGAGTCGATAAATGGAGTTCATAATGGCCTATATTATTGCTGCTATCGAATTTTAAAAGTTTGACATCTGTGATCATCATCATAGTTGCTTTCTATCAGTTCATTGGTGGCAATAGCTAGACTAGAAACTTTGCCGTTTATCTTTTCCCGTCGTTTGCCTCTTTTTATCTGGTATCTGTCAAAGTCCTCTTTGGCGATATCCGTCCACTTTTTCCTGGGCCTTCGTCTTCCGCTCTTGCCTTCTGTGTATGTGTCGAGTGATTTATATGGGAGTCTGTTTTTCATTCTATTTACATGTCCATACCATCTAAGTCTTCTTCTTTTGGTTTTATCTATTATTGTCTCTTACAGATCCAGTCTTTTTCTGATGTTTCCATTTTTTATTCTTTGTAGTCTGCCTAATCCTAAGATCTTTCGCAAGCAGCTCATTTCTGCCGCTAGCAGTCTGTTTTCGTCTGCTCGTTTTCGTGATGTCTGTATTTAGCCGAATATTTGATAGAAAGCACGCTAAGCATTGGTCTTGTTGATAATCGCTTGACTGCAAATGACTGCCAATAAAGTCGCAGTGATCGAATGACTGAAGTGTCTTATCATTTGATCCCTGTTAGATGCCGAAGCAGAGTTACTATTTAGGCTACTTATCTTTCAGAAAACGCTTTAAATCAGATCAAAAGCAATAATACAAGACATTGAAGCACCAGTTCAATCCGTTTGAAAATCAACGGACAATGGTTGAGAGTGGAAATGGAGCGACAGTTATTCCAGTGGTAAACGACGCACATTGTTCAACTACGACTCAACCAACGTTTTCTGTATTTGTTGGTGACGGTCGCTTCAAAGACGACAGCGATCAAGTCAATTAATTCAAACGGACGATGACCTGTAAATTCACGTCATATTCATTTCCAATGCATTTGATGCCAGTGATGCCAAATTGTCAAGTCAATTTCTTTTCCGTGCAAAGATCAAGTCAATTAAGTCAAACAATGCGGATTTCATCGACGCCATATTCATATCCTAACACATTTTAAGTTAAGCTCATAAACCTGGAAATGAAAATATCAATACATTTATAATTCATCGTAAGCGTCAGTGGCTATGGACATAATGCTTTTGCTGGATCATTTCCTGTTGGTTGCTATGTCCAGTTTGATTTCTGCTTTTTTCGATCCGTCATTCTCCTTGCACACACACACAGACTCACACATATGTCTGTGCATAATGTGTGCGTCTGTTTGTGTTATGCCTGATAAATTTTTAGACGTTTCTAATAATTGTTTCAATTGAAACCGCGAGCTATAATAATTGATGACTCAGCAACTGACAAACAACGTTTTCTTTCGTCCTGCAGTCTTGAACATTCATTACATAGGACTTTGACTAGCATTCCTAAACTCATTAATAATAATTATTAATAATTAGCATTTGGACGTCCTAAAGGAGTAAATATTTCCAATCGATTGTGGTGGAAGATGGTAGAGTGGGTTACGTGCTGAAGCAATAGGCTGACAGAACGGGTTCAAGCCCCGTTAGCGCACCCAGTGGCTTTCACACAGTCAGTAATGCTTCATAAGCTACTTTAAATCGCGCAAAGTAAATTTTTTATTCATAAGTATGTAGACAATTCGGTGGAATGTCTTTATGCGTAATCTTCTGTAAAATTCCTAGGAGTAATAGTCGATCAGCACCTAAACTGGAAAGAACAGTCAAATGAACTTTCAAATAAAATAGCAAAAATCTCAATATAATTAGACACATTAAAGATATGATTGACTTCTCTGCTCTTAGGCAACTCTATTTTACTCTTATTCATTCATATCTAACCTATTGCAATATAATTTGGGCAAATACTTATAAATCAACTATTGGCAAAATCCAAATTCTACAAAATAAAGCAATAAGACTAATATTTAAAGAAAAGAATTATACTAATACAACCAATCTATTTAATAAATATAATATTTTAAAAATTGAAAATATATATAAACAGCAAACTGCCTTATTTATATTTCAATATCTACATAACCTTTACCCAATATTTTCTATGCAAACAAATTCTTTGATATTCTAAACATTAAATGTAAACCCAATCTCAGAAATAGTAATAATATCTATCTTCAATATGCATCTACTAATGCCAGATTATTTACTAACAAATTTTCTGGACCTAGAATTTGGAATAGCCTCCCTCCTGATCTAAAAAATCTAAACCAATTAACCTCATTTAAAACTAACTTAAAAATATTTCTTTTAAATGGCAAACTTAATTTTCTCTTGGCTAAAATTATTTAATATTGACTCAAATTCTCAATTATGATCACTAAATACCTTTATTATACATTATATGTACTAACTACATTTTATACAATCAATATGACTATATGTACTATCTGTGGTTACTTTCATCCAATAAACTAAATCACTTCCTACTTGATCCCTAAATAATTCCTAATTTCCATCATTTAAAGACTTTTATATGTCATATTATTACAAACTTTGAGGTTGGCCAATTGTACGGGATACAAATCCCTTAGGCCAATCCTTTTTTTTCTCTCAACTGATTTCTGTACTATGAGTTTGAAACATTATTCTTTAAAGTATGTACAAGCAAATGGACATTCATGTATTATATTTTAATAGTTTAATTAACTTAAGCTTGTCTTTTTTCTTGATTTGTACTCATCAGTATGTTGAGAAAAATAAACTTGATTGATTGATTGATTGATTTATTCTGCGCTAGCCGTATAAGACTCAACATTGGACATTAACACCCCCGCAATTTTGAGACACCCCTCTGAACGCAAATTCCCGAAAAAAACCTGATTGAAATGGACCCATAACTTGATTCAATTAGACGGTCGAATGCTCAAAGAACCCAAATACAAATGTTGCAAATGCGTACAAAATACAGTCGATCAGTCGATAGAAAGTCGTCTGGAAAGTGCATTTCTTATCCTCTAGCTAGATGCAAACGAGCATCCGATGGCCTTGCACGTACTGCATTTGCTCGTTCCTCGCATTGTTGCCGCTCATGGCGGTTTTGCCGACGTCTTGAAAAGCTCGTATACATTCGTCTGGGTTTCCGTTAAATTTGATGTTCAGAGCTGTTGACAAATTTAACGAATTATAAAATCATGATAGACTGTAGGCCACACCAGGGGTCGGCAACCTTTTGGACAACGAGGGCAAAACAGCAATGGCAGTGTCTGACTGAGGGCTGTGTAATTTAATAATTTGTTCACTGGTCCCGAAAGAGTTTGTAAGTTTATGTTTTATAAAAAGTTTCTGCTGGAAAAAGTTCCAAGGTTCTCAAAAAATGTACAGATAAAGTGCGAAAAATTGTCTCTGACCTGTTTTTGCTTGTCAGACTTGAATAGTTGGTGATGACCTTTTTCGCCTGTCAGACTTTTCAAGACATTAAAAACGTTTATCGGTTAATAGTAAATCACAGATTGGAAGGTTTGCTGGACAAATCAGTAAAGATTAATTTTGGAGTTTTGGAGGCCGAAGGGTCGGATTAAGCTCACTGGAGGGCCGGATTTGGCCCGTGGGCCGGAGGTTGCAGACCCCTGCTGTACACCATAGAGCAGATATGTCCATGGGTTGGATTAACCCATGGGTTGGTTTGGGTTGGGTTGGATTGGGTTGGGTTAGACTTTTCCATATTAATGGTGGATTGGGTTGGGACAGAAAATAAGTCATGGTTTAAGAAACTGTAATGTATTACAGTGGGTTGGGTTGGGTCGGGTCAAGTAAACCTATTATCAGCATGGATTGGGTTGGGTTGGGTTGGGTTGGAGATTTGATGGGTTGGGTTGGATTGGGTTCTAAAAAATGGACCCATTGACATCTCTGCCATAGAGTTCGATGTTGACTGTGATACTTTGACGGTTGCCAACTGACAGGTATTTGTGTCAGAACGGAACGCAGTATAGTATCTGTAGCCTGTCAAACAGAGGTGTTTCCACAGAAACGTCCATTAGGCCATATAGAACCGTAATCCTTTGAACCGTCCTAGTAGCGTCTGTAAAATGCTACGTTTCATAGCCATCCATTGTCCATCGCTAATTGCTTCACGCTGTCAGATGTGCCATGATAGATAGATCACATGAATTCAAAAATAAAGTTAGTTCCATTTGAAAGCAAACGGAGATCAATTAAGAACCAATACTCGGAGCTTAATAGCATACAACGATCGATGGCTGTTAAAGACAAGCGACATTAGAGTTCCACAAGAGAATTATATTCGAGCTTCTTTTCAGAGGCTGAGGGCTGAGAGCTAAGGCACGCAGGTAAGTGATCAGACGACATTTAATTTAGTATGCGGCTTGAAATCCAGTTTTACTTCTCCAGCTTTTTCTTCTTCTTCTCCTTCTTCTTCTTCTTCTTCTTCTTCTTCTTCTTCTTATTATTATTATTATTATTATTATTATTATTTCCTGCTTCTTCTTCTCCTTTCCTGCTTCTTCTTCTTCTTATTGACGTGCTACCGCAACCCAGGGAACACAAACCGGTGGACAGTGAGGTGGAGAGAAGCACTGCCAGAAAAGGTGCCAGTGTTTCAACGCGGTCTTTGAGTAAGAAGATCGGAGCCACACTGAGTGCATTGTTAGGCGAAGACATAAAAGCTGCCATTACTTTCGCTGCGGTTGGAGCTTCTAATTCTGACAGGATTCCTGAGCTGTACTAGCTAAAGGGAACGGGATCAGCAGTTGATGTGGTCTTTGGATTGCTTAATTTTTTTCGTCAATTTAGTCCTGTTACTCATCAGCGGGGAACGTAGGTTGTAGTGCAGAGCTTGATTAGTCGTTGCCTATAGAAGCTTATCCAAGTCTTTCCACATTGATCCAGTGAAGGTCTGACATCAATATTGCGATCCTTTTTCTCTCTCACTATGGTTCGCCTTGATGTGAGCGCTATACGCCACCGATTTAGTGCCTCGGCTTCTATCGACGCCCCTTTGCTCTGTTGTCAGGTTCGCTCGTGGCTCCTCAGAGTCCTCGCATATAGGTATCCGGGGCGGAAGATGGCAGAGTGGGTTACGTGCTGGAGCGTCAGGCTGACGGAGCGGATTCAAGCCCCGTTAGTGCCCCAAGTGGCTTTCACACAGGCAGTAATGCCTTCTAAGCCACTTTAAATCATGCTAAGTTAAGTTTAAGAACTAGTCTGCATTCTTCATCGAATAAAGGACGCCTCGAACGCATAAAAACGAATCTTGGCCAAGATTTCGTATCTTTGTTGGGCATAAACTGTAAAAGTAAATGTAAGATTAGCATTTCATAACGTATTAGTATGCATCGCAAACTCTAGTCCTGCATAGTTAATTATTGCTGTCAAAAAGGGCTAAAATTAGTAAGATCAATTATGCTAGATTTAATGCACTGAGGTTCAATAGGCTACTAACCGGCACGTCCCTAATTGACGACGACGACGAAGACTATGATGATGATGATGCCACTGACGATGACTAAGGTGATGATGATGATGATGATGATGATGATGGTGATGATGATGATGATGATGATGATGATGATGATGATGATGATGATGATGACACTGACGATGACCAAGGTGGTGATGATGATGATGATTTGCGTTATACAAATGCTTGGTGAAAATGATGCACTGGGATTTTAAAGTAGGCGTTCATCACGAGGAACTCAATTGAACGAAAAACACTCCACTCTCCCCATTCAATTCTTAACATGAATTTTACCTAATATAATTAATCTCTATCAGATCGATTGCCTTGCATGCGTTGCACTAGCAGATTTTGTCTTGCACTTGCAGATTGACGACAACGCAGAAGAAACGTTTTAGAAAATCCATTCGTGATTTGGCGTTGTATGTAACCATCAAGAAAAAACCCATAACATCGTCTTAAACATATCACTGCCATTTATCAATTTTGAATTATTAACTAACTAGGTGTTTACCCGTCAAAAATGACGGGGGAGATTGGCTGTTCTACCACCCGATTTTGCGCAAATGCAATAGCATTTTATGACGGGGGAGATTGGCTGTTCTACCACCCGATTTTGCGCAAATGCAATAGCATTTTGCGCAATTAATTGTCCTTAACTCGCCGCCTTTTCCTTCAACCGAGTTAACGCCCATTCGCGTGAATTTTCTGAAACTTGATAGTCAACGTTAGTGTAATGATTTGGCAGTGTCGAACGACATGCAGTGCTTGATTCTCTTGTTTGCTGTGCTGCTTTTTCACGCCGAGCAACAGCCTGCTACTCATTCTCACTTGATTGTCGGAAAGCTCGTGAACGCTGGACTTTTTGTTTTGCACAGAGGGTTAGAAGAGGAATAAAATAGCTAAACAATGGTGCAAACCTCATCTTCTTAGCTCTTATATAGCCCGAGATGTAGCAAATTCAAAAAAATTGGAAACTTTCTTAGAATTCAAAACTTTCGCGAAATTCGCCGATAATACTTATGTTCAAACATTGGGGTCATCGGGTTAGAATTGATAGATCTTTGCCAAATGTCAACCGATTTTCAAACTTTTTGGTTCATTTTGTTCCTCTGACATCCCTTTAGAACTTTGCCGCTGACCAAAGTGGGGTTACCGCTGAAAATATTTTGCTAGGGGGCTTTAAACATTTTTCGGGGGAGAGGGTGATATTTTAGGCCGTAAGGTGGACTCTACCCCCAAATTTTTTGTTTTGCACGGACGGTTAGAAAGAGGAATAAACAATCTAAACAATGGTGCAAACCTCGTCTTTTTAGCTCCTATATAGCCTGAGATATAGCAAATTTAAAACGTTACAGCAATCATTTCTGAGAACTCTTTTCCAAAAATTAAATCCCCAGTACGGTGACGACGTCTGAAAATTTAATCCCCACTTGAGGGGTTAAATATAAAAAATAGGTTTTGAGGCTAGGAATGAATAAATAAATAAATATATATATATATATAATAATGGGGGGCAGGGCATTGGGAGAGGGAAGGCAGGTTTGGGAGGAGGAAGGTGGGTTGTACGGGTTTTCCGAGCAGCGTTGTGTAGGTTTGGAAACGGGGTTTGGGGCCGGTGGGGTAGGGCGGAGCGCTGATGGGTTGGGGCCTGGGCGATTGGGAGAGGGATGGGTAGTTGGAAGGGGATAGGAAAGGGAAGGGGAACGGGGGTTTAGGGCCAGGGCAGGAATGGGTTGGGGCTGGAATGGGTTGGGCCCGAGGCGATTGGGAGAGGGATGGGGAGAGGGAAAAGGGATGGGAGAAGGAAGGGGAACAGGGGCTTGGGGCCTGGGCCGGAATGGGTTGGGGCCGGGGCGATTGGGAGACGGATGGGGAGAGGGAAAAGGGTTGGGGAGACGGAAGGGGAACGGGGGTTTGGGGGCGATTGGGAGAGGGATTGGGAGAGGAAAAGGGTTGGGGAGACGGAAGGGAACGGGTGTTAGGGGGCGATTGGGAGGGGGATGGGGAGAGGGGAAGGAGATGGGGATAGGGAAGGGAAAAGGGGTTTGGGGCTGGGGCGGGAATGGGTTTGGCCTGGGCGATTAGGAGAGGGATGGGGTGAGGAAGGGGGACGGGGGCTTAAGCTGCAATAAAGACGCTTCGTTAAACGCTCCGGTTTAATTAAACAATATTTGGTTGTCAATGACAATAGCGTCTTGCAATACCCGCCGTGTTGCCGTCGGACGGACAAACGGACGCGACAGACATCGAGAATTATATAATAAGATAGGCAATTGTAATTCAGCTGTTAAAATAATTATTAATTTTCTTCCAAGACTATAGTGAACCCTCAGACACAAATTTTATCTCGCATTTGTAGATCGAAGACGTCGAAGAAAAGCTTTTAGAAAGTGGGAAAAGACAGCCAAAGCAGTATCGTTTAAATGTCAATTATTAAGCAATTAACCAATTTGCAATTGAACACTTGAAATAATTAATTATGAATTGGTCCCAAGAGGTTAGTGAGAGTGAAGCTAGGGTAAATAAAAGTGAAGACAATCATTGCGATGGAAATGACATAATTATCGAGCCCCAGCTGTGCGAAGAGCAAGAGGACAAAGACATGGAAAGCCATCGACATCGATTGATGCGCTGCCTGAGATCGTTCGCCAACGATGCTTCTATTGTCGGCCTCTATAAGCTGCTCGATAATCCTGCAACACGCAGATCGATAACATGCAAAGCAGTCTGGGGGTCACTTCTAGTGATCGGTGTGGCAATCATGGTTTATCAGATTCAGGATAGCATATCCTACTACTTGTCGTATCCAACAAAGGTCGAATATCGCCTACAATACAATCAGTCACTTCCTTTTCCAACGGTCACTGTCTGCTCAGAAACTCTAACACCAAGAAAAACAGTAAAAGCATACGGTAATAAAGCTGGCACTAAACTTCTTTCAAATTATATCCTTAAAAAGATAGATAGATATATGGATGGATGGATGGATGGATGGATGGATGGATAGATGGTACGGATGGATGGATGCTTGGATGGATCGATGGATGGATGGATGGATGGGTGGATGGATGGATGAGTGGATGATTAACATACTTACGTTTTGCATGACAGTATCCTAGGGTTAGGGTTAGGTCATGGGTTTTGATGAGAGTAATGAGTATCTTACTTACCTTTTGCATTACAGTATCCTAGGGTTAGGGTTAGGTCATGGGTTTTGATGAGAGTAATGAGTATCTTACTTACCTTTTGCATTACAGTATCCTAGGGTTAGGGTTAGGTCATGGGTTTTGATGAGAGTAATGAGTATCTTACTTACCTTTTGCATTACAGTATCCTAGGGTTAGTGTTAGGTTATGGGTTTTGATGAGAGTAATGAGTATCTTACTTACGCTTTGCAATCCAGTATCCTAGGGTTAGGGTTAGGTCATGGGTTTTGATGAGAGTAATGAGTATCTTACTTACCTTTTGCATTACAGTATCCTAGGGTTAGTGTTAGGTTATGGGTTTTGCTGAGAGTAATGAATATCTTACTTATGTATTACAGTATCCAATATTTAGAATATATAAAAATATATAGAATAGATAGATAGATGGATTGATTGATAGATGGATGGATGTAATGAATGAATGAGCGAATGAATAATGAGTGAATGAAAAGTCCTGAGAACTTGTGCACGGGCACAATCTTCCATCTTGTCTTTTTCAACGGCGTCTGTAGTCATTAATTGAATTGATTCCGTATGGTGTATAGGTCATTAGTTCCTTAATCCAGTATGTCTCTCTAGTTAGGCGTTTCTGTTTGTTTTTGCGTTCATCGTTTTCGTTTTGTAATTGCTCAATTGGTATTATGGATAGATCATTGACAGAATGGTCTTTCTGGGTAAAGTGGTTTGCGAGAGTCGCATCTCTGTTTGTTCTGATAGTGGACCTGTGGTTGATCAGTCTGGTATTGAGTGGGAGAGCTGTCTCGCCCACATATTGGAATTTACATTTTTTACAAGTGATTAAATAGATTATATTTGAGCTCTTACAGTCTAGAGTAGAGTTTATCTTGTACGAACGGCGCGTGTATGAGCTGGCAAATGTTGTAGAAGGTGTAAGATACGGACAGGTTTTACAATCTTTTGATTGGCATTTTCTGGATCCCAGTGTGTTTGTATTAGTAGTACTATTATTTTCAGGGGGTCTATTATTTCCAGAGGCAGTTAATAATTGGCCTAGGTTCTTATGTCTGGTGTATGCGGCTATGACTCTGTAATTAACGAAAGTGGGATGTGTGCTAATAGCGCGTTTCCATTCTCTGATCAGGTGTGTTGATAGAGGTGAATAGGGGATTACGATCGGCAGCAGTTGTCGTTGTTGTTGTAGAAACTGAGGTTTGAGATAGGGCGATAACTTAACATTTCAGACGTTATCTATTGCCTACGAAAACCTGTGAGCTCGATCCGATTCCGACTTTTATTGTGCATGACTACATTGACTGTTTCTTGCCTTTTTAACGTTGCTCTGCAATAGGTCTCTTAAAGAAGGCTGCCTACCTGCATCGCAGAAACTGGCAATAGTTAAGCCTAGGCTTAAGCAAACTGGCCTTGATGAGTCTGAAATGTCAAGTTATCGCCCTATCTCAAACCTCAGTTCCTTATCTAAGGTCCTTGAGAAGGTTGTCACTCTTCAGCTGCTTCCATATCTTGAGGCTAATGACTTGCTGCCGAAATACCAGTCTGGTTTCCGTGCCTCACACTCCACTGAAACGCTTCTCTTGCATCTTCTCTCAGATCTCTATAGGGCCATCGATCGGTCAGAAGTCACTCTTCTTGCCCTATTTGATGTCAGCGCTGCTTTTGACACGGTTGACCACGATATTCTTCTACAGTGCCTTTCTGTCTCATTTGGTGTCTCTGGTGTTCCTCTGGCCTGGTTGAAATCCTATCTCTCTGAACGCCGCATGACTTGCATCGCTTGGTTCTACCTACTCCCGTGAAGTGCCAGTCACTTGTGGAGTCCCTCAGGGTTCGGTCCTTGGGCCGCTTCTGTATATACTATATACTGCTGATGTTGCACGCTTGTTTGCGCCATATAATTTTAAAACACATATGTACGCTGATGATATTCAGGCCTATTCATATTCCAGCCCCACTAATGCACTGCAGATCACTCGTGAATTTGTTGAAGCCTCTGACTTACTTCATTCATGGATGCACTCAAATCGTCTTTTACTTAATCCGGCTAAAACTCAGCTCACCTTGTTTGGTACTCGAGGTCAGCTCTCAAAGATTGATTATCTGTCTATACAGTCTGCCTTCCCTGGCCTCTCTTTCTCCTCTTCTGTCCGTGATCTTGGTATAATTCTTGACTCTGAGTTAACCTTTATGGATCATATTAACTCACTTTGTCGCAGTTGCTTCTATCATCTCCGCCAGCTTAGAGTGATTCGACGTACACTAGACATGCCATCTGCTTCTATTTTGATTCATGCATTTATTTGCTCAAGGCTTGACTACTGTGGTTCACTTTTTGTCGGTCTTCCATCGGTGTGACTTAAACTCCAGATGGTTCTTCGTTCGGCAGCCAGGGTGATTGCTGGTGTCACAAGACGTGATCACATTAGTGATTATATGATGACTTGTCTGTTCTACACTGGCTGCCTTATCCTGCTCGAGTTGAGTTTCGTGTGTTGAGAGCGGTTGCACTCTCTCTTTTTGGTGCCACTCCATCTTACCTTTCAGAGCTACTCCATCCTCTTAGCTCTATCCCTGGTCGGCCATGTCTTCGTCCACAACCAATGGTCTTCTCAGTGTGCCCCAAGCACGAACCTCCTTGTTCCTGAAGCGAGGTTTTGAATCAGTTGGCCCTATCCTTTGGAATGCTGTTGACGCCAGTATGCGTGGCTTACCAACTCCTAATTCTATGGCCCTCTCTTTGAAACGACTTAAAACTTATCTCTCTTTGTCAATATACAGTAATTTGCTGTGGGAGCGCTTCTGAGTGATTTTTTAGAAGAGGCGCTATACACATATTTTGTTACAATACATTACATTACAGCTATGGAAGAAATGATTTTTGAAGAGAAATTATTTGAGTTTAGAAGGAAAAACATGAGGAGATGTTGCAAGAAAAGGGGAAAATTGTATTGTGACTCAGAATTTGTTATTTGGCTTTGATGTAGACAGCGGATGGAAATCGGAATTGAGTTCCAAAGTTCTGGTGCAGCATATGGAAAACCACGATTGCAAATTTTGAGAGATGATTGATTCAGAGGTCGAAGGAGAGTTACATGAGAGGAAGGTCCAGTAGATCGATGATGTTGTGGAATTATCAGATTTCGTAGGTAGACTGGGTTTGATATGAAGTTAGTTATAAGTCATCGATATTATTTTAATTTTCAATTCGTTCTGCTTTTTCAGCCAGTGGAGAGATTTGAGTAATGGTGTAATGTGGCAGAATTTCAGTAATTTAGTTACTTCAAGAGCTAAAACATTTCTAATCAATTGGAGTTTGCATATGGTAGCCTTTGGAACATTGTGAAACAGTGAGTTGCAATAGTCTAACTTAGACCGAACTATTGAAGTGGCAATAGTGGAAACAGTTTTAATATCAAGATAGGGACGAAGGCGGCGTAGATCGCGAATGTGAGCATAACAGGTTTTTCACAAACACTATCATTCTTCTTTCTTCAGGTGCAGATGTCCTGAAAGCAATGTCTGAATGCTATCCACCTTTTCCAGATCTCGATTTTCAACCAAATTACGAGACCTTTGAAAAACTATCATTGAAGTATACACAAGAACCGCCATTTGAGGCGTTTCTTCAATCGATGAATGACATCTTATTGCAGGTCATTTTAGTATTTTGGGATATATCACGCAAATAGTATTTTAGTTTAATACTCGTTGGCAGGTTCTATTTCTTATCAGACTTTCATTACTAAATTCAAATCGCAACTCGATTATGTACAACTGGATATTCCATTGATACATTTTCTAATATAGGCCTAAAATTGGCTTATCGAATCGGTACCTAGTTCTCTTGTTCTTATTTTAGTGCAAATTTGAGAACCAAATTTGTGACTCGTCTAAAGCACTCCGTCCAATTAATACTGATTATGGACTGTGTTTCTCTTTCAATCCCGGTAAGTAGGCTGCACACGTGCACATCCTTCCCTAGTCATAGAAGCTATTGATGTGTAAGTTTTCAGTGAAATGAAAAGTACATTATCAATATATCTTCTGGCATGCAGACTATCGGTTATCAATCAAAATAAATTATTGTCCGAAATATAACATTTAGTGATGTTTGTATCGATTGGTGTGATATTTGACTCTTCCCTCTCTTTTACTAGTCACATAAATTCAGTCTGCAAAATTTCTCATTATCATATTCGGGACATCTATCGCATCAGACATCTCCTCCCTAAGCCTGTTCTTATTCAGTTAGCCAATGCATTGGTATCTAGTCGTCTAGATTATTGTAATTCCTTGCTTTTTGGCATCACAAATTCAAATATGCAGAAACTCCAGAGAGTACAAAATTCCTTAGTTAGAGTCATATCCAAAACTCCAAGATTCGAACATATAACTCCAACAAGACAGTCCCTACATTGGCTTCCCATCAAATTCCGAATTAATTATAAAATTTGTCTTTTGGTATTTAAAACCATATTATATAATGAACCCTATTACCTTAAGATGCAACTAATCCCTCGACCTACTACTCAATCCACTATTGGCACTAGTTGTTTCTCAGTGTGTGGCCCTAAGCTTTGGAATTCATTACCAATATCACTGCGTAAAAGTAAAAATTTATCATCTTTTAGATCTGGTCTTAAAACTTACCTGTTTGACTTGGCTTATCCCCCTTAGATTGCTCCCCCGCTGTTCTGACTGATCTTCTGGATTGACCTGGCTCTAATTCTATTTGGATTTGGTGCGCCATCGGCTGATGCCCTGGGCATTATGATAGTGGCGCCATAGAAGTTTATTGATTGATTGATTGATTGATTGCGTCGTTGAGTGTAGAAGCATCAGATTATCAGACAACTCAGCCTGGGTCAACCAACGGTCTTCGTCTGGTCCTCTACTACAATCAATCTGACGTTCTTGTCTCAATGTCCCCTGGAGCGGGCTTTAAAGTAGGAATTAAAAATATCTAGTGAGACATTAAATTGAACTGATAACCCATGTAATCATCTTATGTCAGATTTTAGCTTCATCATTGCTCTCAAAATAAGAATCTGATGCGGCCATAAGTCAGATGATAGAAAGTCGTAGATCTAGACATTTTTATCAGACTATGTTTCGCGAACTTTCAACATTTTTTCTTGTATTTTGCAAATTATTTGGAAATCGTTACTTTCAGGTTGTTTTGCATGACAGAAACGAACATCCTTTTGTTTCCTTAATGGGATTTCGAGTTTCGCCAGGAAGAGTGACTTCGGTCCCGTTTACATTTAAAACTGTAAGAAATTGTTCTTAGCTGTCTTGTTGGCACACGCTAACTATTTTCGATGTTGTACAATGACCCATTTGAAAAGCTTCCGGAACTGGCTTTTCACCTTTTAAACGATTTACAATTCAATGAACTTAAATTCAATAATGCTTTTCATATCAATCGAGAGCGAAATTTTAACAAGTTCGTTGTCAGAGAGGGGCATTGAGAAGGATCCTCAAGACACAAGTGATCCAATATCCTATTGGATACTTTCACGTTTCTACATATTGTGATGGCCCATGTAATGAGTGCCTGTTTAAGGAATTAGCATATTATATAACTATGGCTCTTGTGTTTTGGTTGTTTGCTGGAAGGCAATAGAAATGAGATTGTGTGGCGAACCGGGCCTTATGTACTACTTTCCCAGGATGGCTGACGCCCTGCCTCTACATAGGATTAGATCTGTCAATTAAGGCGTGTGGGTGGTCGACTTAGCTTTTTGGCTAAGGCTTTACTATTAGATGGCTGATTTCTACTCTCTCTCTCTCTCTCTATTGGACCATACATAACCCATGTAATCATCTTATGTCAGATTTTAGCTTCATCATTGCTCTCAAAATAAGAATCTGATGCGGTCATAAGTCAGACGATAGAACGTCCTTCCCTATAGCTATTTTAAGAGAGGCTGAGCGCCTAAGAATAAGCAGCTATTGTTGTGCTGTTACCAAGGCGCTATAGAAATCCACGAAATTTTACTTTACTTTACTTACATCCTCAATCTCAGGCACTACCCTTTTTCTCCTATCTCAGGTACTACCTCAACTCCTCTCAGGTACTACCTTGCTATCTTCTACTTCAGATACTACCTCGCTCTCCTCTCATGTACTACCGCGATTCCTTTCAGGTACTACCTCGCTATCTCTTATCTCAGGTACTACCTCTCTATATTGGCCGGCTCTGGTACTATCCTCACGGTGGGCAATTCTCTAGATACTACCTAGGGATCTACTGGACCTTCTACCGGGCTCTTGCCCTCTCCTAGCGCCCCGCGGTCTTCTCTATTGACGGGGCACAACCCTTTCCCTTGTGAACAGCTTACGCGGTGGATTGACACTTCCCTAGCGGAAATGTAGTACCTGTACGGTACATCCACTCTATCTGGTACTCCAAGTCAAAACTCGGTTTGCCCGCACTTTGCCCGTCTATGGGACCTCTATTTATAGGGCTCCCACACTACCTTAAGGAATGTGTGCTAAACTCCAACTAACTATCGGGCTATAACTCAATTACGCCTAGCGCCCCCTACTGAATATTCTACGCTCAACCTCCCTAGACTTTTTACATACTTCTTAGTCAGTTATTATAACTAAATGATCTTTATTATTATTATTAGTATTAGTATTATTATTAATTTATTCCTTCTATTAACCATCTATCCTACCATCAGCGCCGCCTAGCGACTACTAGATAAACTACCTTTATACTTTATTTTGGGATCTCAGGCTCATGTATATTAGCTATTATACTAATTTCGTCACAATTGGCTGTCCGGTAGCGAATCGGAGGACGAGGAAGAGGTCATGCAGAGGAGTCGACCAATGGACGAGGACGGGGATTCGAATTAGGACAATTCCTGAATGCGTAATGATCTTCTTCGGAAAGTGGACGGACGAAGAGGGCGTCGCTGAAGAAGTTCCGATCAACGAGCGACCGTTTCATTTAAAATTAAATGTGTTTTAACATAGCCTATAGTTCGATGTAAAAAATGCGATAGAAAATAATGTTGAATAGTTGTGACAAGATTGTTGTTTCTCTGTTGGGAAACAGGACCTTTTTTATTGTTTTAATTGAAGTTTAAACTTGTTTTGATTGAGTATTGTAAAATGTTGTTCTCGATTACTAGGTTGTCAGCATAGAATATTGCTAAGTTGCCGATAATAGAAAAAAACTGTTGGACGATTAAATTGAATTAAATTAAATATTGCATTTCATTGTTTTATATTAAAGATGCATTTTTATAAGAATTGTGTGGTACTAGATAAGTATACGACCACTCTATCCTTGAATCAAGATACTCATAAAATAATAATAATAATAATAAATAATTATGCACTTCTATAGCACCATTTCTAATAATCAAGGGTATCAATCGATGGTACTTCAAATTCATCCGCAATAGACCAGGTCATTCCAGAGATCAGTCAGAGGGAAACAGCAAGACAGACTATGGAGGAAATGCTAGTTGGAAGAGATGTGTTTTAAGCCTAGATCTGAAAATGCTCAGCTTATTGGAAGATCTGACAACCAGAGGGAAAGAGTTCCAGATTTTTGGCCCAGAAATAGAAAAAGCTCTCTTACCAATTTCAGTGTTTGTTCTAGGAACATTTAGCAATGAATCAGTAATCATAGTGATTATTAGCACTCCTAAACTTTGCCGACGAGCAGTTCAGAGTTGCCAGGGGTGGATACGTCACAATCTGTATCTGGCTGAGGCTCATAGACGACCACGAGGTCTAAGTCAACGCTTTTGTCGAGAAACGACCTGCATTGAGCAGTAATTATCAATGTGATTGAGAGGTTGAAAAGAATTTGATCATTAAAAATTTGTCAATTTCTTCACTGCTTTTAAATCGAAAACACATCAAATGTACGGTATATATTAAATGATTCTTTTGGCATAGGTGTCACAGTTACCATCGCCATATGGGGATTGCAAAGAAGAACAAAACTACACATTCATGAAATGCAGCGATCGATGTTTGACTGAGTTCATGGTTGAAAACTGCCAGTGCGTGCCATTTCAGCTCAAACGTACAAGTGAGAAATGTCTTCATTCAAATTTGTTTTATAGCAATAACTATTATAGAAGATACTTTATTTAAAAAAATTATATTTTACATATTTTCCGTGAGAATGACAGACTGTAAAAGGGAGAACCTAAAGTGGAGATATCAGCACATTGAAATGGTCCTGCGAAAGCATTTAAGTTCATTGCAAATTACACTTGTACAGTAATGTTTAGCACTAGTAAAACGACCATTAGACTGCACGACCCTACAAAAATACTTACAAGATATCACTTATTGTAAGCTAGACCGACTTAAAAGATGTATCTACATGTACATAAACTAAAATACCAAAATGCACTTAACCGGAATTAAAATTTAGCAATAATTCATAAATTAAACGAATTTTTTATCTGATGCAACGCAGGTCTAAAATGATATCAGTTGGTGTTCTCATATTATTTTCCGCCTCGTAAATTCTATCGTCCTACAATTCTAAATCTCTATAATTTGCAATTGTAATTCGTTTACGTGGTCTCAAAACCCAGTTCAAATTAAGGTAAGTGAAATTTCTCAGTCTCATATTAAGGTACTTTTCGTTGACCCAATGCACTGAACCGTGTCTCTTTCCTTCCAGCCAAATCAATTTTAATCTCAAAGGCCTGGATTCTGGATAAGACACTGCATCTGACGTTGTCATCTGACTTTATGTATTTTGATTAATTAACTTTATATAGGCACATAGAAACTAAATTATAAATGTGACTCTAGTGAATAATGTTTATAAATGAAATGAATTTTGAATATCACTAAATGAGTAATCACAATTAAAATAAACATATTGTAAAGTAATTTAAATTTGTTTTTAGGTTCTGATTCTGTCTGCAACATAAGTCAAATGGTGAAATGTATTACGACAATGCCTGTACGCTTTGTATCCTCCGGAGCTGTTCTCAAATGCAAATGTCCTCTTCATTGCAATCAGCGCACATATCCATTTTCCATCACATCGAGTCCTCTATCCCAGTTGTATCTCAATCATTCGGCCAAGAGCCTCGATATCAGAGGACGAAACGTTAAGAGGGAGATCGCCTTTATTGACATCTTCTTCTCTCAGATGACCTACACCAAAGTGCAAACGACACCAGCCTACGATGCTCTCAATCTATTCAGCGACATTGGAAACGCGCTGGGACTGATTCTCGGAGCCTGTGTCATCACCACATTTGAGTTGATTCAACTTCTTGCTGAATTGATTGCTGTGTTTCGTCTCAATCTTCAACAGACGGGGAATGACTCAATTGTGTGAAGTAAAACCACTCCAGAGGATCAGAATTATTTTCTGTAACGCTTTAGGGTTGCTAATTTAGCTTTATTGGTGTCGTGATATTGCACAAGAGACAAAAAACTGTTAGTGCACAAGGAAAAGCATCACACTCGATACTTCTTTATTTAGTACAACTTGATCGCTATGATATTTTCATATTTGAAGTTTCCTCACATTTATGTCGTGAGAAGTAACAGACTGAAAATAAATCATATAAAAATGAAATTACCAGCAAACTGAAACGTTGACGTAGACGTGGATGAAAAAGTGGGTGAACCCTATCCCTATACCTCATCTTCTCTGAGGTATTCTCTCATAAAGTGGAGGGTTCTAGCCTAGAGGAATATTAGAAGTTTATGTCTATACTCTGAAATGATCGAAAACAGAGGTGGTCAATGGAGTTCGCGGTTGCCCGTTGCGGTAAGGCATGGTGTCACCAAGCCTGAGGAGAGGGGGTGCAGCCGGTACATTGTACCGGGACCCATGGAGTTTTCAGGGGCCCAGATCCGGCGACGATAAGGTTTTTTTGCTTGTCAGGCTGTTTTTGGATTGTTTAAACGTTTTTTGATGTTTTGTTTTGTAGTGGTAGACCCCTGCTAGAGATAGAAAGAGAAAGAGAGAAAGAAAGAGAGAGAGAGAGAGAGAAAGAGAGAGAAGAAGAGAGAGAGAGCGAGAGAGAATTTTGAGCGGAAAATTTGTTCCGATCAATTTGCTTGCGAACAATTGACCCCAGACCATCGAAACAGGGCAACAGTTAAATAATTAATCAATTTGATCAGAAATGCCTCAACTGGGGCCGGTTGTGTCAGCTATTTCCAGGTCCCCATTTTCTAGCCTATTATGCCATTGAGAAACACAATGTAGTTGTAGTAGCGGTGGTGATGATGGTGGTAACAGTTGCAGTGGTAACATATGCAGTATCAGTAGCAGTAGTAAAATAGTTGGCATAATAATAATAACAATAACAATAATAATAATAATAATAAAATAATAATAATAATAATAATAATAATAGTAGTAGTAGTAGGAGTAGTAATAGTAGTAGTAGTAGCAGTAGTAGTAGTAGCGTGCCTAATAGCAGTAGTAGTAGTAGTAGTAGTAGTAGTAGTAGTAGTAGCTTGCCTAATAGCAGTAGTAGTAGTAGTAGTAGTAGCAGTAGTAGTAGTAGCGTGCCTAATAGCAGTAGTAGTAGTAGTAGTAGTAGTAGTAGTAGTAGTAGTAGTAGGTGGTGGTGGTGGTAGTAGTCAATGCATACTTCATAACAATGTATGACAATAAATCGAAGAGAAGAGGAAACGTGACGAATGAGGAATAAGAGAGGAAGGAGTAAAAGAAGAGGAGGAGGAGGAGGAAGAAGAAGAAGAAGAAGAGAGAAAGAAAAGAACAGAAGAAGAAGAGAAGTGGGAATAAGAAAAAAAGAATAACTGGAAAAAAGAAAAAAAATAAGGAAGGATACAGATGAAGAGAAGGAGGAAGAAGAGGAAGCCCAGGAGGGAGGAGTAATATTAAGAGCAGAAGTAAGTAAGAATAAAATGAGAAGGAGGAGCAGGAAGAAGAAAGAGGAAAGATAAAAGGACGAGGAGGAAAAAGAAGAAGAGGAAGAGGAGGAAGTAAAAAGAAGAATAAAGACGAAGAGGAAGACAAAGAAAGACAAAGAGGATGAGTAAGATAAGAAGAAAGATGAGAGGAGGAGGAGGAAGAAGAAGAAGATTAAGATGAAGACGAGGAGGAAAAGGAGGAGGAAGAGGAGGAGGAAGAAGAAGGTATGAGAACAAGAAGATTTAAAATGAAGGTGAGCAAAACGAAGGAGAAGGAGAAGAAGAAGAAGAAGAAGAAAAAGAAAAAGAAGGATGAGGCTTTGGGCCTCTTGATTTTCTTGTATTTTTTTGAGAATTGTCTGAAAGCAAAGTCCGCCTCTGTTCACTGGCAGCCCGGACCCCACCCACCAGCCATGACGAATGTCCAGTGGTGGCTCCAGGATTTGGTAAGTGGGGGGCCGTTGGGGTGGCAACTTCTCATCATGGGGGCCAACCATTTGTTGTTAGGTATGTAGTATTAAGTATAGGGTCCCAACAGGGGGTCACTGGTGGGGCCAGGCAGTCAATATGGGGGCACGAGCCCCCTTGTGAAGCCGCCACTGCGAATGTCCGAGCCTGAGGGCAGTGAATCTGAGGGGTTCCTTCGCTTCCAGCCGATTCTAAAGAAACGACAGAAAAAGCGTCAATTTATAGGATTCTCTCGTTAACGCTGACATTCGCATTGGCTGCGTCTATGAAATTATTACAATCAATTATTGTAACCAAAGTGATTTTTTTCAGTATTCTTATGTCATCGATACAAACAAACAACAACAGTAATAATTAATAAGACTGACGCCAAATAATTTATATTGAATTGTTATAGCTATTTATTTATTATAGCTATTTAGATGTTGCTATATAGCAGCATCTAAATGCATACAGAGTTTGATTAATTAGTCTTGTATGTGGCATGATTTTCAGCGATTTGGCGTCAAATGAAGCCAATCCCTTAACTCCAGCCCTGGTCTATATATTTTTTTGCTTGTCAGATTTTTCGGAGACTTGATAAATTTGTCTTAAGGGCCCGCAATTTTTTTTGTCCCGGGGCCCGGAATTTCTTTCGGCGGCCCTGGGCGTCACAGTCCCATCACCACAAAGAAGAAAATATAATATGTAACTCTTTGAGTCTTCCTGTACCTAACTCATGCGTACAAATATCAAATGAAACCGCTTAGCCTAGGCTATTTAATTTTGAGACACCAAGCGCTTTGATGTCACCTCTTGTGATTTATAATTGGTGTCACCCGATGCTGCCCTCACACCCTATCGACACCACCATTATGTCCTTTAATTCTTTGAAATTAAACTGTTTAACCCGAAGTCATTGGGTAGTTTGTGCTTGATCATTCATCTGTGGCCTTTCAGAAATTGTACTCGCTAACCTCCCATGTTCTACGGTTATTTTAGATCAATTTCTTCGTGTACGGCGTTTGTGCTACGTGATTATCCGTGTCGCTAAGGACGCCGTCAAGTTAAAAATTCTACGCACCTTGAATGACTGCAGTAAAATGATAGCAAAGACGAATTTTTATTAAAATTTACATTTACGAATATAATCCTGGTGATTGAGGAATTACTTATGCGCATCAATTGGTTCAACTTAACAAGATGGTTCAATAATAACCATTGAATCATAAATATATACTGGCTGTTTTCCCGCCAAGCATGACGGGAAGGCTAGGTTGTTTTTTTGCCCGTGACAATTAGAAATTCAGCCAAAAGTTTGGTATAATTCTGAAAAATTGTTTAGTAATCCTGCGACTTGTGGGCCTCATGAACGACTGAATGCTGCCGTCAGTTTCACGCTGCTTATACAGGCGTATAGCCATAAAATGCTGACGAATGCAGTTTAAAATTGCCCATTAAGCTGTTGCACTATTTATAGTTATAGCCACTGCATATTCAGCATATCTTTTTGCATATCTCTATTTATTTCCCTATTCAACAAAGCTAAATAATTACAATACATAATGCTACGTTATTACTGTTTATTAGTAAACAGAATTTGGCGGGAAAACTGGATGTGACTGGAGGAAGAGGGTGTGATTTGTGGATTCAGTAGGCCTACACCAAAATGCATAAAGATCACATGTTATCTTCAAGTCAGCAAAATTGACGTAGACCAGTGTTATAGACGTGGTCCGAAAAATACTTTGGAGGTTGGCGCAATATTTTAATCTCGGCATCTATCTTAACAGCGCTGCTACGATGAAACATCACGTGTCCCATACCGTTGCGGATTGCTTTGCTGCACTACGGATGATACGCAGTATACGGAGATACGTCTCTATCACAGCTCTCTAAACCCTGATTCGCGCCATCGTGGTCACATAACTAGATTACGGAAACCCCACTCTGGCGCGGTCACCAAAGTACCTCCTCAATCGACTCCAGACAGTTCTGCACGTCGCCGCACGCCTTCTCCATTGAACTAGTCAGCACGAGCACATTACACCATTACTAATGAACCTACATTGGCTCTCAGTCCCTGAGGGCATAAAATACATGTACAAACTGGCGCGACTGGTTTTTCGATGTCTCCACGGTATAGGCCCGACATATTTCAAGGCTGAACTGCAACGGACAGCAGATCTCGAGGCCCGACAGCGCTTGAGGTCCGCCTCTACTAAGACGCTATACACGTCCCACGTACACGCCTCACCTCGGTAGGTGATCGTCAGTGATGTTAACAAGGACTGAACCCCCAAGAACCAGGATAAGGACAAGGACTGACCCCCCAAAGACCAGAATAAGGACAAGGACTGAACCCCAAGGACCAGAACAAGGACGAGGACCGACCCCCCCAAGGACAAGGACAAGGACCTACCCCTCAAGCACAAGGGCCACAAGGACTGACCTCCAAGGACAAGGACCAAGGACAAGGACCGACCTTTAAATTTTAGTAAACACTTCCTATATAATTGTAGATTTTCACAAAAGATATACAAACAATAGGCCATATAGCTAACTAACTAACAAATACAAAGACTGCACCGAAATACGATATCACCTTTTCCTTGGGTAGATGCTGAGATATTTAGAAGGTTGCAAGCGGCTCGAAAAAATACACAAAGTGCTTGGGAGCGTCCGGTATGAGAATAAATTCAGAGTTAAAGGGGATTCGTTGAAACCTGAATTTTAATCAAATGCAGTAAAGCACCTCTATGCACGTAGCGCTTTTTACATACGACTTTCGGGGGTGCCCATCTCAGTCTACCTTTCCTTGAACTTTCGGGTGTTTGCTTTAATTAAAAATATGAATAGTATTAGGCCTAGCACTTACTTTGTGAAGGCACTTGTGACTGATATCTTATCTTGGATGCGTTTGTTACATTTCTTACAAGCAGGGCCTCCGAGAGGGGGCAGGGGCAACTGCATAGGGGTCCGGCGGTCTGGAAGGGGCCCGGACCGATGACGAATGTGTAGAATTAAGGATAACATCAATAATCATAGAAAAGTAAGGGGGCCCGGCAAGTAAAAGGGGGGCCCGGCGCGAAAAGGCTAACAAGCAAAAAAGGTCAAGAAATTTTATTCCGCACAGGGGCCCGGAATTTCTCTCAGCGGGCCTGCTTACAAGTAGCAATCCATTTAGTGTCAACGATCTTGAAGTCTTTAAACGAGAATTTCACAACTCGCGGCTGTGTATACCCTAAAGGTGATCCTTCTTCCTGCATTATGATTGATATTAATTATTATATTTATCTCTATTTTAGGATACAGTTAAAGAATAATATAAATTTTTAAAACGCATGCGCTCGGTTTATACGCTTTCAAACAGGAAAAGGAAGTTCAGCTGCTCAACTGGTATTATCATAGACTTTAATATTACGTATTATAATAAATCTATGGGTCTTATAAAGGAAACGATGAATACACATGTAGAGTAACTCAAAGCAAGTATGTAAATATAAATCCACATACTACTCTTACATTGGAACATAATTATCATAATTATCAGTACAATTGAAAATGGTATACAAATAATTTGGTCCTTATAAATATTTTTCAAGGACTAAGTTACAAGGACCAGGACAAGGACCGATCTGCAAGGACGAGGATAAGGACGAGGACCGAACCTCCAAGGACGAGGACAAGGACGAGGACTGACTCCCCAAGGACGAGGACAAGGACAAGGACTTCAAATTGGTCCTTAAGGAGTCCTTAAGGACAAGGACCAGGACAAGGATTAACATCACTGGTGATCGTACCTTCCCAGTTACTGCCGCGAAGACCTGGAATAGCCTACCTTTTGCTATACAAAACTTGTCATCACTCGATACGTTCAAGAAACGCCTGAAGACATGGTTTTTCCAAGCCAGCTACATGTCTAAAGTTGATAACTAACAATGTAATATGTTCACGCAGTCCGCTAGCGGATAAGCTACCACATAAATCTTAACTTTTTGTAATAAGAATAATTGTATGAATTGAAAGTAAAAGAGGCCCCACGCGCCTGTTGCGGGACAAAATGTAGTCTTTATGCTGATGATACTCAAATTCTCATCTCTTTTGATCAATCTTCTTCAAACTCATCCCTTAAGACTCTATCCACCGTCTTTACTAATATTCAGTCATGGATGGATTCAAATAAGCTTCTTTTGGATTCATCAAAAACTGAGTTCTTGCTATTAGTATACTCTTAATGAATTATTTCAGGATGTCGATAATTTCACTTTTATCTATGTTTCTTTCGATCTGCCGTTCTCACGTAGTAAGTGCAACGAAGTTGTAATAGGCTATTTGTATTTGTAAGTGTTATATAATAAAATTGATATAAAGTTATACAACACGCTAAGTAAAAGTCGGTGTTCAGTGCATTAGCAATGATTTGTCTCTTAGTGCAATACCTTTACCCAACCAAAGCAAATACAACAATTCTAACGTGTTGACATAGCCAATTCTAATCCACCTTAGTGGATTAATTTCAAACAATTATAGTCATTCCCGTCTGTTGAAGATTGAGACGAAACACAGCAATCAATTCAACAAGAAGTTGAATCAACTCAAATGTGGTGATGACACAGGCTCCGAGAATCAGTCCCAGTGCGTTCCCAATGTCGCTGAATAGATTGAGAGCATCGTAGGCTGGTGTCGTTTGCACTTTGGTGTAGGTCATCTGAGAGAAGAAGATGTCAACAAAGGCGATCTCCCTCTTAACGTTTCGTCCTCTGATATCGAGGCTCTTGGCCGAATGATTGAGATACAACTGGGATAGAGGACTCGATGTGATGGAAAATGGATATGTGCGCTGATTGCAATGAAGAGGACATTTGCATTTGAGAACAGCTCCGGAGGATACAAAGCGTACAGGCATTGTCGTAATACATTTCACCATTTGACTTATGTTGCAGACAGAATCAGAACCTAAAAACAAATTTAAATTACTTTACAACATGTTTATTTTAATAATGATTATTCATTTAATGAGATTCAATATTTAATTGATTTATGACATTATTTGCATTCGAAGGCCGTTGTGGAGCGATCGACGGCTCCACCTTCGTTCCAGAAGACGAATCCAACTGTAGGCCTACGTTCCTCCTCCGTCGAAGACTGCCAGGTTCGGAGAATGTTCATTCTCATGCGGAATCTCCTCCTCTGGAATTCCTTGCCGGACAGCGTGTCGTCCGTCACTTTCTTTGGAGAGTTCGCGAGTAAACTAAAGACGCGCCTATTCAACATCTCGTTTCCACTTTCCTTGTAAAGCAGCCTTGACTTTGGCTCCTACTATGTTGCGGCGCTATATAAATTGTCATGAACAATAACAATAACAACAATTGATAATTTAGTTTCAATATGCCTATATTAGTTAATGAATCAAAATATTTGAAGACAAATGCCATCGTTAGATGCAGTGTATTACCTAGTATCCAGCCTTTGGGGGGGAAATTGACTTGGCTGGAAGGAAAGAGACACAGTTCAATGCAGAACTTTGTTGTTTAGTGTCAAGGCGCAGACATAGATTCTGACCACAGCTTCATGATTGCGAATATAGAGTTGAAATTCAAACGATCAATAAAGATACAGTTCAAGATTATTGGAGATATCCAACCCAACCCACAAAATCTTCAACCCAACCCAACCAAACCCATGCCGGAAATAGTGTTACTTGACCCTACCCAACCCACCGTAATACAGTACAACCATGACTTATTTTCTGACCCAACCCAACCCAGCCCACTATTATTGTGAAAAAGTCTGACCCAACCCAATCCAACCCAACCCAACCCATGGGTTGACCCAGCCCATGGACATATCTGGCCTAGGTGGCCAGTGATTTCTTTTTTAGTGATGTTTTCTTGCACAATTACCCCACTCACATAATGCAGCATAACTTTCTCCATTTGCCCTGCAGAGAAAATACGAGATCGGCCGACTATAAATCAACATTAATACAGCATATATGATAGTCGGTACGCGACAATTGGGTACCGCCGATTGTGCCCCGGACAACTTGGCCCCGCATTTGGGTAACGGGACATTTGGGTAACGGGACATCTGAGTACTGGACAACTCGGTCCCTCACCATGGAACTGGACTCAATGATAACTGAGGGTTCGTTGTATAACTTCGGGCGGTCTTCTTTAAGCCTATCAGCGGCTACAAATTGAGTACAAATTCTTAATGGGAAGTGCTATTTCTTTGATCGAAAATGCAGAGTATGGTTACCAAGGGCTTATATGGAATTAAGAAGGACTGAGACTTCGCTGTATCCCTGAAGCAGTGAATAACTGCGGGAAGTCTTCTTCAAGCCTTGCCATCGGGTACAAAGTGAGTACAATTTTTTGAACTCACGGGCAATTATGATTTTAATGCGCTTAGTTTCATTTCAGGCGTTTTTCTATTCTTGCATTTTTGTCATTTTTTGTTCATGTATTCATGTATCGCCAAATAGAAGCAGATTGGTACAAATTCTATTATTATACACTCATTATCATGATTTCGAATTACAAAGTAGGTATATCAGGATATATATATACTAGGTGTTTACCCGTCAAAAATGACGGGGGAGATTGGCTGTTCTACCACCCGATTTTGCGCAAATGCAATAGCATTTTATGACGGGGGAGATTGGCTGTTTTACCACCCGATTTTGCGCAAATGCAATAGCATTTTGCGCAATTAATTGCCCTTAACTCGCCGCCTTTTCCTTCAACCGAGTTAACGCCCATTCGCGGAAATTTTCTGAAACTTGATAGTCAACGTAAGTGTAATGATTTGGCAGTGTCGAACGACATGCAGTGCTTGCTGTGCTGCTTTTTACCCCGAGCAACAGCCTCATTCTCACTTGATTGTCGAAAAGCTCGTGAACGCTGGACTTTTTGTTTTGCACGGACGGTTAGAAAGAGGAACAAAAAATCTAAACAATGGTGCAAACCTCATCTTCTTAGCTCTTATATAGCCTGAGATATAGCAAATTCAAAAAATTTGGAAACTTTCTCGGAATTCAAAACTTTCGCGAAATTCACCGATAATTAATACTTATGTTCAAACATTGGGGTCATCGGGTTAGAATGGATAGATCTTTGCCAAATGTCAACCGATTTTCAACATTTTAGGTTTATTTTGTTCCGCTGACATCCCTTTATAACTTCGCCGCTGACCAAAGTGGGGTTACCGCAGAAAATATTTTGCTAGGGGGCTTTAAACATTTTTTGGGGGGAGAGGGTGATATTTTAGGCCGTAAAGTGGACTCTACCCCCAAATTTTTTTGTTTTGCACGGACAATTAGAAAGAGGAATAAACAATCTAAACAATGGTGCAAACCTCATCTTATTAGCTCCTATATAGCCTGAGATATAGCAAATTTAAAACGTTACAGCAATCATTTCTGAGAACGCTTTTCCAAAAATTAAATCCTCAGTACGGTGACGACGTCTGAAAATTTAATCCCCACTTGAGGGGTTAAATATAAAAAATAGGTATTGAGGCTAGGAATGAATAAATATATATATATAATAATGGGGGCAGGGCATTGGGAGAGGAAAGGGAGGTTTGGGAGGAGGAAGGTGGGTTGTACGGGTTTTCGGAGCAGCGTTGTGTAGGTTTGGAAACGGGGTTTGGGGCCGGTGGGGTAGGGCGGAGCGCTGATGGGTTGGGGCCTGGGCGATTGGGAGAGGGATGGGTAGTTGGAAGGGGATAAGGAGAGGGAAGGGAACGGGGTTTAGGGCCGGGGCGGGAATGGGTTGGGGCTGGAATGGGTTGGGCCTGAGGCGATTGGGAGAGGATGGGGAGAGGGAAAAGGATGGGGAGAGGGAAGGAAACGGGGGTTTGGGGCCGGGGCCGGAATGTGTTGGGGCCAGGGTGATTGGGAGAGGGATGAGGGGGAAAGAGATGGGGAGAGGAAAGGGGAACGGGGGTTTGGGCCTGGGCCCGAATGGGTTGGGGCCGGGGCGATTGGGAGAGGGATGGGGAGAGGGAAAAGGGTTCGGGAGACGGAAGGAGAACGGGGTTTGGGGGCGATTGGGATAGGGATGGGGAGAGGAAAAAGGGTTGGGGAGAGGAAAAAGGTTGGGGAGACGGAGGGGAACGGGGGTTTGGGAGGCGATTGGGAGGGGATGGGGAGAGGGAAGGAGATGGGGATAAGGAAGGGAAAGAGGGTGTGGGGCCGGGGCGGGAATGGGTTGGGCCTGGGCTATTAGGATAGGGATGGGGTGAGGGACGGAGGGACGGGGGTTTAAGCTGCAATTAAGGCGCTTCGTTAAACGCTCCGGTTTGATTAAACAATATTTGGTTGTCAATGACAACAGCGTCTTGCAATACCCGCCGTGTTGCCGTCGGACGGACGGACAGACGCGATGGACATCGAGAATTATATAATAAGATATATATATACTAGGTGTTTACCCGTCAAAAATGACGGGGGAGATTGGCTGTTCTACCACCCGATTTTGCGCAAATGCAATAGCATTTTATGACGGGGGAGATTGGCTGTTCTACCACCCGATTTTGCGCAAATGCAATAGCATTTTATGACGGGGGAGATTGGCTGTTTTACCACCAGATTTTGCGCAAATGCAATAGCATTTTGCGCAATTGATTGTCCTTAACTCGCCGCCTTTTCCTTCAACCGAGTTAACGCCCATTCGCGTGAATTTTCTGAAACTTGATAGTCAACGTTAGTGTAATGATTTGGCAGTATCGAACGACATGCAGTGCTTGATTCTCTTGTTTGCTGTGCTGATTTTTCACGTCGAGCAACAGCCTGCTCCTCATTCTCACTTGATTGTCGGAAAGCTCGTGATCGCTGGACTTTTTGTTTTGCACGGAGGGTTAGAAAGAGGAATAAAAAAAGCTAAACAATGGTGCAAACCTCATCTTCTTAGCTCTTATATAGCCTGAGATGTAGCAAATTCAAAAAAATTGGAAACTTTCTCAGAATTCAAAACTTTCGCGAAATTCGCCGATAATACTTATGTTCAAACATTGGGGTCATCGGGTTAGAATTGATAGATCTTTGCCAAATGTCAACCGATTTGCAAACTTTTTGGTTTATTTTGTTCATCTGACATCCCTTTAGAACTTTGCCGCTGACCAAAGTGGGGTTACCGCTTAAAATATTTTTCTAGGGGGCTTTAAACATTTTTTGGGGGGAGAGGGTGATATTTTAGGCCGTAAAGTGGACTCTACCCCCAAATTTTTTTGTTTTGCACGGACAATTAGAAAGAGGAATAAACAATCTAAACAATGGTGCAAACCTCATCTTATTAGCTCCTATATAGCCTGAGATATAGCAAATTTAAAACGTTACAGCAATCATTTCTGAGAACGCTTTTCCAAAAATTAAATCCTCAGTACGGTGACGACGTCTGAAAATTTAATCCCCACTTGAGGGGTTAAATATAAAAAATAGGTATTGAGGCTAGGAATGAATAAATATATATATATAATAATGGGGGCAGGGCATTGGGAGAGGAAAGGGAGGTTTGGGAGGAGGAAGGTGGGTTGTACGGGTTTTTTGGAGCAGCGTTGTGTAGGTTTGGAAACGGGTTTTGGGGCCGGTGGGGTAGGGCGGAGCGCTGATGGGTTGGGGCCTGGGCGATTGGGAGAGGGATGGGTAGTTGGAAGGGGATAGGGAGAGGGAAAGGGAACGGGTTTAGGGCCGGGGCGGGAATGGGTTGAGGCTGGAATGGGTTGGGCCCAGGGCGATTGGGAGGGGATGGGGAGAGGGAAAATGGATGGGGAGAGAGAAGGGGAACGGGGGTTTGGGGCCAGGGGCCGGAATGTGTTGGGGCCAGGGTGATTGGGAGAGGGATGAGGAGAGGGAAAAGAGATGGGGAGGGAAGGGAACAGGGGTTTGGGGCCTGGGCCGGAATGGGTTGGGGCCAGGGCGATTGGGAGAGGGATGGGGAGAGGGAAAAGGGATGGGGAGAGGGAAGGGGAACGGGGTTTGGGGCCGGGGCCGGAATGTGTTGGGGCCAGGGTGATTGGGAGGGGATGAGATGAGGAGAAAAAGAGATGGGGAGAGGAAGGGGAACAGGGGTTTGGGGCCTGGGCCGGAATGGGTTGGGGCCAGGGCGATTGGGAGAGGGATGGAGAGAGGAAAAGGGTTGGGAGACGGAAGGGGAACAGGGATTTGGGAGGGGCGATTGGGAGAGGGATGGGGAGAGGGAAAGGGTTGGGGAGACGGAAGGGGAACGTGAGTTTGGGAGGGCCATTGGGAGGGGGGATGGGGAGGGAAGGAGATGGGGATAGGGAAGGGGAAAGGGGGTGTGGGGCCGGGGCAGGAATGGGTTGGGGCCTGGGCGATTGGGAGAGGGAGGGTGAGGGAAGGGGACAGGGGTTTAAGCTGCAATTAAGACGCTTCGTTAAACGCTCCGGTTTGATTAAACAATATTTGGTTGTCAATGACAACAGCGTCTTGCAATACCCGCCGTGTTGCGGACGGACAGACGCGACAGACGGACGGACGGACATCGAGAATTATATAATAAGATATATATATATATTCTTTCTAAACCCTCGGTACTTAATTCCCGAAGGTCTTATGAAAAAAAATTGTCCGGAGACAAAAATTAATGTGTGCGTCAACTCTCGTCTGGTTCTTTAAAGCTTGCAACGGGAAACGTTCTTCGAACGGATACAGCGTTAAAGCGTTGGATAGCTATGGACAAACGCCAAAATAAAAACAACTTCCTTCCCTAATGTCTCCGGAAGACTCGGAAATGCGACGACCTAGTTGTTTTATGAAGAGCTGTGCGCCGTGACTAATGGGGCCGAGGGACTCAAAGGCCAATGGTAAGAAAATGTAATCGGTCGTTAGGTTTGCGTATTTGGCCGTTTTGCGAACTGCTGCTGCCCCAGCAGCCGCGCCTGCTGACAAAGATGTAATGGGCAGGTGGGTGGCAGCGACTGTGTCTGCCACGGTTACGTCCCAAATTAGACTGCGACCGGCGTGCCACGGGATCAGAGTGAGGCCGTCCAGTCTTCTACCATCAGATCGCGAAAGACCGGATGGTTCCTTGGCAGATGGAATACTCGCTCGAGACAACGCCCGGTAAACCACGTCGTTGATCATTGTGTGACGTGGCACCCGACCTGGGCCAAGCGAGCAGGACGACCCGTGGAATCCGCTTTCAGAGACCTGTTCTCCGCAGAGGCACGTGTGTCGCTCGCAGATGTTGACACCGAGACGGAGGCCGTCGACGATTCTGACTGCCTCGTCGTCCATGCTCAGTCCGCAGGAAGCGATGGGCAGCGCATAGAGCCAGTTCCCGGCGTTCTGCGCTGAAACGGCCCGAAGGCGTGCCTGATGATACTGCCGTTGGTCGGATTGGAGCAGATCATTAAATTCCTTGAGGACCAGTGGACGATCCCAGTTGGACTGTCTGTGGAGAGGGCCCGATGGAGGATTATCAATTTGGCTCATTGCCCTCCATTGGGCGATGGCCTCGATATATATATATATATATATATATATATATATATATATATCATAGACCTCTTAAAGTAAAGACTGACGTCTGCCATGCTCGGGTCCGCGAACGTGGGTCCATTGAGTATTTAACACCATAGCGTCTATAAGATATAACTGGAGTTTGCACAGTGATACAGCTATGCAATTTGGTAGTCACACTTAGAAATGAACACTTTACGCATTTCAAGTAAACGGAAGTTGATGACGTCATTACGCTGCAAAATACATTAATTTTAAAACAATATATAAATCATGCCAAAATCAATGTATTTCGCATATATTGGATGCTGCTGATCTAGGCCGAATGTATAGTAATTAGCATCAAAATCTAGTAGGCAAGAATCAGCGGCTTTATATGCATCGAGTAGGATCGCAATATTATTGCCAAGAATATAGTCCAGTGGCGTAGCCAGACTTCTGAAATAGAGAGATATGTAGAATTTCGGGTAAACAAGGCTCGCCAAGAAGTTATTCGCAAATGTATGTATTTTCTTCGATCATGCTACCTACCCCTCTCCAAAATTTCTCAACGGTCTTGCCCAAATCTCGCGGCCGGGGTCCCTGCCAGAATAAGGGTCCGGTCCCCGTGGCTAGGCCAATGGTTGTTTGGAACTGACCTTCGTTTTATTTTCCCTATTATCAGCCGGTATTGAACCCAGATGAGTAGCCAGGATCCGAGAATTAGGAGGCACCGTCGCGTATACATACAAGCTTCTGAATTTAGTTGTGTCACAATAAAGCAGTGGCGTAGCCAGGATTTCAGAGTTGGGGCACTCACATTTTTCGGCCCAAATCTTTTGATGAGCCAAAAAGATCATCGTTTCAGACGCTTAGTATGATTTCCTCGATCTAATACAACCCCTAAATAGCCCCTAACCATTCACTGATATTGGGCGAATCTCACCACCGGTCCAGATCCATATATATATATATACATATATATATATGTGCATCAACGCCATTCATCTCAACGCCATTCTCTCTTTCTCTAGTGTACGGGGCCGAGATGTCCCGTTACCCAAATGACCCGTTACCCAAATGCGGAACCCAGTTGTCTGGGGCCTATTCGGCGGTTCCCAGCTGTCTTGATCCATATGATAGTCAAAGTATAATGACTGAACTTCGAATGTGTTCATGCAGTCACACGTTTTATTTTTCATTTGGACCGCATGTCCAATTCGAAATGATGAAATTTCATTGCCATCATGCAGCATGACAGCTTTTTGTCAGATCAAGAGCTTCCAGTCTTATAGAGAATATATTCAGTGTTAAGAGCTATAGCCATTGAACTCACGGTTTTTGCATGCAACAAGATCACTTCCCTTTAACAATAATGTGATGAGGTATTATTATGGTTATGAAATGAAGATATCGGAACATAAGCTGACTTGAAATTTCAATTTTGAAGTCCGTAGCCCAAGAGTTCTTAATACTGAGGAGATTTTCGAGCATAGTTAAGCCAACTTTTTGTTATGAGGCGTGGTTCGGTCGACGCTGACGGATGATATTCTTGATTGTGTGAGATAAAATTGGTCATGACAAAAAGAAGCTTTATCTGCTTATTCATCTGATGAGTTATCCGAGAATGCCTCAGTGCATTTGAAACTGATATAGGTCTCCTGTATAAGCTACTGTAAGGCACGTGTCGCCGCATTGATTAAAGCCATAAATTGAAATGGTGCTATCCACATGAGTTCATCATTCAGGCAAAGCAGCAATTGCAGTAGTTATAATTCTTTGTAATGCATTGTTACTTCTATTTTGAGTTCTGTTTTTTAAAGCTGTCATTCTCATGTCGAATATTTGATGTGTGAATTATGAATAATACCTAGAACCTTTTGTGCAAAATATATAATGAACCAAATTTGAATGAAGACATTTCTCACTTTTACGTTTTAGCTGAAATGGCACACACTGGCAGTTTTCAACCATGAACTCAGTCAAACATCGATCGCTGCATTTCATGAATGTGTAGTTTTGTTCTTCTTTGCAATCCCCATATGGCGATGGTAGCTGTGACACCTAGAGAAAATGAATCATTGAATGTATGAACCTGATGCATATTTCAATTTAGACCCGTTGATAAAATTAGCTAATTTTTAATAGTTCACCCGGGGAAGTCAGAGCTACTCTGGGTCTGCTCACCGAGAAGGAGGCATCTACTTAGCTACTCTCCGCTCTCTATTGCGGGAGTGGACGTGGCGCCGTCCTCTCAGTTAAGGCTTATAGGCGTGCCTCTATAGACGAGACGCTCTCGCTGACAAGCCACGTAAGCAACATACATGTAGCAACATGACGCGAACCTGCTATCACCACCTGCAGAGGATAAGACAGACTCGCCGCTACCTGTCGATGGAGGTCGTGATCCTTCTCGTGCGCGTACTAATCCTGTCGCGGGTAGATTACTGTAACAGTATCCTGTTCGGTCTTTCGGATGGTCAGCACCGTCGCCTTCAGGCAGTACAGAATGTCTCCGTCCGACTGATTTATTGTGCCCGATGGAGCGACCATGTGACCCCGTTGCTAAAGGACAAATTGCACTGGCTCCAGATTCCTGAGCTCATTGTCTACAAGCGATGTTGGATTACACACAGGGTACTGAATGACCCCAAATGCCCTGACTATCTGACGTCTCTCGTGCTCTCGACTTAGGCTTCGCCTTGGGCATAGCGCTATATAAATTGTCAAAGATAATAATAATAATGTTAATAATAATAATAATAATAATAATTATGGGTCAACAAGATAATACGAATGTAGGCACAGTATACCAGACTTGGAACCGGGTCACTGGGTCACTGGGTCAATAGGTCATTCGGGTCACTTTTGTTCGCCGGGTCACCGGTTCTCCTGGTCATCTTCATGACCCGGTTATAGACCCGGTATTAATTAAAATCTTCTTCGGATGCTAAGCATGCAGGTTCATCAATCCCGGAAAGGCTGAATAGACTGTCCGCTTGATATTAGTTAGGCCCACAGATACTGTACAAGTAATTGATTTTACTGTATCACTGAGCCTGAGGGATATTGATCATATTGATATTATTAGTCTATGGAATGGTATAAAATGTAATGAAAAACTCTAAGGTGTGATAACAACGTTTACTTGACGCCATTAGTAAACATTGAAATATTCACCGGGTCACTGGGTCATTGGGTCACTTCGTTTTCGGGTCACTGGGTCACCGCGTCTCAAAATGTGACCAGGCTCCAAGTCTGCAGTATACTCCATAGCTACGGCGCAGGCCTATCGGAGAACCGAAGGGTCATCACCTTCAGTTCTACATGGCATAAGGTGAATGAGGGCGGTTTGCTAGCCTTTCACTCGCCGCATTTTCTTCCACCGAGTTAACACCCATTCACAGCTGTTTCGACTGGTTACGCTTGGGACAGAAACAGCTCTAAGGTTTCTGCCGCTGAGGCACCACTAAAATACGAATGTAAAATATTACAAATAGTTTGCATAGACCTAAGAAAATCGTTAAGAATCATTTCTTACAGTTCTAAATGTAAAAGGGACCGAAGTAACTCTTCCTGGCGAAACTCGAAATCCCATTACGGAAACAAAAGGAAGTTCGTTTCTGTCATGCAAGACAACCTAAAAATAACGAGTTTTAAATAATTTTCAAAACACCAAAGAAGACGATGAAAGCTCATGGAAGTCATTCGGTTAAAAACGTTGTCTTCTATTAGCCTACGTTCCATCCTTAAGTTTTTTATAAAGTCGCTTCAGATTCTTATTCTGAAAGCAATAGTGAAGTTAAAGTCTAGCACGAGAGGATAACATGGGTTGATCAGATTAAAATAATATCCCATCAGACAATTTTGTCTCTTACTTTAAAACCCGCTCCTGAGGACATTGAGACAAGGGCGTCAGATTGATTGTAGTAGAGAACGAATCGAAGACCGTTGGTTGACCCAGGCTGAGTTGTCTGATAATCTGTTGCTTCTACACTCAGCGACGCAATCAATACAAACATCTCTAAATGTTATATTTCGGACAATTTATTGTGCTTGACAGCCGACAGCCTGCAGTCCGAAGATATATTGATAATAGGCCTAATATAAGAATCTTGATGTTACCTTTACATATGCAAAGTTTTTTAACATATCAGTTTTAAAAATGCTAATTTATATCATAGAATCATTTGTTGCTTAGACCTACTTCCGTGGCGCTCATGTTTGAATCTTGATATAATGTAATGTAAAATAAAATTTGGACGTCAGTAATATTAGCTATAGACACACAAAACTATGGTTCACATGCAAGACAACAGTGGAAAAACGGCGACCGGTGCAGACCTATCCCCTATCGCTCTCCTCTCCTTCCTTTTCCCTCTTGTCCTCTATTTCCACTCTCACCATCTCCCGCATCCATTTCTTTTTTTAACGGGGGTACGGAAAATTTTTAGAAATCACAAATGTTCGATTGTCCGTAGGTGAATTCTAGCGCAATTTGTATACACAAAAGGCTCTTTGGGTGTACCACTTTCATCCATGTGAACGTTAAATATTTCATGTCATAGCCAGACTTCTCGAGAAGTCAAGTTTTTGTCATAATGTACAACACGATATATACACAATTCCTGATGTCGCTGTCTCATTACTTGCTACTTAAACTATACACATTGCATTTACTGCTAGTCCAAGTTCAGTCGACGGTCGACCAAATTATTCTAAGGATGTGACGTAACTAAACCATGTTGAATACGCTGTTTTTAATTTAAAACGAGGGGGCCTTGAGTCATTCGCCTCGGGCGCAAAATTATTAGGGCAAAAATGTCAAATGTAAAAAAATACGATGAACTAAGAAATCATAAAATAGGCCGACACATGGAATTCAGAACGAAAAACATGGCATTCACAAAGAAGAATTGTAAATACATTCTCTCGGATTCTACAGTATTATTAAAATGTAGAAATACAACCTCGATGATGTTCTTTTGCTTGTCAAGACATTTTGGGGGAGTACTGGGAGTTTTATTCCTCTTTTGCCACGGGCACTCACAACCCACACAATGCCACTGAGCAATTAGTTTGATTTTAAGTTTTAAAACTGTGAACATTTAGCAATTAATATGATTTTAAATTAAAAACAGCGTTTTCAATTTACAGTAAATTTCAGTGATGCTCGTGGAATCTGAATTTCTGTCAATTAGCTTTTTCTGGCGCACTTTTTTGCATTCTCTGTTCACAGCTGCTCTAAATAAAAATGGCAATCGACATAATTAATGCACTGGATAGATCATAAAAGTGTGCTGATCAATACTGTCAAGCTGAATGAAAGTTCGCTCTACTTCTTTGCCTAAGGGTAGATAGAGGTGTATAGACAATAGTGAACCCTAGAATTATGTGCGAGCAAGACGCCACCACAAACGTATTTCTATGACGAAAAAAGTACTTACCGGTATTGAAAGAGAAACACATCCCATAATCAGTATTAATTGGACGAAGTGCTTTAGTTGAGTCACAAAGTTGATTCTCAAATTTGCACTAAAATAAGAACAAGACGATTGTGCATTTGATTATATGAGCCAATTTCATGTAAGAAAATTTGGGGCATCAATAGATATTACTCGAATGTCCAGTTGGTTATAATCGAGTAACAATTTGAATTTAGGAATGATAAGAAATAGAATACGCCAAACGAATATGAAACTAAAATATTATTTTACGATAGACCTCAAAATAATACAATGACCTGCAATAAGATGTCATCCATCGTTTGAAGAAACGCCTCAAAAGGTGGTTGTTGTGTAACGTTCGATAAAATGGTTGCAATGCTCTTGTAATTCGGTTGAAAATCGAGATCGGGAAAGGGTGGATAGCATTCTGATGCTGCTTTCATGAAATCTGGACCTAAAGAAAAAGGAATCGTGTTTGTAGTGACCTAAGAGCCGGGATCAAATCCAACTTGTCCAAACGGATACTCATCTGCATGTCTGTCTATCTGTCTGTCTGTCTGTCTGTCTATCTGTCTGTCTGTCTGTCTTTTTGTCTGCCTGTCACAAAGTGATAAATAAGTCATATATTGATGTATAATGTTATATTTGTGTATAAATTGGTGCATATATATATACTGTGAATTTGTTATTCTTATGAATATTGTACGGTTGGTGTACAGAAAATGGACCATCGTACATAAAATTTCTGGCATAGTGCCATGACATAGACGTCAATCGTGACGTCATCGTCCATGAAAGACTGTACTTTCGAAAAGGAATTCAGCAGTCCCATGTAACTCAACCTCTCCAAGACTACTTAAAGAAAATATACTGGACGTATTCTACAGATAGTACTCTCACCAATATTTTAGAGTACTGTATACCGATGATATCTTTGATAAAATGAATGGCGTTTAATAATAAATTGATTTACAGTGTACTGAATTAATGAACATAATGCCAATGTTTGATCAGTGGTGTTAAACTGGGTTCAGCCTGGACTGGTTGACACCAACCACAACATCAAAATGGGTGAAACCAAGAGGCTTTGTGTTTATAAATTAAAAGAGCCAACCAGTGCCTCTCGAACTGTTTACTCTCGCGACACACAAAAAAGGAGACTACAGAAGTGAAACACCTACATCGGTCTACCAAAGTTTTATTCATTTTTTACAGATTCAGTAGCCCAGTAAAATGAAATCAAAAGAAGTACATGTGAAAACAGTGCTAATCTCGAACACGATTCAAAATGCTTTGTCGTGCTAAGAAAGACAAATTCTTTTTTCAAAATATTGCAATGAACTTGTTATACGAATTGAAATGATCCAACCCATATTCGTGAGGGACGAAAATATAGTCTGATTTCCCGCGAGATGGGTGAAATACAAAAGGGGAAATTGACCTCTCATTGGACCCGTAATTTTGGTCATCATGCATAAGACGACCGACCCACTTTCACGTAGTCCGATTCCGCGTTATTACGATGAAAGTAGAATGTCGTATGAAAGCTGCTTTGAATAAACGATGAGCCAATATTACCGTGTGTTTCTCCTTTCTTTCTTGGCATTAGAGTTTCTGAACAGACAGTGACCGTTGGAAAAGGAAGTGACTGACTGTATTGTAGGCGATATTCGACCTTTGTTGGATACGACAAATAGTAGGAAATGCTATCCTGAATCTGATAAACCATGATTGCCACACCGATCACTAGAAGTGACCCCCAGACTGCTTTGCATATAATCGATCTGCGTGTTGCAGGATTATCGAGAAGCTTATAGAGGCCGACAATAGAAGCATCGTTGGCGAACGATCTCAAACAGCGCATCAATCGATGTCGATGGCTTTCCGTGTCTTTGTCCTCTTGCTCTTCGCACAGCTGGGGCTCGATAATTATGTCGTTTCCATCTGAATGGTCATCTTCACTTTTGTTTACCTCATTTTCGCCCTCACTAAACTCTTGGGGCAAATTCATGTTTATTTCAACACTTAAATGGCAAGTTGCCTTAATAATTCACAAGTTGACATAAAATGGCATAAAAGATAAATCGCGTTTGAATTATTCCAAAGACGTTTCTTGCTGCGTTGTTGTCAATCTGCAAATAAAAGACGAAATTCATTTGTGGTGATGCGTTTATTAAAGCAATGTATTCTTCGAAATCGATCCGATGCAGACGAATTATGTTTGTCAATATTCTGTTAAGCATTGATGAAGACAGAGAAATGTTTTCCCGTTCAATTGAATTTGCTCGAGATGAACGTCTTCGTCGAAATTAAGCGCACGGAAAGTGATCCAACTTCTCTTGAAGGTGATTCGATCCGAAATGCGCAACCAGTGGAGCTTATCTTTCGGTAGATGGTTGACATGTTCGCGCCATCTCGCTCGAAATATCATCCGAGCGGAGGCATTGAGTATCATCTGCAAGCGCCTCAGCTGACTGGCGGGGAGGCTCAGGAGAAGGATGCTGTTACAATAGTCAAGACTAGTGAGGACGCATGCGCGAACCAGTAGAATCACAGTCGACTTGGGGAGCTGGCTACGGATCTCTCTTATCCGCCGGAGCTGATGGTAGAAGGTTGGGTTACATTGCTGATATGACCGACCGCTGAATGTCAGCGTTTCGTCGAATAGAACTCCCAAAAGGAGCAGTTCCATGGACGGAGAGTAGACGCTCTCATCAATCGATAGCGGAGCATGACTAATCAGTTTAACTAAGTTTGTCTCGATCAGTTGAAGAAATCTCAGCAAATTGACGAATCTCAGCCAACATTTCAAAATGCGTTTTAAGCTATATGCTAGTTTTAATATACTTTGGTCACTTACCTGAATGCTTTAGCACCCTACTTCAGCCACCGAACGTACCTCGATTAGGTCTTTAATTATTGGCATGCATGACTCTGTCGCTTGTCTTCAACAGCATCGATTATAATATTGCATTTTTAATTAAGCTCCGAGCATTTACTTTTAATTGCGCTCCGTTTGCTTTGAAGAGAAACGTCAACTTCTAAATTAATGTGATCCATCATGGCACATTTGACAGCATTTAGCAATGGGCGTTCATATTGTCATCGTCAACGCTGAAGACTATGATGGATCATATACTCACATTGGCATCGCCAGGAAGGTGCGTGGGGAGAGGGCCGAGCCGAGTGACGCCAAGTATAACGTTACAGAGTCCCTAATCCGTTTGGTGTTTGTAAATTGAATAGGTTGATCGATTATATTCGTAAACAAGTAAGCGCTTTCCAAGTAGTACAAGTAGTAGTAGTAGTAGACTTCTTTAGCGCCATTGTAGTAGCACATCAGCACCAGTCGATGGTCGACTGGTGGTGCAAGTTGATACAAGAGGACACAGGAGGGTCCACTACGCAATCATTCTTGGTTAGTGGTGCGAAGACACCGAGTAGCCTCTACTAAGACGCTACACGTCCCACGCACACGTCTCTTCTCGGTAGGTTATCGTACCTTCCCAGTTACTGCCGCGAAAACCTAGAATAGCCTACCTTCTGCGATACAAAACTTGTCATCACTCGATACGTTCAAGAAACGCCTGAAGTCATGGTTTTTCCAAGCCAGCTACATGACTCAAGTTAATAACACTGGTCTACATCAATTTTGCTGACTTGAAGACAACATGTGATCTTTATGTATTTTGGTGTGCTGAATCCAAAAATCACACCCATTTCCTCCCATCACGTCCAGTTTTCCCGCAAAACGCTGTTTACTGATTTACTGTTTACAGTAATAACATGGCATTATGCATTATAATTCTTTAGCTATATTGAATATGCAAAAAGATAAGGATGTGCAAAAAGCTATGCTTGATATGCAGTGGACATAACTATTTAATAACACAACAGTTTAATAGGCAGTTTTAAACTGCAGACGTCAGCATTTTATGGATATAGGCCTATATAAGCAGCGTGAAACCGACGGCAGCATTCAGTCGTTCATGAGGCTTACAAGTTGCAGCAAATGTAACTATTTTAACTAGTTTTCTGTAGAATATGTAAACCAGCACTTGAACACTTCGTGGGTAGTGCAGGAATGATCCTGACAAATTTTGCTACATTTGTGGTTGTTTTACAGCACCTAAACAAAGGAGAGAGGTGTTTGAATTTGTGCATAAAGCTTATCATGCATATTTCGCAGTTAAATTGGGTGACCAGGAAAACCTTGGGCACCGCATAAAGTGTGCAGGACATTTGTTGAAAGCCTCAGACAGTTCATAATGTGACTAAAGGTCAGAGTTTTTCTCTGTCTTAGCTTTCTCTGGTATTAGCTTTGGAGTTCCAATGGTGTGGCGAGAGCCTCGAAACCATGCATGTTGATAACTGCTACTTCTGCCTGGTAAATATTTCAGGCATGTCCACAAAGACAAAATCTTCCAACCAGTACCCAAATCACCCTCTGCTCTGAGACCAGTTGCTCACTGTGACGAAGTTCCTGTACCTATTTGCACTACTTTGGGTGTTTCTGACAACGATGAATTTAGTCAGTCAACAGACACGAATGGTGAAGATTTCATGGCCTCAGAAGTTGACGCTGGAATGCACCAAACATTCAACCAAGCTGAGTTGTAAGACCTTATATGAGATCTAGATCTGCCGAAGTCGTCAGCAGAGTTACTGGGTTCAAGACTGAAGAAAAAGAACCTGCTCAGTGTTGGCTCCAGGAACCACGCTTATGTATCATGGCAGAGAGAATGATCTTTTGAAATATTTCCATATGGAGGAGGAGTTTGTATACTGCATCAACATCAAAGGACTTATTGAATCAATGGGATGTTATAGTTGTAGACAAGATGCTTTTACGACCTGATTACTGACTTACTTGGCAACTTAAGAGTCGAGAATTATGACCTTTCAGTTCAAAAAATTCGAAGATTGCTTTTCGAAGACTGGGAGCAACATGAGTGTCAAGTTGCATTTCCTTCATAGCTACCTGAACTTCAAATCTTGGAGCTATGAGTGAAGAACAAGGAGAATGCTTCCATCAAGACATCACGACCACGGAACATAGATATCAAGGCAGATAGAACTCAAACATTATGGCCGACTACTGCTGGTGTTTACAGCGTGACAACTGTGACCATAACTATACCGGAGCATCCAAAAAGAGAAGATTCCTTTCTCAAAACTTAAATTTAAGCAACTAGCTATTGCTCTTATTGCTCTCTTGGTTAGAAGACAGACTCATTTTTGGCTGAATAAAAAATATTACGTGTTATCGGTTCTTCTTCAGAATTTCCTATTTTCCCTTATGTTTGACTTTAACACGTTTAATTAAGCATTCCTCATTTGCGAAAAAAATTTGACGTATTGCATAATTTTTGACTTCATATCTGGAATCAGCACCTCTCAATTGGGTAAAATCAGCAAAAATACTTAAGTCAGCAGAAATTTTTTTAAAAATGTAGACCAGTGTAATTAACAACGTATCGGATAAGTTATCACACAAATCTTAACTTTTAATAATAATAATAATAATAATAATAATAATAATAATAATAATAATAATAATAATAATAATAAACATGTAATCATCTTAGGTTTAACATAAACGTATCACCTTCAAAGCTTGTTTCAACTCATATTCTAAGGAATTCTAAGCAACTACCGATAATATTTTTGAACATACTCACATTGGCATCGCCAGGAAGATGCGTGGAGAGAGAGCGGGCCTTTTCGTATAAATTTCGTACAATTTACAACAAAAACAAGACAATTCAACTCAACGTGGTTCGTATTTCGACTTTTCAATATTGTCGCGTTTTGGCGCTAAACTTCACGTCATTTAAATTGTGTAGCGCCTTGATTAATATACGAAAATTTCGATTCACCACTTGTCTGACCTATGATCTAGGAATACTGGAAATACCATATCGTAAAAGCCGTTGAAAACACAATAAAATAAAAACGTAAAAATGAAAAACGTAAAAATAAAAAACGTAAAAACGCGTTTTTATTGGAGGGAAATAAACGTTAAAGCATTTGCAACATCTATGGCGGCGGTTGTGGCGGTGGTGGTGGTGAAGGCGACGACGTCATAGACGATGACGACAACGATGATGATGATGATGATAATGTTTTCGCATTTTGTATAATGATTTGTCTTTGACCGGAAATATGCTGAGCAGTCTGACGTTTGCCGAGTTGCTAGATCGCGGCAAAGCTACATATGGTCTGGCATAGCCAGTTGGCCATGGGAAAGACCGGCTAGATTACATACATCTCTGCGTGTTAAAATGTGTGCTCGCTTGAATATATTCTTCCTTATCATCCTCTTCATCAGAAGCATATGCCGTATAATGTATTCCTGCATGTTCAAATGTTAGCATTTGCGACCTGCTGATGGTCATTGCAAATGCACGGTAAGGTAAAAGGCAATTTAAAATATCTACTTTACCCGTTCACTGTTCACCGTTCTACGTTCGCCCGTAGGCTCATTGCACGTAGGCTCTCCACATGCAGTACTCCTCGATGGCCTTAACTATTTATAGGCGTTTCTAGAGAAACACCCATTCAGCCATTTATTTAGAGCCGTAGTCATTTGAACCGTCATAATTCCGCCTGCTAAATTTGACATTTCACGATGATCCATTGCCTAGCATTAATTGCCAGACGATCTCAAGCATTCATTCATTCATTCATTCATTCATTCTTGGACGATTTCTATAGCGCTGTAACAGGCTGAGGCCCGCAACAAAAGCGCTTTAACATCTCAACTATACCTCAACCCAAACAGATGCGTTTTTAAGCTCTTGATGAAGTGCTCAGGAGTATTAGCCGTGGTGACATCGTCGAGAAGAGAGTTCATGCAAGGGTAGACTAGAAAGAATTTAGAAATAGAGTTTATAATCGCGCTCCGTTTGCTGAGTAGAATAGCAAACGGAGCGCACTTAAAACATACCCTAGTGGCTTAACAATGCAATGGCCGATAGCCGTAAAAGACACGCGACATTACATTCCCATATGCGAATTATATTCGAGCTTCGTTTCAGTGGCAAAAAGTGAGGGCTAAGGTGTACAGGTAAGAGATCGAAGGACGTATAACTTTGGATACGGTTTTAAACGCATTTTATAATCTTGGTAAAGATTTCGCCATTTTATTGAGGATTAACTGTAAAATTTCATAATATGTAAACATGCGCTCACAGTTGTAAAAGAATTGCGAAAGAATTGATGGTGGTGATGATGATGATTATGACGACAATGACGATTATGATTATGATTATGATTATGGTGATGATGATGATTATTATTATTATTATTATTAATCTTTATTCGTGACAAGCACAGCATCAAAATGATCAAATAGTACACATTATTATTTTTTGATGGTTTCACACAGGCTTGCTATACTTTATATCGTTATTATTATTATTATTATTATTATTATTATTATTATTATTATTATTGCCTTACGTTGGTCTAGTAGCATTGTGTATCCAGGGCCATATTAAGGCGGGGGCTGAGGGGCTGTAGCCCCCGGCCCATCATGAAGATAGGCCCACCGATTTTCGAGATAACCTTTTTGCTTGTCAGCACGATTTGGAAAAGGAGATACCGTTTTTTTTGCTTGTCAGAGATTTTCAGTATAGGCGACGGCCTTTTTTTCTCAGCCCCCGGCCCACTCGGACCTTAATCGGGCCCTGTGTCTATCGCCAACCGAGAATAGTTGAACGAGTTAGTTTCCCGTTGTCTTCATTGGACAATCACAGGTGGAAAAGTTACCAAAGCTTCTACGCAGTGGTCGTTTAAACCCGCACTTACAACTGCAAGGCAACAATCCACTGCATGCGCTTACTCCATCGAGGCTTTAAACCAGCGGTTCTCAACCTGTGGGTCGCGACCCCGACGGGGGTCGAATGACGATTTGCCAGGGGTCGCCTGAAACCTTCGAAAATATGAGGTTGTCTCTTTTTTGATGCGCAAAACTTATAATTGCACTAAATTTTCCCATTGGTAGTTACAAGTTTTTTAAAAACTAGAATTGCCATTCGAGGATAATAATAATAATAATTATGCACTTCTATAGCACCAGTTCTAATACCCAAGGTATCAATCGATGGTACTTCAAAATCAATCCGCAAAAGATCCAGGTCATTCCAGAGATCAGTCAGAGGGAGAGAGGGAGACGGACTATGGAGGAAACGCCAATTGAAAGAGATGTGTCTTAAGTCTGGATCGGAAGATGCTCAATGAATTGGAAGATCTGACAGCCGGAGGGAGAGAGTTCCAGATTTTAGGCCCAGAAATAGAAAAAGCTCTCTTACCAATTTCAGTGTTGGTTCTAGGTACATTTAACAATGAATCAGCATACCTTGTTGAATGACGAGGATAGACATTGCAGACAATTGAATTAGAATGACTTCAAACATTGTAATAGTTGTAGAATTATTATTATTATTTTTAGCAGTGTACATTATGAACGAAAGTGATTATACGGCTGGGGGTCGCCACATCATAGGGAATTGAATTGAAGGGGTCGCGGCACTATAAAGGTTGAGAACCGCTGCTCTAAACAATAAGACTGACCAGACATGGACATGGGTCCATTTTTTACAACCCAACCCAACCCTACCCACCACTTTTCAAACCCAACCCAACCCACGGAAACAGCTGGGTTACATGACCCAACCCAACCCACGCATAAAAATTTCTTAAATCCTCCTTCATATCATAGACTAAATGGAATGCATTCCATTTGGAAAATTTCATATTTCTGGATGCCTTTAACTTGTATTTTGCGGTTGCTCCTGTGAAAAGGCATCGAAACAGATTAAGGGAAATATGTAGTAATTTTAAAAAATCATTACTATGTACACATTTGTATTAATTTGTACACATTTGTACAATATAATACAACAACCTGGCAACCCAACCCAATCCAACCCACCAAAAAATAAAAATTCCGGACCCAACCCAACCCAACCAAACCTATGGGTGGACCCAACCCATGTCCATGTCTGGGACTGACTTCTCTTAGATACCGTATCATGGCAAATTTTGATCAATATGCATTGCCAGTCGTAGCCGAATTGCAGACCAGGAGAGAGCGATGAGAGAGAGAGAAAGAGAAAGAGAGAGAGAGAGAGAGAGGGAGGCACGCACACAAAGAGCCAGATAGAACAAATACCCAGGAGGTGGCAGTCGAGGAACAGCGATTGGCGAGAGAGAGAGAGAGAGAGAGAGAGAGAGAGAGAGAGAGAGAGAGAGAGAGGAGGCACGCACACAAAGAGCCAGATAGAACAAATGCCCAGGAGGTGGCAGTCGAGGAACAGCGAATGGCGAGAGAGAGAGAGAGAGAGAGAGAGAGAGAGAGAGGCACGCACACAAAGAGCCAGATAGAACAAATGCCCAGGAGGTGGCAGTCGAGGAACAGCGAATGGCGAGAGAGAGAGAGAGAGAGAGAGAGAGAGAGAGAGAGAGAGAGAGAGGCACGCACACAAAGAGCCAGATAGAACAAATGCCCAGGAGGTGGCAGTCGAGGAACAGCGAATGGCGAGAGAGAGAGAGAGAGAGAGAGAGAGAGAGAGAGAGAGAGGCACGCACACAAAGAGCCAGATAGAACAAATGCCCAGGAGGTGGCAGTCGAGGAACAGCGAATGGCGAGAGAGAGAGAGAGAGAGAGAGAGAGAGAGAGAGAGAGAGAGAGAGAGAGAGAGAGGCACGCACACAAAGAGCCAGATAGAACAAATGCCCAGGAGGTGGCAGTCGAGGAACAGCGAATGGCGAGATATATATATATATATATATATATATATATATATATATATATATATATATATATATAGATAGAGAGAGAGAGAGTGGATGGAGAGAAATAACCTGGTGAAAACAAGATATGCAAAATCATTGACAACGACGTCGCCGGACATGCAGATGCATGTCTCATGGTTCACGTAAAGACTTCTTGGATTAAAGCCAGGCTGTGTATGCAAGTTGATGGGGTAACGTTGACGTTGCACAATGGAAATTGCATGCTTGCTGTTGCATAACCATGGGCGCCCGCACATTAGGGAAGAGGGGCACCCCGCCTGGAATATGTAACACTGGTCAACAAATGTTATGCAAGTTTTTGTTTCCTCTACAAATTTTGATGAAACTAATAGATTTTGACTTGCTGAACACAAATATGTAATTAGAATTTCTGTATCACGTAAGGTTTTTAAGAAATCGACAATTTAGCATTTAGTATTGTAACGTCTTCTGCAACATAATCCTACAGAAGGATCTAGGCAATAATGACAAGACATGAGAAAATTAGAAATGTTTTGCTGTAGATTTTCGTTTGTAGTCACTGTCCTGTGCTTCACGTATCAGTGACCAACAGTAGTCTCCGAGCATAGACGGACTCCACTTTCCCTGAGAGTGTTTCTCGATGCTGGAAATGTCTTTGTGAAATCTTTCACCATGTTCATCACTGACGGCGCCAAGATTGTCCGGGAAGAAGTCCAAGTGAGAATGAAGGAAGTGTATCTTCAGTGACATGTTGCATTTCATTGCCTTGTAAGCTTGTAGCAGATTTCCAACTTGTTCAACATAGTTTGGCGCCTTGTAGTTGCCCAGACAGTTAGCAACAACATCCCTGAAGGCTGTCCAGGCAACATGCTCGGCACCCTGCAGAAGGCCCTCAAAGTGACTGTCCTTGAGCATCTCTCGTATCTGTGGGCCAACAAAAACGCCTTCTTTTATTTTAGCATCACTGGTGCGTGGAAACCTCTGTCGTAAGTATGTAAAGGCTTCACTTTCTTTGTTCATTGCTTTGACAAAGTTTTTCATTAACCCAAGTTTGATGTGCAAAGGTGAGAGATAAATGTTCTTCGGATCAACGAGAGGATCATGTTTAACGTTCTTCTGTCCTGGAACCAAGTCCCTGCGAGGTGGCCAGACCTTTCTCACATAATGTGAATCTCTAGCTCGGCTGTCCCACTCGCAAAGAAAGCAGCAGTACTTGGTGTAGCCTAGCTGCAGACCGAGTAGAATTGCAACAACTTTCAGATCTCCACATATATTCCAGTTGTATCCCGAATATTCTATGTTTTCAATAGCAGCTGCATGTTCTCATATGTTTCCTTCATGTAAGCAGCATGTCCAATGGGTACTGAAGGGTATGAATTGTCATTGTGCAGCAAAACAGCCTTTAAACTTAACAGCGAAGAGTCAACAAAAAGTCGCCATTCGGATGGATTGTGCTTACAGCCGAAAGCAGAAAGCAATCCATCAATGTCAATGCAAAAAGTAAGACTGTCGATTTTTTTGAAGAATCGAGTCAAGTCTTCATGCCGTTTACGAAATACTGAAATTTTTGTACCTGGAGAGAGCAGATTCCATCCTTGCAACCTAGATCCAAGCAATTTTGCTTGATTTTTTGACAAATCTAAGTCTCTGACCAGATCATTGAGCTCTGCCTGAGAAATCAAATGAGGATTGCTGGATGTCGATGGCTCAAACTCTGGGTCTTCCGTAGCTGAATCATCAACTATCTGCAGCATTTCATCTGTCTCTGCATGCTCATCCTCGTCCTCCAGTGTCCAAAACTCGGGGGTTTGGAACAGGAAGACTCTCGTCGTGTGGAACTTGTCTGATTGCCGAGGCAAGGTTAGGATACTCAATAGACTTCCTATTCTTTGAAGAAAATCTTGTAACATTCGTCATACAGAAATAGCAATCGGTTACATGATTATTCTGCTCCCTCCATATCATTGGTATGGCGAATGGCATGGATAAACGCTTACCTGCAAGCCAAGCTCGCAGACTGGTAGCACAAGATGAACAACATATATGAGTTGCCCATACTTTGTCCTGGTCGCCAATTTTGCATCCAAAGTATAACCCATATTTTTTCTTTATGATTGCTGTCATACTCCGCTTCTGTGATTTCAACGTAAACTCTCCACAGATGTAGCAGAACGTGTCACTGCTATTGCGACATCGACGCGACATTTCAGGAAATTTAATTAAATTATTTAATATATTCAATTCACAGCCTTTAACTAAACAGTTATATCTCATCAAATAGAAAGACTGCAGCTGCTTCATAGTGCTGCTTGGTATTTATATAGGACTGCGTAACCATAGCAACAATATGTGCTAGGCATGTAGTCTTGAAGACAGGTTTGGGCGCGTCTGGGCATGTCTGGACATGCCTAATTATACTAATTTTCAAAATCCATGTAGTTAAGTGAGCCAGCAGTGCATATTACAGCTGTTATGGCGGTCACATAAGATTCTTGCCTAACCTGAATACCCATAACTCAGATAACTCTCGAAAACCACGATTTTAAAATTCTTATAATTTTAAAATTTAAAATCAGCTTTTTCAAAAAAAAACTTACGTGATAGGAAAATTTCAAAATTATTCCTGTAATCAGCATGACAAAATCTACCTGGAACACCAGAAATTGCACAGGAAACAAAAACCTTGTTGACCAGTGTATAATTAGCAAGAATTCACATTGAAATTTGAAAACCTTACTAAAATATTAACCGTAACCATCGTGTTAAAATGTGCTTTGCCTCTTCTGGAAAAATGTCTGTGTCTGCGAGCGCCCTGGTGCAGAACGTTCTCTTTTGATTCGTGATCTCTTTTGCAATTTGCTACGCTTCATTTGGTCCTTAGATATGAACAGTGGGCTTATGTTATTTGTACCTAATTGAAAACGGTCGCGGAAGAACTATTTATCCTTAATTTTATTGTTCGTTTGCCTAGAGACGGGTTCATTTATTTCTTGTTAGCGTATATTGTCTGATGCGGTGTTCGTCACGAGCGAAGGTTCACGAAGTCAGGTTGAGACCTGAAGCATCATGCAGAGCTTGTGACGAGGCCAAACGTATTTTACCTAGGCCCAGTGTCGGTTTCAGGTCCGCCGAAAGGGAAGCCAAAGGGCAACTGCCAATGGAACCGGCGATCTTCGGGGGTTAACGTTATCTCATTGTTAAAGTAATCTCATGCGCTTGGGGCCCGGCGGGAGCGCCGAAAATGCAGGACAAGAAAATGACGGACCAAAAAATGTCAATAACTGGGAAAAGCCAGACTGGAAAATGACGGACGAAATTTGAGTGGTGGAATATGACGGACGAGAAATTGGCGGACCAAATTTCGGGGTGGAAAATGCAAATACATTCATCTCGAGCACTTCAATTGAACGGGAAAACATTTCTGTCTTCATCAATACTTTACAGAATATTAACAAACATCGTTCATCCGCATTAGATCGGTTTCCTAGAATAGGTTGCATTAGTAAATGCATCACAAATAGCTAATTTTGTCATGAATTTGCAGATTGACGACAGCGCAGAAGCTAGCGACTTTAGGAATTCATACTTGATTTATCGTTTTATGGCATTTATCGTATTGTGAATTACTAAATAGAAAGGCAGTTTGCAATTGAAAAGTTGAAATAATCATGAATTTGTCTCAAGAGATTAGTAAGAGTGAAGACAACCATTGCTATGGAAACGACATAATTATCGAGCCCCAGCTGTGCGAAGAGCAAGAGGACAAAGACACGGAAAGCCATCGACATCGATTGATGCGCTGTTTGAGATCGTTCGCCAACGATGCTTCTATTGTCGGCCTCTATAAGCTTCTCGATAATCCTGCAACACGCAGATCGATGATATGCAAAGTAGTCTGGGGGTCACTTCTAGTGATCGGTGTGGCAATCATGGTTTATCAGATTCAGGATAGCATTTCCTATTACCTGTCGTATCCAACAAAGGTCGAATATCGCCTACAATACAATCAGTCACTTCCTTTTCCAACGGTCACTGTCTGCTCAGAAACTCTAATGCCAAGAAAGAAAGGAGAAGCACTCGGTAAGATTGGCTCATCGTTTATTCAAGGCAGCTTTCGTACGACATTCTACTTTCATCGAAATAACGCGGAATCGGACTACGTGGGAGTGTGTCGGTCGTCTTATGATGACCAAAATTACGGGTTCAGCGACAGGTCAACTTCCCCTTTTGTAATTCACCCATCTCACAATATGTATAACAAGTTCATTGCAATATTTTGAAAATAATAATTTGTCTTTCATAACACGACAAAGCATTTTGAATCGTGTTCGAGATTAGCACTGTTTTCACGTGTACTTCTTTTGATTTCATTTTACTGGGCTACTGAATCTGTAAAAATGAATAAAACTTTGGTAGACCGATGTAGGTGTGTCGCTTCTGTAGCCTAGTCGTCTTTTTTATGTGTGTCGCGAGAGCAAACAGTTTGAGAGGCATTGGTTGGCTCTTTTAATTTATAAACACCAAGCCTCTTGGTTTCACCCATTTTGATGTTGTGGTCGTTGTCAACCAGTGCAGGATGAACCCATTTCAACACCACTGATCAAACATTGGCATTATGTTAATTAATTCAGTACACTGTAGATCAATTAATTATCATACGCTAATCATTTTATCAAAGATATCATTGGTATACAGTAATCTAAAATACTGGTGAGACTACTATCTGTAGAATTTGTCTAGTATATTTTCTCTGAGTAGTCAGGGAGAGGTTGAGTTACATGGGACTGCTGAATTCCTTTTCGAAAATACAGTCTTTCATGGACGATGATGTCACGATTGACGTCTATGTCATGGCACTATGCCAGAAATTTTATGTACGATGGTCCCTTTTCTGTACACCAACCGTACAATATTCATAAGAATAATAAATTCAGTGTATATAAATATGCACCAATTTATACTCAAATATAACTTTATACATCAATAATTATATGACTTAGTTATCACTTTGTGACAGGCAGACACACAGACAGACAGACAGATACAGACAGAGACAGACAGAGACAGACAGAGACAGACAGAGACAGACAGAGACAGACAGAGACAGACAGAGACAGACAGAGACAGAGACAGACAGAGACAGACAGAGACAGACAGAGACAGACAGAGACAGACAGAGACAGACAGAGACAGACAGAGACAGACAGAGACAGACAGAGACAGACAGGCAGACATACAGACAGATGAGTATCCTTTCGGACCTGTTGGATTTGATCCCGGCTCTTAGGTCACTACAAACACTATTCCTCTTTCTTTAGGTCCAGATTTCATGAAAGCAGCATCAGAATGCTATCCACCCTTTCCCGATCTCGATTTTCAACCGAATTACAAGAGCATTGCAACAGTTTTATCGAACTATACACAGCAACCACCTTTTGAAGCGTTGCTTCAAGCGATGGATGACATCTTATTGCAGGTCATTTTATTATTTTGAGGCCTATCGTAAAACAATATTTTAGTTTCAAACTCGTTTGGTAAATTATATTTCTTATCATTGCTAAATTCAAATTATTACTCGATTATAACCAACTGGACATTCGAGTAATATCTATTGATGCTCCAAATTTTCTTACATGAAATTGGCTCATCTAATCAATGCACAGTCGTCTTGTTCTTATTTTAGTGCAAATTTGAGAATCAACTTTGTGACTCAACTAAAGCATTTCGTCCAATTAATACTGATTATGGGATGTGTTTCTCTTTCAATACCGGTAAGTACTTTTTTTGTGATAGAAATACGTTTGCGGTGGCGTCTTGCTCGCACATACTTCTAGGGTTCACTGTTGTCTATACACCTCTATCTCCCCTTAGGCAAAGAAGTAGAGCGAAATTTCATTCAGCTTGACAGTATTGATCAGCACACTTTTATGATCTATCCAGTTCATTAATTATGTCGATTGCCATTTTCATTTAGAGCAGCTGTGAACAGAAAATGCAAAAAAGTGCGCCAGAAAGAGCTAATTGACAGAAATTCAGATTCCACGAGCATCACTGAAATTTACTGTAAATTGAAAACGCTGTTTTTAATTTAAAATCATATTAATTGCTAAATGTTCACAGTTTTAAAACTTAAAATCAAACTAATTGCTCAGTGGCATTGTGTGGGTTGTGAGTGCCCGTGGCAAAAGAGGAATAAAACTCCCAGTTCTCCCCAAAATGTTTTGACAAGCAAAAGAACATTATCGAGGTTGTATTTCTACATTTTAATAATACTATAGAATCCGAGAGAATTTATTTACAATTCTTCTTTGTGAATGCCATGTTTTTCGTTCTGAATTCCATGGGTCGGCCTATTTTATGATTTCTTAGTTCATCGTATTTTTCTATTTTACATTAGACATTTTTTGCCCTAATAATTTTGCGCCCGAGGCGAATCACCCCAGGCCTCTGCGTTTTAAATTAAAAACAGCGTATTCAACATGGTTTAGTTACGTCGCATCCTTAGAATAATTTGGTGGACCGTCGACTGGACTTGGACTAGCAGTAAATGCAATGTGTAGGCCTTTAGTTTAAGTAGCAAGTAATGAGACAGCGACATCAGGAATTGTGTATATAACGTGTTGTACATTATGATAAAAATTTGACTTCTCGAGAAGTCTGGCTATGACGTGAAATATTTAACGTTCACATGGAAGAAAGTGGTACACCCAAAGAGCCTTTTGTGTATACAAATTGCGCTAGAATTCACCTACGGACAATCGGACATTTGTGATTTCTAAAAACTTTCCGTACACCCGTTAAAAAAAGAGATGGAGGCGAGAGATGGTGAGAGTGGAAATAGAGGACAAGAGAGAAAAGGAAGGAGAGGAGAGCGATAGGGGATGGGTCTGCATCGGTCGCCGTTTTTCCACTGTTGTCTTGCATGTGAACCATAGTTTTGTGTGTCTATAGCTAATAGTACTGACGTCCAAATTTTATTTACATTACATTATATCAAGATTCAAACATGAGCGCCACGGAAGTAGGTCTAAGCAACAAATGATTCTATGATATAAATTAGCATTTTAAAAACTGATGTGTTAAAAAAACTTTGCATATGTAAAAGTGCCATCAAGATTCTTATATTAGGCCTATTATCAATATATCTTCGGACTGCAGGCTGTCGGCTGTCAAGCACAATAAATTGTCCGAAATATAACATTTAGAGATGTTTGTATTGATTGCGTCGCTGAGTGTAGAAGCAACAGATTATCAGACAACTCAGCCTGGGTCAGCCAACGGTCTTCGACTCGTACTCTACTACAATCAACCTGACGCCCTTGTCTCAATGTCCCCAGGAGCGGGTTTTAAAGTAAGAGACAAATTGTCTGATGGGATATTATTTTAATCTGATCAACCCAGGTTATCCTCTCGTGCTAGACTTTAACTTCACTATTGCTTTCAGAGAACAAGAACTACAGACAACATCGAACTGATAAGGAAAGCCAGAAACAGAGAAGAGTGGAAATCCATTGTCGCCGACGTAGCAATACATGGCACATGAAGAAGAAGATTGCTTTCAGAATAAGAATCTGAAGCGACTTTATAAAAAACTTAAGGATGGAACGTAGGCTAATAGAAGACAACGTTTTTAACCGAATGACTTCCATGATCTTTCATCGTCTTCTTTGGTGTTTTGCAAATTATTTCAAACTCGTTATTTTTAGGTTGTCTTGCATGACAGAAACGAACTTCCTTTTGTTTCCTTAATGGGATTTCGAGTTTCGCCAGGAAGAGTTACTTCGGTCCCTTTTACATTTAGAACTGTAAGAAATGATTCAACGATTTTCTTAGGTATATGCAAACTATTTGTAATATTTTTCATTCGTATTTTAGTGGTGCCTCAGCGGCAGAAACCTTAGAGCTGTTTCTGTCCCAAGCGTAACCAGTCGAAACAGCTGTGAAAGGGTGTTAACATCGGGCGTTAACTCGGTGGACCGTGGAAAAAATTCGGCGAGGGAAAGGCTAGCAAACCGCCTTCAT
>CM030839.1:2257700-2300200 GCA_018105865.1 Metaphire vulgaris | reverse complement strand
AGAGAGAGAGATAGATAGATAGATAGATAGATAGATAGATAGATAGATAGATAGATAGATAGATAGATAGATAGATAGATAGATAGAGAGAGAGAGAGAGAGAGAGAGAGAGAGGGTGGTGGATGGAGAGAAATAACCTGGTGAAAACAAGATATGCAAAATCATTGACAACGACGTCGCGGGACGTCGCGGGACATGCAGATGCATGTCTCATGGTTCACGTAAAGACTTCTTGGATTAAAGCCAGGCTGTGTATGCAAGTTTATGGGGTAACGTTGACGTTGCACAATGGAAATTGCATGCTTGCTGTTGCATAACCATGGGCGCCCGCACATTAGGGAAAGAGGGGCACCCCGCCTGGAAAATGTAATTAGCAATAATTCACATTGAAATTTGAAAACCTTACTAAAATATTAACCGTGATCAGCGTGTTAAAATGTGTTTTGCCTCTCCTGGAAAAATGTCTGTGTCTGTGAGCGCCCTGGTGCAGAACGTTCTCTTTTGATTCGTGATCTCTTTTGCAATTTGCTACGCTTCATTTGGTCTCTTTAGATATGAACAGTGGGCTTATGTTATTTGTACCTAATTGAAAACGGTCGCGGAAGTACTATTTATACTTAATGTTATTGTTCGTTTGCCTAGAGACGGGTTCATTTATTTCTTGTTAGCGTACCTGTACAGGGTGTCTACGAAAAAAAACCCCAGCAGAAAAACTTTGATTTCTTAAAAGTTCCTAAATATATTTTTATCAAAATTGCCGCACTTATGTAGCACATATCTTTCCACCTTTCTGCCAATTTTTATCTCATTTGCATGTAAGATGGCCATTTTATGAGATATCAAAGTCAAACTTCGATTTTTACTACTCAGTCGCAGCACGGCAGGCCTAAATATCTATAGCTTCACATAAATTTGGCTTCATGTCAATTTTGGTGGTATTAGTAGCAGTTATTGTCGTTGTTCCAGTAGTAGTAGTAAAGTTTAAATCGAATGCAATTTTGTAGACATGTTTTTAAACTCACAGAATTCGACATAACAATACAAGTTTGATTTAAACTTTCAAAATGGGTAAAATATCGAATGAAGATAACATGCAAATTCAGACATTGCGGGAGCTTGGCTTTGGATACCGAACATTTTTTGCAATTAGGGTTATGGTTAGGGTTAGGGTTTGCAATTATGCCCGATAACCATCTTGAACAATTGTGATTTAAGTTGAAATTTCTGGACCATCAATTAAATTTTGTCGGTTGATTCGTAAAAATCGAAGTTTGAATTTGATATCACACAAAATGGCCATCTTACAAGTAAATGAGATGAAAATTGGCAGAAAGGTGGGGAAATATGTTCTGTACACGTGTAAAAATTTTGATGAAAATATATTTAGGAACTTTTAAGAAATCATAGTTTTCCTGCTGGGGGGTTTTTTTCATAGACACCCTGTATATTGTCTGATGCTGTGTTTGTCACGAATGAAGGTTCACGGCGTCAGGTTGTGACCCGATGCATCATGCAGGGCTTGTGGCGAGGCCAAACGTATTTTACCTAGGCCCAGTGTCGGTTTCAGGTCCGCCGAAAGGGAAGCCAAAGGGCAACATCCAATGGAACCGGCGATCTTCGGGGGTTAAAGTTATCTCATTGTTAAAGTAATCTCATGCGCTTGGGGCCCGGTGGGAGCGCTGAAAATGCAGGACAAGAAAATGACGGACCAAAAAATGTCAATAACTGGGAAAAGCCAGACTGGAAAATGACGGACGAAATTTGAGTGGTGGAATATGACGGGCGAGAAATTGGCGGACCAAATTTCGGGGTGGAAAATGCAAAGACATTCATCTCGAGCACTTCAATTGAACGGGAAAACATTTCTCTGTCTTCATCAATACTTTACAGAATATTAACAAACATCGTTCATCTGCATTAGATCGGTTTCCTAGAATAGGTTGCATTAGTAAATGCATCACAAATAGCTAATTTTGTCATGAATTTGCAGATTGACGACAGCGCAGAAGCTAACGTCTTTAGGAATTCATTCCTGATTTATCGTTTTATGCCATTTATCGTATTGTGAATTACTAAATAGAAAGGCAGTTTGCAATTGAAAAGTTGAAATAATCATGAATTTGTCTCAAGAGATTAATAAGAGTGAAGACAACCATTGCTATGGAAATGACATAATTATCGAGCCCCAGCTGTGCGAAGAGCAAGAGGACAAAGACACGGAAAGCCATCGACATCGATTGATGCGCTGCCTGAGATCGTTCGCCAACGATGCTTCTATTGTCGGCCTCTATAAGCTTCTCGATAATCCTGCAACACGCAGATCGATGATATGCAAAGCAGTCTGGGGGTCACTTCTAGTGATCGGTGTGGCAATCATGGTTTATCAGATTCAGGATAGCATTTCCTATTACCTGTCGTATCCAACAAAGGTCGAATATCGCCTACAATACAATCAGTCACTTCCTTTTCCAACGGTCACTGTCTGCTCAGAAACTCTAATGCCAAGAAAGAAAGGAGAAGCACTCGGTAAGATTGGCTCATCGTTTATTCAAAGCAGCTTTCATACGACATTCTACTTTCATCGAAATAACGCGGAATCGGACTACGTGAGAGTGCGTCAGTCTTCTTATGATGGCCAAAATTACGGGTTCAGCGACAGGTCAACTTCCCCTTTTGTATTTCACCCATCTCACAATATGTATAACAAGTTCATTGCAATATTTTGAAAATAATAATTTGTCTTTCATAACACGACAAAGCATTTTGAATCGTGTTCGAGATTAGCACTGTTTTCACGTGTACTTCTTTTGATTTCATTTTACTGGGCTACTGAATCTGTAAAAATGAATAAAACCTTGGTAGACCGATGTAGGTGTTTCACTTCTGTAGTCTCCTTTTTTGTGTGTCGCGAGAGCAAACAGTTTGAGAGGCATTGGTTGGCTCTTTTAATTTATAAACACCAAGCCTCTTGGTTTCACCCATTTTGATGTTGTGGTTGGTGTCAACCAGTCCAGGCTGAACCCAGTTTAACACCACTGATCAAACATTGGCATTATGTTCATTAATTCAGTACACTGTAGATCAATTAATTATCATACGCTAATCATTTTATCAAAGATATCATTGGTATACAGTAATCTAAAATACTGGTGAAACTACTATCTGTAGAATTTGTCTAGTATATTTTCTCTGAGTAGTCAGGGAGAGGTTGATTTACATGGGACTGCTGAATTCCTTTTCGAAAATACAGTCTTTCATGGACGATGACGTCACGATTGACGTCTATGTCATGGCACTATGCCAGAAATTTTATGTACGACGGTCGCTTTTCTGTAAACCAACCGTACAATATTCATAAGAATAACAAATTCACAGTATATATATGCACCAATTTATACTCAAATATAACTTTATACATCAATAATTATATGACTTAGTTATCACTTTGTGACAGGCAGACAAACAGACAGACAGACAGATACAGACACAGACAGACAGAGACAGACAGACAGAGACAGACAGGCAGACATACAGACAGATGAGTATCCTTTCGGACCTGTTGGATTTGATCCCGGCTCTTAGGTCACTACAAACACGATTCCTTTTTCTTTAGGTCCAGATTTCATGAAAGCAGCATCAGAATGCTATCCACCCTTTCCCGATCTCGATTTTCAACCGAAGTACAAGAGCATTGCAACAATTTTATCGAACTATACACAGCAACCACCTTTTGAGGCGTTACTTCAAGCGATGGATGACATCTTATTGCAGGTCATTTTATTATTTTGAGGCCTATCGTCAAATAATATTTTAGTTTCAAACTCGTTTGGTAAATTATATTTCTTCTCATTGCTAAATTCAAATTGTTACTCGATTATATCCAACTGGACATTCGAGTAATATCTATTGATGCTCCAAATTTTCTTACATGAAATTGGCTCATCTAATCAATGCACAGTCGTCTTGTTCTTATTTTAGTGCAAATTTGAGAATCAACTTTGTGACTCAACTAAAGCACTTCGTCCAATTAATACTGATTATGGGAAGTGTTTCTCTTTCAATACCGGTAAGTACTTTTTTCGTCATAGAAATACGTTTGGGGTGGCGTCTTGCTCGCACATACTTCTATGGTTCACTATTGTCTAATGTCTATACACCTCTATCTCCCCTTAGGCAAAGAAGTAGAGCGAAATTTCATTCAGCTTGACAGTACTGATCAGTACACTTTTATGATCTATCCAGTGCATTAATTATGTCGATTGCCATTTTCATTTAGAGCAGCTGTGAACAGAGAAAGAGCTAATTGACAGAAATTCAGATTCCACGAGCATCACTGAAATTTACTGTATGTTGAAAACGCTGTTTTAAACTTAAAATCATGTTAATTACTAAATGTTCACAGTTTTAAAACTTAAAATCATACTAATTGCTCAGTGGCATTGTGTGGGTTGTGAGTGCCCGTGGCAAAAGAGGAATAAAACTCCCAGTTCTCCTCAAAATGTCTTGACAAGCAAAAAAACATCATCGAGGTTGTATTTCTACATTTTAATAATACTGTAGAATCCGAGAGAATTTATTTACAATTCTTCTCTGTGAATGCCATGTTTTTCGTTCTGAATTCCATGTGTCGGCCTATTTTATGATTTCTTAGTTCATCGTATTTTTCTATTTTACATTAGACATTTTTGCCCTAATAATTTTGCGCCCGAGGCGAATCACCCCAGGCCCCCTCGTTTTAAATTAAAAACAGCGTATTCAACATGGTTTAGTTACGTCACATCCTTAGAATAATTTGGTGGACCGTCGACTGGACTTGGACTAGCAGTAAATGCAATGTGTATAGCTTAAGTAGCAAGTAATGATACAGCGACATCAGGAATTGTGTATATAACGTGTTGTACATTATGATAAAAACTTGACTTCTCGAGAAGTCTGGCTATGACGTGAAATATTTAACGTTCACATTGAAGAAAGTGGTACACCCAAAGAGCCTTTTTGTGTATACAAATTGCGCTAGAATTCACTTACGGACAATCGGACATTTGTGATTTCTAAAAACTTTCCGTACCCCCGTTGAAAAAAGAGATGGAGGCGAGAGATGGTGAGAGTGAAAATAAAGGACAAGAGGGTAAAGGAAGGAGAGGAGAGCGATAAGGGATGGGTCCGCACCGGTCGCCGTTTTTCCACTGTTGTCTTGCATGTGAACCATAGTTTTTATGTATCTATAGCTAATATTACTGACGTCCAAATTTTATTTTACATTACATTATATCAAGATTCAAACATGAGCGCCACGGAAGTAGGTCTAAGCAACAAATTATTCTATGATATAAATTAGCTGTTTTAAAACTGATGTGTTAAAAAACTTTGCATATGTAAAGGCAACATCAAGATTCTTATATTAGGCCTATTATCAATATATCTTCGGACTGCAGGCTGTCGGCTGTCAAGCACAATAAATTGTCCGAAATATAACATTTAGAGATGTTTGTATTGATTGCGTCGCTGAGTGTAGAAGCAACATATTATCAGACAACTCAGCCTGGGTCAGCCAACGGTCTTCGACTCGTACTCTACTACAATCAACCTGACGCCCTTGTCTCAATGTCCCCAGGAGCGGGTTTTAAAGTAAGAGACAAAATTGTCTGATGGGATATTATTTTAATCTGATCAACCCATGTTATCCTCTCGTGCTAGACTTTAACTTCACTATTGCTTTCAGAATAAGAATCTGAAGCGACTTTATAAAAAACTTAAGGATGGCACGTAGGCTAATAGAAGACAACGTTTTTAACCGAATCACTTCCATGAACTTTCATCGTTTTCTTTGGTGTTTTGAAAATTATTTCAAACTCGTTATTTTTAGGTCGTCTTGCATGACAGAAATGAACTTCCTTTTGTTTCCTTAATGGGATTTCGAGTTTCGCCAGGAAGAGTTACTTCGGTCCCTTTTACATTTAGAACTGTAAGAAATGATTCTTAACGATTTTCTTAGGTATATGCAAACTATTTGTAATATTTTTCATTCGTATTTTAGTGGTGCCTCAGCGGCAGAAACCTTAGAGCTGTTTCTGTCCAAAGCGTAATCAGTCAAAACAGCTGTGAATGGGTGTTAACTCGGTGGAAGAAAATGCGGCGAGGGAAAGGCTAGCAAACCGCCCTCATTCAGCTTATGCCATGTAGAACTGAAGGTGATGACCCTTCGGTTCTCCGATAGGCCTGCGCCGTAGCTATGGAGTATATTGCAGACTTGGAACCTGGTCACATTTTGAGACCCGGTGACCCAGTGACCCGAAAACGAAGTGACCCAATGACCCAGTGAATATTTCAATGTTTACTAATGGCGTCAAGTAAACGTTGTTATCACACCTTAGAGTTTTTCATTACATTTTATACCATTCCATAGAGAAATAATATCAATATGATCAATATCCCTCAGTGATACAGTAAAATCAATTACTTGTACAGTATCTGTGGGCCTAACTAATATCAAGCGGACAGTCTATTCAGCCTTTCCGGGATTAATGAACCTGCATGATTAGCACCTGAAGAAAATTTTAATTAATACCGGGTCTATAAACGGGTCATAAAGATGACCCGGAGACCCGGTGACCCGGCGGACAAAAGTGACCCGAATGACCTATTGACCCAGTGACCCAGTGACCCGGTTCCAAGCCTGGTATGTTGTGCCTACATTGGTATTCTCTTGTTGGCCCATAATTATTATTATTATTATTATTATTATTATCTTTGACAATTTATATAGCGCTATGCCCAAGGCGAAGCCTAAGTCGAGAGCACGAGAGACGTCAGATAGTCAGGGCATTTGGGGTCATTCAGTACCCTGTGTGTAATCCAACAGCGCTTGTAGACAATGCGCTCAGGAATCCGGAGCCAGTGCAATTTGTCCTTTAGCAACGGGGTCACATGGTCGCTCCATCGGGCACAATAAATCAGTCGGACGGAGACATTCTGTACTACCTGAAGGCGACGGTGCTGACCATCCGAAAGACCGAACAGGATACTGTTACAGTAATCTACCCGCGACAGGATTAGTACGCGCACGAGAAGGATCACGACCTCCGTCGACAGTGAGCGACGAGTCTGTCTTATCCTCTGCAGGTGGTGATAGCAGGTTCGCGTCATGTTGCTTACGTGGCCCGTCAGCGAGAGCGTCTCGTCTATAGAGGCACGCCTATAAGTCTTAATTGAGAGGACGGCGCCACGTCCACTCCCGCAATAGAGAGCTAAGTAGATGCCTCCTTCTCTTTGAGCAGACCCAGAGTAGCTCTGACTTCCCCGGGTTAACTATTAAGAATTAATTTTTTTAATTAATTAATTTTATCAACGGGTTTAAATTGAAATATGCATCAGGTTCATACATTCAATGATTGATTTTCTCTAGGTGTCACAGCTACCATCGCCATATGGGGATTGCAAAGAAGAACAAAACTACACATTCATGAAATGCAACGATCGATGTTTGACTGAGTTCATGGTTGAAAACTGCCAGTGCGTGCCATTTCAGCTAAAACGTAAAAGTGAGAAATGTCTTCATTCGTATTTGGTTCATTATATATTTTGCAGAAAAGGTTCTAGGTATTATTCATAATTCACACATCAAATATTCGACATGAGAATGACAGCTTTAAAAAGCAGAACTCAAAATAGAAGTAACAATGCATTTCAAAGAATTATAACTACTGCATTTGCTGCTTTGCCTGAATGATGAACTCATGTGGATAGCTCCATTTCAATTTATGGCTTCAATCAATGCGACACGTGCCTTACAGTAGCTTATACAGGAGACCTATATCAGTTTCAAATGCACTGAGGCATTCTCGGATAACTCATCAGATGAATAAGCAGATAAAGCTTCTTTTTGTCATGACCAATTTTATCTCACACAATCAAGAATATCATCCGTCAGCGTCGACCGAACGACGCCTCATAACAAAAAGTTGGCTTAACTATGCTCTAAAATCTCCTCAGTATTAAGAACTCTTAGGCTACGGACTTCAAAATTGAAATTTCAAGTCAGACTATGTTCCGATATCTTCATTTCATAACCATAATAATACCTCATCACATTATTGTTAAAGGAAAGTGATCTTGTTGCATGCAAAAACCGTGAGTTCAATGGCTAGAGTTCTTAACACTGAATATATTCTCTATAAGACTGGAAGCTCTTGATCTGACACAAAGCTGTCATGCTGCATGATGGCAATGAAATTTCATCATTTCGATTTGGACATGCGGTCCAAATGAAAAATAAAACGTGTGACTGCATGAACACGTTCGAAGATCAGTTATTAAACTTTGACTATCATATGGATCAGGACAGCTGGGAACCGCCGAATGGGCCCCGGACAACTGGGTTCCGCATTTGGGTAACAGGACATTTGGGTAACGGGACATCTCGGCCCCGTACACTAGAGAAAGAGAGAATGGCGTTGATGAATGGCGTTGATGCATATATATATATATATATATATATATATATATATATATATGGATCTGGACCGGTGGTGAGATTCGCCCAATATCAGTGAATGGTTAGGGGCTATTTAGGGGTTGTATTAGATCGAGGAAATCATACTAAGCGTCTGAAACGATGAAGGGGTGTGGGTGTTTACTCGGTGGAAGAAAATGCGGCGAGTGAAAGGCTAGCAAACCACCGGATCCATGGTGCGGGACCGAGATGTCCAGTACCCAGGTGTCCCATTACCCAAATGTCCTGTTACCCAAATGCGGGGCCCGTTGTCCGGGGCACAATCAGCGGTACCCAATTGTCGCGTACCGACTATCATATATGCTGTATTAATGTTGATTTATAGTCGGCCGATCTCGTATTTTCTCTGCAGGGCAAATGGAGAAAGTTATGCTGCATTATGTGAGTGGGGTAATTGTGCAAGAAAGTGCCACTAAAAAAGAAATCACTGGCCACTTAGGCCAGATATGTCCATGGCTGGGTCAACCCATGGGTTGGGTTGGGCTGGGTCAACCCATGGGTTGGGTTGGATTGGGTTGGGTCAGACTTTTTCATAATAATAGTGGGCTGGGTTGGGTTGGGTCACAAAATAAGTCATGGTTGTACTGTATTACGGTGGGTTGGGTAGGGTCAAGTAACAGTATTACCGGCATGGGTTTGGTTGGGTTGGGTTGGAGATTTTGTGGGTTGGGTTGGATATCTCTAATAATCTTGAACTGTATCTTTATTGATCGTTTGAATTTCAACTCTATAATCGCAATCACGAAGCTGTGGTCAAAATCTATGTCTGCGCCTTGACACTAAACAACAAAGTTTTGCATTGAACTGTGTCTCTTTCCTTCCAACCAAGTCAATTCCCCCCCCCCAAAGGCTGGATACTAGGTAATACACAGCATCTGACCAGTGATGGGCAAAATACTTTTCAAAAGTATTTTCAGAATAGAAAATAAAATAGTGCAAAAAAAGTATTTTGAAAATAACAAAATGAAATACTTTACAAAAGTATTTGCATAATACAAAATAAAATAGTATTTTCAAAATACTTTTTGGAAAATACTTTCGTAAAATACTTTGCCTTACGTCAATAAATTGATTCTTGCATTGCATCGCAATATTGTATTAAGGTTTTCTACAGCAGCAGATTCAAAACAGTCCATCGTCCATTATGGCCAGTAAAAACTAAAAAATCAACCGCAAATGTCAGTTCCTCGGCAAAGTTAGCATAATTCCTGAACTGTTGAGCACGAGAACAACTCACAAGAACAGTGTAAGTCTGTTAGCCTTACAAGTTGACAACAAACTTAGATAAAATTTTTATTTTGAAAAAGTATTTTGCAAAAGTATTTCCTTAAGGTCACAAATACTTCTTAAAACTATTTTGAAAATAATGAAATAAAATAATTTTAAAAGTATTTTTAAAATAGAAAATAAAAACAAACAAATCTGGGACAGCTACACTGATCCTTTCAACCGAGCCAGGCTTACCGCAGTCGCTGCCCCACATGCGGGAGATTGGCTGCACACCTTACCATTAGCTTCCTGCGGCCTATTTCTGGACAACGAAGCTATTAGAGTGGCGGTTGGTCTCCGACTAGGTCTTAATATCTGTGCGCCACATAAATGTCAGTGCGGAGAAATCGTCGATCCACGCGGACAACACGGCTTTGTCTGCAGACTGTCCGCCGGCCGTTCTATCAGACATTGCACACTGAGCGACATCATTTGGCAGGCTCTTCAAAAAGCCGGTGTCCCGAGCACGAAAGAACCGCTGGGTCTCCTTCGATCCGATGGAAAGAGACCAGATGGAGCCACTCTCATTCCTTGGGCCAGTGGCAAATATGTGGCATGGGACGTCACATCTGTCCACACCTGCGCCAAATCCTACTTGCATCTGACCTCAAACTCACTCGGGGCCGCAGCGGAAAATGCAGCAACACGCAAGCATCACAAATACTCCGGTCTTCCCGTCTCATACAAATTTATTCCGATTGCATTTGAAACTATGGGACCACTCAACGCAGAAGGCAGCGAGTTCATCGCCGAAATTGGTCGTCGAATTGCATGCGTTACAGGAGATCCGAGAGAGTCATTCTACTTGTTCCAGCGTCTCTCAGCCTGCACACAGCGATTCAATAACGTAGCTTTTAAAGCAGTGGTTCTTAACCGGGGGTACCTGTACCCCTTGGGGGTACTTGAGGGACATGGTGGGGGTACGCAGAATGAACCGGAGATAAAGTCAGATTTACAGACTTTTACTACAATGTATACTGTACAGATACTTTAGAAATGTTTGTAATTAATTAGAAAAGGTAACAGAAAAATTCCACTTTCTGGCTTGTGCACAATCTACTACAGAAGTACGTTGCATTATATAATATTTCAATATATTACGGGGCATTAACCTTTGTCCACATATAAGGTACTGTAGGCTGGTTGGGGGGTATTTCGCTCTCTTATGCTTGTTTCAGGGGTACGCAATCACATAAAGGTTAAGAACCACTGTTTTAAAGGAACCTTTTCATCGAAAACCAAAAACCTGCCAGAGCTGCATTCATTCAAGATTATGACCGACGTCGAGACGAACAACGTCGAGGCGAACAACGTCAAAATCGAAGAGTCGAATGAGGAGGAGGCGAACGAACTGTTCATCGTCGACGACAAAACCGCTCGACAGAAGAAGAAAAAGCAGGAGGAATACAAAAGCAAGAACGCCACCAAAGCAGAGCAAGTTCTTTACGAGAATGAAAACGACATAGCTGGGGTAAATGAGCCAGAAATGCCGAAGGAGACAGAGAATGAATCTCCGCCTGAAAAATCTGAAGCTACTGAGGCAGTGGCGGCTCCACCGGGGGGGGGCCAGGGGGGCCCGTGCCCCTGTTGAGAGCCTGGCCCCCAGTGGCCCCCAGTTGGGACCCTATACTTAATGCTACATACATTAAACAACAAATGGTTGGCCCCCATGATTAGAAGTTGCCCCCAACGCCCCCACTTGCCAATTCCTAGAGCCGCCACTGTACTGAGGAATGGACTGAAGATGAAGAAGACGAAAAGTCTCGCTTTGGAGAAAACATCAAGAAGAAAATGAATCGGAAGAAAACGCCAAAGCGGGTAAACCAGAGCAAACTGTTCCACCGTCCATACCATCTATCGACCTGTTGCCTGGTGGAGATCCGGTTGGAGCAATACAGGAGCATGACGTCGGCGCCGACAGCAACATGGCTAAAGATATATTCACGTCGGAAGAGGCAAGAGCTCGCGATCGAGTTCAGAACGACACGTACAAGGAGGTCAGGATATCTGCAGAGGTTCATAGACAGACGAGAAAGTACATACAGACAATTTTTAATCCAGGACCGAAGCTGATTGATCTCTGCGAGACTCTGGAAGGCATCACCCGAAAGCTGATAAAAGAAGACGGTCTCCGTGCCGGTTTGGCCTTCCTGACGGACGTTTCCATTAACAATTGTGCCGCGCTATACACTCCTAACAACGGTGACATGGCGGTATTCCAGCATGACGATTTGATGAAGGTCGACTTTGGAATCCACTTCAACGGCCGAGTCATGGATTGCGCTTTTACGGTGGCATTCAATTCACGATACGATCCGCTTCTTGCCGCGATGAAGGATGCGACAAACACGGGGATCCGTGAGCGCGGGATCGACGTGCGTATCAGCGACGTCGGAGAGGCCATCCGGGAAGTCATAGAATCCAATGAGGTTGAATTGGACGGAAAGATGTACCTAGTGAAGAGCATACATAACCTGAGCGATCACTCGATCGCGCCGTTCAGGATCCAAGCCGGTAAGACGGTTCCGATCGTCAAGGGAGGTGACACGACCAGGGCGGAGGAAGGCGAGTTCCTTGCCATCGAGACCTTCGGAAGCACCGGAAAGGTTCACGTTCACGTCGTCATGGAGACGTCTCATTACATGAAAAACTATCAAGCCGGTCATGTTCCGACCCGAGTGACAAAATCGATGCAGCTTCTCAGAGTGATCGACAAGCATTTCGGTACGCTTGCGTTCTGCCGTCGGTGGCTCGATCGTTTGGATCAGACCAAGTTTCTGAGTTTGCTGAAGAATCTGTGCGACCTGGGAATCGTCGATCCGTATCCTCCACTCTGCGACATCAAGGGCTGCTGCACCGCTCAGTACGAGCATACTCTCCACTTACGACCGACCTGCAGAGGCCGGAGAGACAGCAAAGCAGTCAAAAAAACCACATACAGCTTCAAAGAAGAAGCCTCAGTCACTGGTGGAAAAAACAGTAGCTGAAGCCAAAGCTGCATTTGTTGACATTGATCTGTCGGAGGGAAGGAGTCTGAGGAAGCGGACAGCTGCTCCACCCAGCAATGCTCCAAAGACATCAACGAAAGCTGTCACGAAGAGACAGGCAGCAGCGCCTAAGAAAGCGAAGGGCTCTCAGGACACGAAGGACAGCAAGACTTCTGCTGTCAAGTCCGAATAGCAGATCTCCTTTCATGAAAACAATAATAATAATAATAATAATAATAATAATAATAATAATAATAATAATAATAATAATAATAATGAGAGTGGAAAAATAAATAGTATTTTTATTTTCAAAATAGAAATACTATTTTCAAAATAGTATCTTGCCCATCACTGCATCTGACGATGGCATTTGTCTTCGAGTATTTTGATTCATTAACTAATATAGGCATATTGAAACTAAATTGTCAATTGTTGTTATTGTTATTGTTCCTGACAATTTATTTAGCGCCGTAACTGAGCAAGGGCCAAAGTCAAGGGTGCTTTACAAGGAACGTGGAAACGAGATATTGAATAGGTGCGTCTTTAGTTTACTCGCGAACTCTCCAAAGAAAGTGACAGACGACACGCTGTCCGGCAAGGAATTCCAGAGGAGGAGATTTCCGCATGAGAATGAACATTCTCCGAACCTGTCAGTCTTCGACGGAGGAGGAACGCAGGCCTACAGTTGGATTCGTCTTCTGGAACGAAGGTGGAGCCGTCGATCGCTCCACACCGGCCTTCGAATGCAAATAATGTCATAAATCAATTAAATATTGAATCTCATTAAATGAATAATCATTATTAAAATAAAAATGTTGTAAAGTAATTTAAATTTGTTTTTAAGGTTCTGATTCTGTCTGTAATATAACTCAAATGATGAAATGTGTTACGACAATGCCTGTACGCTTTGTATCCTCCGGAGCTGTTCTCAAATGCAAATGTCCTCTTCATTGCAATCAGCGCACATATCCATTTTCCATCACATCAAGTCCTCTATCCCAGTTGTATCTCAATCATTCGGCCAAGAGCCTCGATATCAGAGGACGAAACGTTAAGAGGGAGATCGCCTTTGTTGACATCTTCTTCTCTCAGATGACCTACACCAAAGTGCAAACGACACCGGCCTACGATGCTCTCAATCTATTCAGCGACATTGGGAACGCACTGGGACTGATTCTCGGAGCCTGTGTCATCACCACATTTGAGTTGATTCAACTTCTTGCTGAATTGATTGCTGTGTTTCGTCTCAAACTTCAACAGGCAGGAAATGACTCAATTTTGTGAAATAAAACCGCTCCAGATGATCAGAATTAATTTCTGCAACACTTTAGGATTGCTTATTTAGCTTTATTGGTGTCGTGATATTGCACAAGAGACAAAAAACTGTTAGTGCACAAGGAAATGCATCACATTCGATACTTCTTTATTTAATACAGCTTGATCGCTATGATATTTATCATACAGTATTTTGAAAGTGCATTTATGACGCGAGAAATAAAAGACTGAAAGTAAATCATATAAAAATGAAATTACCAACAAACTGAAACGTTAACGTAGACGTGGATGAAAAAGTGGGTGAACCCAATCCCTATAGGCCCCTACCTCCTCTTCTCTGAAGTATCCTCTCAAAAAGTGGAGGGTTCCAACTTCCAACCTAGAGGAATATTAGATGTTTATGTCTATACTCTGAAATGATCGAACCAGAGGCGGTCAATGGAGTTCGCGGTGCCCGTTGCGGTAAAGCATGGTGTCACAACCTCATCACCTCAAAGAAGAAAATATACCAAATAACTCTTTAATCTCCTGTGCCAAGCTCGTACGTACAAATGTCAAATGAAATCGTTTAGCCTAGGCTATTTAATTTAGCGACATCGAACGCTTTGGTGTTAGGCTACCTCTTGTGATGTATAATTAATTGGTGTCAACCGAATCATACCAGTAACGCGCATATCGCACCAGTAGCTGAGCAATCGGTATCGAGCTAAATAAATCTAGCTCCCGGAGCCTGGGTCCGGCGAACGCTACGCGTTCGGTGAGCAGCCAGAACTAAATTTAGGTTCGGTGCGCGCAGGATGGATGGATAGCGTGGATGACGGTGACAGAGGCTACGGCCAACGAAGTGGCGTTGACAGACAGCAGCAGAGGACCGGACGGTGACGGACAGGGACCAACGGGTAATTTCTGTGGCGCTGTCGTGAAGCACCACGCTAGGAAGCAGCGATGCCGATGCCTACGGTCCATGGTTATTCCAATGATGACGGCACAGGAAGCGAACGTCGCTAAAATTCACCATAATAAAATTCACCATTAATCCGCCTGAAGACCGTAACCAAAACCACTTTAATATATTATATATATTAATGACGACGGATCAGAGACCAAGCAATGTGTGAGGCCCACCATGTGTGTGTGTGTGAAGACCGTGTGTGTGTGTGTGTGTGTGTGTGTGTGTGTGTGTGTGTGTGTGTGTTTGTGTAGTACATGATACTTAGAGTTATTAATAGTTTTGGGAAAACCCTCGTAATCGTCATCATCCACCTCTTCCCTATGTTTTAATGCTTTGTATATTAATCATTGAGTCGGGTCCAGTTGGATAAAGATAGACTCATTGCTGGTTCGCTATAGTCAGTGTCTATCATTAACTTGTATGAGATGATTGGCTGTACAGATGCTTGCTTACATGTTATTGGTTAATTGGATTATAATAAAGGCATCTGTTGCTGGGGCAACGGACGACGGACCTCTCGGAACACTGAGACTCTTGTAACACCCAGAGCTTGTAACACCTAGTACCGTGAACCGGGAACGTTATGGAACAACATCTTCTATGACTTAGTAGTTTATGAACGATCCCCACGTAGTGAGCGGGCGCCACCCGTTCACTATATATATATATATATATATATATATATATATATATATATATATATATATATATATAATTATTGAACATCGTATAGTTAACTGAATGATGCACAAGGCCTGTTGTTGCAGTTGCACTGAGAAACTGAGAGGTAGAGCGTTCGAATATAGTAGGAGGTTAAAACATTTAATCGCAATATGAAGAATGTTTACATTTTCCTTAGTTTGGTATCTCATCATTGGTAGAGAAATAATAAAAGTGCTACAATACTGCGCCAAAATCCATACCTGCTGCATATGACATGGCCTAACTAGTCGGGAGTTAATGACGACGGATCACAGACCAAGCAATTACGCAGAGGCCCACAATGGTGCTAAACATTCAGATCTCGACAGTAAATATATAAAGATACCCAACGACTTCAGGTTATACATTTCAATTTCAACCAAATTAATGAACGTAATGCCAATGTTGAATTAGTGGCATCGCAAGGGAATGCGAGTCTCACAGGATGGCACCTATTATAACTTTAAACGGGGGGATACAAAACCGTTTGGTGTTTGTAAATTAAATAGGCTAAGAAATTCCATTTGTACGTATGACCTGGTGCAGAATGATTCATAAAGGGCATGGTGCAGTTTTTTCTTTTTAGGGTGGAAAGACAAGATGGATTGACCGCACAGGTTGACGCCTCTGTTTTGGATAATTTCAGTGTTATGATCATTTTATTTTCCTGTGCATTAACAGTTTTTGTCTCTTGTACAATATCACGACACCAAAAAAGCTACATTAGCAATCCTAAAGTGCTTGCAGAAATTAATTCTGATCCTCTGGGGTGGTTTTATTTCACAAAATTGAGTCATTCCCAGTCTGTTGAAGTTTGAGACGAAACACAGCAATCAATTCAACAAGAAGTTGAATCAACTCAAATGTGGTGATGACACAGGCTCCGAGAATCAGTCCCAGTGCGTTCCCAATGTCGCTGAATAGATTGAGAGCATCGTAGGCTGGTGTCGTTTGCACTTTGGTGTAGGTCATCTGAGAGAAGAAGATGTCAACAAAAGCGATCTCCCTCTTAACGTTTCGTCCTCTGATATCGAGGCTCTTGGCCGAATGATTGAGATACAACTGGGATAGAGGACTCGATGTGATGGAAAATGGATATGTGCGCTGATTGCAATGAAGAGGACATTTGCATTTGAGAAAAGCTCCGGAGGATACAAAACGCATAGGCATTGACGTAATACATTTCACCATTTGACTTATGTTGCAGACAGAATCAGAACCTAAAAACAAATTTAAATTACTTTACAATATGTTTATTTTAATTATGATTATTCATTTAAAGAGATTCAATATTTAATTTTATTTGATTTATGGCATTATTCACATAATGTTAATTTAGTTTCTCTATGCCTGTATTTAGTTAATGAATCAAAATACATAAAGTCAGATGACAACGTCAGATGCAATGTCTTATCCAGAATTCAGGCCTTTTGGGGAAATGACTTGGCTGAAAGGAAAGAGACACAGATCAATGCAAAAATTTGTTGCTTAGTGTCAAGGTGCAGACATAGATTCTGACCACAACTTTGTGATGGCAATATTGAAATTCATTTGAAACGATCAATGAAAACAGTTCAAGAAAATTAGAGATATAGCAAAGTTATCTGAGGCAGATGTCGGAAAAGTATACAGGGAAAGTCTAGAAGACATCATCAAGAATGCATCGTGGAACATGACCAATGAGCAATATATTGACAAGCGAGTTGAAGAAATATTATTGCTGCAGCCATTCACAAAGCTTTCGAGAGACTGTTCCGGAGAAAGAGCAAACCAACAAGAGGTAGGCCCCTATATATCAGACAAAACTCTCCAACTGGTGCAAATGTAAAGGTTCTTAAGGATTAGACAATGCCTGCCAGACAAAGCAGCAGAAAGGTACAAATAAAAATGTAATGAAATTAAAAACGCACAAGAAAAGACAATGCAAAGTGTTTCGAAGCGAACTGTGAAAATATTGGAAAACACCATAGTGAATACAAGACAGGAGAGGCATACAAATGAATACGGAACATTAGCAGATGATTATGACGCTGACGAATGTCTAGTATTGGTTAAACGACATGACCACGAAGAAAATATTTATCTACGCCAACTACAAAATATCGTTATTCCGTTTTGGTGGCAGAGACAAAGATTGAGAACGTTTACCAAATGAAATGCTATGTATGGACACTGCTTGATACACGTTTTGTGATTGCTTGGTTGGTGAGAGAGCATCAAATTTGAAGGATCTTATAAGGACGTACTTACTCTGCATTGGGTCAAGTAAAAGTACCTTAATATGGGATTGAGAAATTTCATTGACCTTAATCAAAATGAACTTTGGTTTTGAGATCATGCAAACGAATTACAATTGCAAAGTATAGAGATCTAGCATTGTAAGACGATAGATTTTGTGAGACGGAAACTAATATGGAAACACCAACTGATATCATTTTAGACCAGCATTGCGTCGGATAACAAATTCATCCAATTTATAAATTATTTCTTAATTTTAATTCCTGTTCAGTACATTTTGGTATTATATTTATATGTAGATACATTTTAAACATTTTAAATTGGCCTAGTTTACAGGAATTGTTAACTTATAAGTAATTTCTGTATGGTCATGTAGTCGATTGGCCGTTTTACCAATGCCATTGACATTAGACATTAGTGCAGGTGTAATTTGCAATGGACTTAAATGCTTTTGCAGGACCATTTCAATGTGTTGATATCTCCATTTTAGGTTCTCCCGTTTACAATCTGTCATTCTTACCGTGAATATGTAATATATACTATTTATTTAAAAGTGTCTTCTATAATAATTATTGCCACACCAAATTTGAATAAAGACATTTCTCACTTTCTCGCAACAGATGAAATGGTATACACTCGCAGTTTTCAAATACGTATTCCGTAAAACATCGATCGACACATTTCATGAATGTGTAGTTTTGTTCTTCTTTGCAATCCCCATACGGCAATGGTAACTGTGACACCTATGTCGAAGGAATCACGTAATAACTTAATATATACATTCGATGCAAATTTTAAAAAATTAAAGTCTCTTAAACCTCTCAATCACTTTGATAATAACTGCTCAATGCAGGTCGTTTCTCGTCAAAAGCGTTGACTTTTGGCTCACTGTCGTTTCTGAGCATCAGCCAGACATGCCTACATATGCAATAACATGAAGTCTTTAATATCCAATAGGATATAGGATCTGTTGTGTCTTAAGGACCTTTCTCAATTCCCATCTCTGACAACGAACTTGATAGAATTTCACTCACGATTGTTATGAAAAGCATTATTGAATTTAAGTTAATTGAATTGTAAATCGTTTAAAAGGTGAACAGCCAGTTTCCGAAGCCTTTCAAATGGGTCAATGCACAACATCGAAAATGGTTAGCGTGTCATCATCGTCGTCATCATCATCATCATCATCATCATCATCATTAACCGTGGGCTCATCGCCCGTTGGTGTATAATGCCATCTTCACAGTTTTCTGTCATTCTTTCCTGTCCGTTGCTCTGTGGCTAAGATCCTGTAAACTGCTTCCACGCCATTCGTCAATATCATCACACCATTCCCTGTATGATCTCCCTCTCTTGTTGGCACCCTCCATTATTCCAAACATTAGAGCTTTGATCTTTCTGTCCTCTTTCATTCTGCATATGTGTCCAAAAAGATGGAGTTTCCTTTGTTTTACTATTTCCAGCATGGTTTGTTTGGGCTGAATTCTCCTGTAAAGTTCTTCGTTTGTGATTATTTCGACCCATCCGATTCTTAGAATTTTTCTATAACATTTTCTTTCAAATGCTAGTATTTTTCTTTCCAAGTCTTTGGTGATGGTTAGCGTGTGCCAACAAGATAGTTAAGAACAATTTCTTACACTTTTAAATGTAAACGGAACCGAAGTTACTCTTCCTGGCGAAACTCGAAATCCCATTAAGGAAACAAATGGCAGTTCATTTCTGTCATGCAAGACAACCTGAAAGCAACGATCTCTAAATGATTTGCAAAATATCAGAGAAAAGAGAAAGGTTATGGAAGTCATTCTCAAAAAATGTCGTCTCCTATGACGTTCTATCATTAGGTGTTGTAAAAAAATCGCATCAGATTCTTATATTGAAAGCAACGATGAAGTTAACATCGGATATAAGATGATCACATTGGCTGATCAGTTCAATGTAATGTCTCAATAGACATTTTGTATTCTTACTTTAAAACCTGCTCCAGGGGACAATGAGACAATGGCGTCAGACTGATTGTAGTAGAGTACGAGTCGAAGACCGTTGGTTGACCCAGGCTGAGTTGTCTGATAATCTGTTGCTTCTACACTCAGCGACGTAATCGATACAAACATAACTAAATGTTATATTTCTGACAATTTATTGTGATTGACAGCCGATTGCTTGCATGTCAGAGGATATAATATATTGATAATGTAATGCTCATTTCACTGAAAACTTACATCAATAGTTTCGAGGATTAAAAAGAACGAGGTGTAGCCTACTTACCGGTATTGAAAGAGAAACACATTCCATAATCAGTAGTAATTGGACGAAGTGCTTTAGACGAGTCACAAATTTGGTTCTCAAATTTGCACTAAAATAAGAACAAGAGAACTATGTAACGAATCGATAAGCCAATTTTATGCAAGAAATTGGAAGCCACAGAAATGTGGTTTTTACGAAGGATGCTGAAGATTTTATTGATGGAAAAGAAAACCAATGAAGAGATCCTAAATAAATTTGGAATAAAAAGAAGTCTGATGGTAACCATTATAAAAGACACCTTTCCTTCTTTGGACGCGTAATGAGGAAGGAAGGCCTGGAGCATTTGGCAATAACCGAAAAACTGGAGGGGAAAGGGCAAAAGGAAGGCAGAGAAACAACTATGTAGACTGCCTACGAGAAGTAATTGAGGGAGTAAAGAACAACATCGAATTAATAAGAGGATGTCATGATCGAAACAAAATGGAAATCCATGGTCGCTAACGTAGAAATTCACAGCACCGAAAGAAAAAGAAGAAGAAAGAAGAAGAAGAAGAAGAAGAAGAAGAAGAAGAAGAAGAAGAAGAAGAAGAAGAAGAAGAAGAAGAAGAAGAAGAAGAAGAAGATGCATCAATGGAATGTCCAGTTGGATATACTGTAATCAAAGTTACGATTTGAATTTGCGAATGAACGACTGATAAGAAATAGAACTTTCCAGCGAATTTTAAACTAAAATATTGTTTTTATGATAGGCCCCAAAACAATAAAATCACCTGCAATAAGATGTCATTCATCGTTTGAAGAAACGCCTCAAAAGGTGGTTGCTGGTTCGATAAAACTGTTGCAAGACTCTTGTAATTAGGTTGAAAATCGAGATCGGGAAAGGGTGGATAGCATTCTGACATTGCCTTCAGGACATCTGCTCCTAAAGAAAGGAGTATGATAGTGTTTGCAGGGCCACCTTAACCACCAGGCAGTTTAGGCACTGACTAGGGGCGAAAAATTTAGTAGGGGAAAATAAAACGGGGATGAAAATTTTTCATGAGCGAATAAGGTTTTTTGCTTCATGATGGGCGAAAATTTCCGAAAATGAAAATCTGCCTAGGGCGCCCAAAATTCTAAAGGTGGCCCTGAGTGTTTGTAGTGACATAAAAGTGGGGACAAAACCAAACTTGTCCAAAAGGATACCCACATCAGATTTTCTAAATTTTGACTTAGCCGCTGTTCTTAAATTGAAGGGACACATCAATTGTTAAGATTGTTAAAATTCGTGAAGAATAAAGTAATCTATCTATCTATCTATCTATCTATCTATCTATCTATCTATCTATCTATCTATCTATCTATCTATCTATCTATCTATCTATCTATCTATCTATCTATCTATCTATCTATCTATCTATCTATCTATCTATCTATCTATCTATCTATCTATCTATCTATCTATCTATCTATCTATCTATCTATCTATCTATCTATCTATCTATCTATCTATCTATCTATCCGTCTATCTTTGTATATGTATCTATCTATTTATCTATCTTTATATCTTTTTAAGGATATAATTTGAAACAGCTTAGTGCCAGCCTTATTACCGTATGCTTCGACTGTTTTTCTTGGCACTAGAGTTTCTGAGCAGACAGTGACTGTTGGAAAAGGAAGTGACTGATTGTATTGGAGGCGATATTCGACCTTTGTTGGATACGACAAGTAGTAGGATATGCTATCCTGAATCTGATAAACCATGATTGCCACACCGATCACTAGAAGTGACCCCCAGACTGCTTTGCATATCATCGATCTGCGTGTTGCAGGATTATCGAGAAGCTTATAGAGGCCGACAATAGAAGCATCGTTGGCGAACGATCTCAAACAGCGCATCAATCGATGTCGATGGCTTTCCGTGTCTTTGTCCTCTTGCTCTTCGCACAGCTGGGGCTCGATAATTATGTTATTTCCATCTGAATGGTCATCTTCACTTTTGTTTACCTCATTTTCGCCCTCTCTAAACTCTTGGGGCAAATTCATGTTTATTTCAACACTTAAATGGCAAGTTGCCTTAATAAATAGTAATAATTCACAAGTTGACATAAAATGGCATAAAAGATAAATCGCGTTTGAATTATTCCAAAGACGTTTCTTTCTTCGTTGTTGTCAATCTGCAAATAAAAGACGAAATTCATTTGTTGTGATGCGTTTATTAAAGCAATGTATTCTTCGAAACCGATCTGATGCAGATGAATGATGCTTTTCAAAATTCTGTTAAGTATTGATGAAGATTGAGAAATGTTTTCCCGTTCAATTGAATTTGCTCGAGATGAACGTCTTCGTCGAAAACCCAGTGATAACAGTCTGCTTATGTTTCACTAAACACAACTTATCTGGCATGGCGCCAAACATAATGAAGAAGAAGAAGAGGACGAAGACGAAGAAGAGGATGATGAGGACGATGATTGATTATGATGCTGATGATGATGATGATGATGATGATGATGATGACGATGATGATGATGATGATGACGACGGTGACGATGACGATGATGATAACGGTGACGATGACGATGATGATGGTCGTGGTGGTGATCGTGATGGTTTTCGTGGTGGTGGTCGGTCGTGATAAATTTTCTGCAGGCATTTTTATCACCTAAACTCAACTTCACAAAGACGCTATAAAAGCAGAAGCTAGCAAGGAAGAAACTTGATATCTTCAGTTGCTACTCATAGCTATCAAAACCTCTAGCTCATGTCTTTTATTAGCGCGACCTACAACTAACCTGGTTTCGCTAGGTGTCGCCGCTTCACTTTGGAATGTGAAAGAAGACCTTAAATCGCTGTATTCGCGATATAATACTACATAGCAACACTAAATTTCATGCATTTTGACCCAGTGACTGTGAATAGATTTACAAAGAGACAGGTTGGTACCGGTTTAATTGGTCCAGCCTGTACATACAGTAGGTCCAGTGGCGGTTCCACGTGGGAAATGAGTGGGGATGCATCCCCGATTCCACGCCACCGGACTTCCGGACTTTTTTCGCTCGTGAACCCTATTTTAGTCTAAGAAAACTATGAGGAAAAACTGCAGATGACCTTTTTTCGATTGTCGATCTATTTTTGGGTAAAGTGTAGTAAGATTATGGAAAATCTTTTAGTCAGCCTTTTTCGGCAAAATTTATTATTTTTTCTTTCTCTTTTCATCCCCCCGTCTTCCTATGAATTCATTTCATACCCCACCGAGAAATCCTGAAACCGCCACTGCATAGGTCTAAATACAGCCTTCAAAGTCTGACTGATTGTTACCCGGTTAGACATCAATTCTTTTTCAGGACAAGCCGCAGTTTGCGATGCATGCAATAACATTATGATATTTGCAGTGGTTAAATTACTTTTTCAGAGGTGCCCGATCTCCTTATTTCTCCTTGGCCACAAAATTTCTTCACAACTTTTTTTATTCATTTTCATTATGATTGTAACAGTAGGGCCTACTACAGCCGCGGAAACTAACGATTAACTAATCGATTAATCGTTTACATTTTTAAATGATTAAAATTTGTTTGATCGATAATTTTGATTAATCGGAAAGAGAATGTCATGATCATATAGCTGTACAGGCACGCCGAGAGAAATTCCGGGCCCCTGTGCAGAATGGCCGGCGGGCTCCGAAATTTTTTAAAAAAATAATTGCTGACGACCCTTTTTTGGCTTGTAATTGGCTTAACCCAAATTAACCGACACGATGTCACGTTGCGGCTCTCGAAAACTAGTGATGACCTTTTTCTTGTCGCTCTTTTTCACACTCAGTAGCGTCATTTTACACTTTTCTTGGAGGCGAGATAATTTTTTGGCCAAATTTGTCCAAATTTTGGCAAATTATGGGCAAATTTTGGGCAATTTTTGGACCAACTTTGGCAAATTTGAAAATGTTTGACATTTTGGGGCAAATTTTGGACAATCTGGGCGATTTTTGCGCATTTCACATTTATTTATTTACTTAATACATTATTTCTTCATTTTCCTTGGGGGAGGCCCGCCTGCCCCTCCCCCAAATGACGCCCCTGTTCACGCTGTTCATTTTGATGCTTTTGATGTCCTCAGATCCGGCCCCCTTTTACTCGCCGGGCCCCATTACTTTCCCAGTGTTATTATTGGTATTATTGTTAATTATTCACATTCATCATCGGACCGGGCCCCCTCCAGATCGCCGGGTCCCTGTGCATTTGTTACCCCGCGCCCCCTCTCGGCGGCCCTGTAGCTGTAGCCTGTAGCGGTATTGCTGTTTTGGGTAATTTATGTTGCACACCAGCTGACAACAAGATGCGGCTTAATTTAACTCCTGGAAATTTAACTTTCTTTGACTCGATCAATTGATACACAAAATGAACATGGCGAAATCTTGGCCAAAATTATAAAATTCTATTCAGTCCGTATACTCAGTTAGATGAACTTTGATCTCTTACCTGTCGACTACGTCGGCACTCACCTGATGCCGCTGAAACGACGTCCAAAACTAATTCGCTTGAGGTCCCTTCGACCGTAATGTCAAACGCTAGCAGTGGCGTACCCAGGGTTCTGGAATAATGGCGTAAAGACTTCTACAGACGATCTATCGGGCACGGGCCCCTTTCGGCTCCATGGGCCCCGGAACAATGTACCGGCTGCACCCAACCCCTTCTCCTCAGGCCTGACCAAAGAAACTTTCTCGATGGAGGAGTCAAAGGACGCCATTAAAATTATAGATTTATCATTATACAAAATACACTACTTTACTGATGATGTCAGATGACGTCATCTGTATTTCCTTTATGCTTTCAGTAAGTAAAATGCATGCTGTCTGACAAACTGAACGCGATATACAAGTTACGCTAATACACTTTACTAAATAATATTTTTCTATTACAGCATTGCCATGGGCGTCCGGAGGGGGTGCAAGGGGGTGCAATTGCACCCCCCTGGAAAAAATGTGGAGTTATGAAAAAAGTAAAATTACTTGTTTCTTTCGTCACAAAACCTTGTTTTGCAACCCCCTGGAATATTTTTTCATTCATATTGTCACGAGACCCTGTTTTGCGCCCCCCTGGAAAAATTTCTGCGGACGTCCATGAGCATTGCTAATTTGTTATAATAGTGAGAAATGAAAATATTTTTCTGGTAAAACGGGTATACCCGTACCCGTACCCGACCCGTACCCGAAAAATGTGTACCTACCTTACCCGTACCCATGGGTACGGGTATGACCGCACATCCCTAATGCACATCCCATTTAGTTCGACGGGGGAGGTTGCGAGGAGGGCGTCGTGAGCTTCGCCCCAACCGCAAAAATTGTGGTTAATATTAGAATTAGATTGTGAGCTCTGGTGCATATTTTTACAGACACTAATTATGGGTTATTAGCCTGATGGTCAATTGTTGCAACACAACTACGCATATCGATTCGGTTGACAGTATATACCTCCCCGCAAATCCCTCGACGGATACCAGCCCGAATAGGTCGTCCGTTCTTCACTGTGTGGCTGCGCAAATGGCCGTTTGTCTTCGGCAGTCGTAAGACAGTATAAAAGATATGCAGTGTACTGCTCCTTAGCTGTGTTTTGCTCTTTAATTGCTCTCTTGGTCTGCCTTGAAAAGGAACGTCTTCTTTATTGCTAAATTTCTTCTGTCTGTCATAAAATGCTCGACAGCGTCTAACAGCGAGGGCTGCGCGGTAGATCTACAGTATACGCGATATATATATATATATGTGTATATATATATATATATATTATATATATATATATATATATTTATATATATAAAAACTTTATTCAAAACGCAGACAACATAAAAAAACAGAAAAGAAGGAAAAAAGAACACACAAACACAACTCTTAGATATTCAAAGTGAGCAAATTGGACAGTGGCGGTTCCAAGAGTTCTTGGTGGGGGTGTGGGGAGGGGGTTGCATTGAATTTCTATGAAGTTGGTGGGGGCGCAATGTGATTAAATTACATTTCTTTTCTCGGATCGGAAGATGGCGCGACTTGTAGGGGCCCGGTTGCGTTTAACCCGTGTGGAATAAATCCCAAAAAAGGTTGACAAGCAAAGGAAACGTCATTAGCAGAGTTTTCCCGTTGTTTTACCGACTACTAAACCCTGCTGGAAAAGTCTGACAAAAAAGGCCGGAGGGGGATGCATCCCCAGTCATCTCCAACGTGGAACCGCCCCCGAAATTGGAATCTTCTTTTTTTCTTCCATCATTTGTGAAGACGATGAGTCTGATACGAGATGGTCCCATGAAATTGGAATAGGTTGGTTCAAAGAGATATTGCTTGAACTAGTTGAATGGATGGTACCTAATACTACCTATATGGTGCAGCTCTTTTTGAGAGACCGTATGCATTGTTTAGCTCCGTTTTGAGCCATAAACCTGTCAGTTGGATTCCATAGAAAACTCACAGTGAAAAACATCGAAGACATAAACTCCGCCATCGGCGGTGTAAGGCCCGGTTGAGAAACTGTCGTCGTCTTTGAATAATAAACCTACTTAGTTAGGTCTGTGCACGCCTAGAGGACGTACAGACGCGAACTCCGCCATAGATAATGACAAGGGCGGTTGAGCATTTACAACCACACACACATTGACACACACGTCAAGTCTCACACTGACGCGTGCCACGTCTTAGGGCTGACCATTAATTACGCAACAAATTGTCGATGTTAGATATGTCAACAACAGAATATCTCAGTGACCCCCTAAAATTATGTCAAAAGTGTTGGCTTATAACAATCTTTAGATCAGTGACAGGTTGCATCAAAAAAATTTTAAAACATGAACCATTTTTAACTCACCAAGTGTCAAAATGTGGAGTGCTTATGCCTAAATGTTTTTTGCTTGTCAGGTTTTTCTCCGTTGTAAAAATCTATCGCCATATTCATTAGTTTTGATTATTTATAAAAATAAATTGTTAAGATCGTTATCTGTATTTGTCAACAAATAACTTTTTCAAACCTCTCTCCTATTTTGTTGACGTAATTAATGGACAGCCCCTTACACGGACGCGTCTTTAAACAAACACAGCGCGCATCGTACCGATTCCTATCGTCTTTGTTAAGAACTGTTGATATTGGCCTAGATTAGACCGTTTACGAAAAACGCTCCATCACATCGCGATGACGTTGGTGGACGATGTTCGAAAACGACGTTGCTATTCATTCAGCGTTCCAACAAACCGGTTTAGGCGAGTCATTGCAGCATCAGAGGGCTGGGCGTGCGACGAACAAGGTTTGAATTTAGTAACAATTGTTCGCAGCAATTTTAACGTACATTTCAATATCAATACAATGACTGGGGTAGAGCATTTACAACCACAGCCACAGTTTTGTCGTGATTTTAACGTGTCACGCCTGGCCTAAACAGTTGTCGATGTCGCATATGCATGAATATGTAACGACTCCGTATTGGCTTATAAATGTTTATTTCAGACAAGAAGCATCAAAAAATTGGGTACAACCAATAATAATACAAATAACTTATGTGCTTTAGTTTTATCCTGCACTGCGAAAATCTATCGCCATATTCATTCGAGCCTCTTTCTATTAATATAGAAATGTTTGGGATAATATGGGAAAAATTTTCACCCAACAGCTTAAAATTAACATAAAGACGAAGACATGTGCTCCTGGTTCAGTTGCAAATATTTCCTATAACCGTAACGCTCACGTTTTTGACTTCCATGACTCGCAATAAAGAGACTGTGGGTAGTAGCTGCTTCGCGTGTTCGTGGGACATGATCCAAATTTACACTGAGCAGTCCTATTGCTGATTCTTTCGTACGTCTATTTTGTCAACGAGGCCGTTGTATATTCCCACGTTCCTTAGCTGACTTTTCAAAATGCAATCAACCCCAAAATAAGGCTAAAGAGAAGATTGTAGCTAAATCGCCGTGTGGTTTTACGCAGTAAATTGGAAGACATGACTCCTTCAGTTAATGTTTTGACATGAAATATCTTTATGATGGATTGACGACATGTTTTAACATTGAATTAGCTTGCTAACGATCTTAGGCAGCACTTGACTTTCAATTTGATCTTAAATCAGTTTTAAAGATGCACAAGACATGCCGACCATGTCTATTTCAATGGTTGCGCATACGTTTCACTGCTGGCAACACGCCCAATTTAAGTCACTATTCTAAGACTGCCAAACTTGTAACTTTGCAATGTGTTCACACAGTTCGTTTGGACGAGTTACCACATTAATCAGTACGTTGATAATAATAATAATAATAATAATAATAATAATAATAATAATAATAATAATAATAATAATAATAATAATAATAATAATAATAATAATAATAAACACCGGACAATCTGGTGGTATCGTTTTCTTTTTTAAGAAAAAGTAGGGGAGAGTGTGATGGTTGAGAAAAGGGTTTGGTTAAGACATCAGACTTTCTCGATATTTCCAATTCACATACTTGCAGTGATTTCCAGTTGCATTTAATGTTGAGGTTCCATGGGAAAAGACTAAATGTTGAGTCGAATGTCTATGCGTCTGAAGCATCATTTATCTTCTCAAAAGAGTTAAAGCTAATTTTGTCCGGTCTATTGCGCACTCGTATGCAACGTGAGTAGGTGTTTGCCTTCATCTATCGTTATGTTTCTTAATTATCGGTTACCGATCTGTGATTTAAACATACTGTATTTCGACACATATGTGAAAAAATAAATCAGAGTACAACATTATTTTGAAGTCAACCTCCGACTCAACCAGGGTTCGGAATGGTTGAAACATGACACATTGGGGCTGAGTGGGCCGAATGAGACAAAATGTCAGCGTCTCAAACTATACCCCAGTCCTAAAAGTTAGTGAACAGCGACGTTTTATGTTGGAGCTGAAAATACACACATGATTAATATAAAATTAATGTGAGCAGAAGTTACTTTCTCACTTGTTAACTTACAGTGACTTTTTACACTGATTAATTATAGAAAAATACACATGATAATTTGTTTGCGACATTTCTACTGTCGAGTATTACCCTACCTCTCACGACGACTGTAACTGAAATGTAATGTCATCGTTCAACATGACTTATGACGGCTATTAGTTAATCGAATGAGGGGTTATATTCGGGGGGCGTCGCGAGCCCCTTGGTTCTATTAATTCAGACGCTGTTGTTCCTATAACAAACCATTAGAGTCATACGTCCTTTGATACATTAAGCCGTCATCATCACTTCGCGAAGCTCGTTGTGGCCGTTACGAGCACCACTCGCCGCCGTTTTCGTTCTTGTGCAGCCAGGTCCTCCGAGAGAAATTCCGGGCCCCTGTGCAGAATGGGCGACGGGCCCTTGAGAAGTATTAATTTCTTGACGACCTTTTTTTATTGCTTGTCAGCCGTTTATAAAGTGTTGACGACCTTTTTTTAGTAGCACTGTGTCCCGGGCCCCCTTGTGCTCGCCGGGCCCCTCTGCTGAGCTAACATCTTAACCGTTCTTTAGTGTTATTACTCATTTTATTGTTAATTATACATATTCATCATCGGCCCGGGCCCCTCCAGACCGCCGGGCCCCTGTGCAGTTGCCCCTGCCTCCCCCTCTCGGAGGCCCTGTGTGCAGCTTCAGATGCCTATATAAGCTGTTAATCCACAGTCACGAGATATTTGCAGAAGACAGATGGGACGAAATAATTAATTCAAAGCTTTGGAATCGGGAATCAAAATTGATGAATGAAGGTTATTATGTAGTCACTTACCTTGAACCATCCGCTGTAGACCCACCACATCCCCCCTAAGCCTCTTTATTGTCTCCAATAACATGCATGATCTATGCGAACTTGCAAATGCTACAATGGCTATATTGCTCCTTATTTGATAGGCTACTTAGTCTTCCAACCTTTGAAGCAGAATTCCAGAATCTAGAGAGTACACGTACACATCACAATCAAGATTATTTGCTTGATAACATCGAGTAACTTTTACAGTCATTATTATATGATGTTGGAAAGTTTCGGCTTCACAAGCAAAAAGTAAGTCCGGAAGTCCGGGGGATGCCTCCCCACTTATCCTCCACGTGGAACCGCCACTGGGCTCAATGTCCGTTGGTGTAGCCTATAATGCCATAAATCTCCACAGTTTCCTTTTAGTATTTCCTGTTCACTGCTCTGTGACTCGGGTCCTGTAGACTGCTTCCACGCCATTCCTCAACATGAATGATAAATTCAAAGACATTAATCTTGAGAATATTTGCAGCTGTAGCAGCAGTTTGATCTGTAGCCTGATTAGAATGATTTTAGATTTATAATTTCCAGGAGTGCAGTTGCACCCCTTGCACTCCCTCTCGACGCCCGTGCAGGGCCGTCTAGAGGGGGCAAATGCACAGGGGCCCGGCGGTCTTGAGGGGTCCGGGCCGATGATGAATATGTATAAATTAAAAAATACCAATAATAATTATGTAGCGCATGGGGACCGACGAGAAAAAGAGGGGACCCGGGATCTGAGATCATCAAAGGAACAAAAGGAACAGCGTGAAAGAGCAAGAAAAAAAGGTCATCACTACTTTTTGAGAGTTGCCATAACAGTCTGTCGGTTCGGCGGAAGCAATGACAAGCAAAAAGTCGTCAGGTATTTTGTAAGACTTGCCAGAGGCCCGCCGGCCATTCTGCACAGGGGCCCGGAATTTCTCTCGGCGGGCCAAAGCCCGTGCCCGTGCCCGATTGCACACTCTGATGCGGCCACTGGATCCACTGGACGAACGTTTCAATGTTGACTTCTAGCTATTTAAGCGAAATGTCCCTCAGATTCTACCATCAATTTGGATTGGTGGCACGTGGCCGGGAGGGGCGGTGTTTTCGTCCGTACCTGTGCTGCACACTGTATACCTGAGCTCATTTGCCACGACGGAGGTCCTGCCGGTTGGGCAACGGACGACTGATGGATGTCGAAAGTACTTTGGTCGGAGACGGTCGCGATACGATGTCCTTGCGAAAACTGTTTGTCTTTGGACTGGCCTTCGTGCGGTCTTCTTCGTCCACTCATAAAGACGGAATAGAGTCTGTAGTTGCTGATTTCATTGACGACAGAACTGCTAAATTATTTCGATGTGGCTTTTAGTATCAGATGTTCACTGCAGACTTTTAAGATGCCGCAGAAAGAAAGCTGAAGGTCACGCATCCAAGTTATACACGAAGCTCGGAATTCGTAGCAGAACGCTAAGGAGACCAAATCGGTTGACAATGATAATCCATAGAAACCATAATACTACTATTCAGTGGTTTTCACACAGTCTTACTTAGCCTCCTAAACCACGTAAAATCACATTATTATTATTATTATTATTATTATTATTATTATTATTATTATTATTATTATTATATTGCTATGATCAAGGCAGCATCAATTCGTATCAGCATGTTTACTGAGATTATTTGAGGAGTTGAGAGAGACAGAGACAGACAGACAGAGACATAGACATAGACTCAAAGAGACATAGAGACCACTACTAAGTTCCGGTCGATTTCCACTGGAAATGGAAACCGCGATAACCACAATATCGAGTGGAAGTTGTGACATTACCTTCCAAGAAGTATCCGTACCCTTAGATAAGAAATTTGGCGACCGATTGGCTGGCCGGAGGGAGTTCTAATATCGCATCGTGCTGCTGTGTAGTGTGTAGTAAGACACTGTCGCAACAGGACGCCCGCGGTCGGCTGCTTCTGAACACCGCAGACTGCAGTGTTTCACCGAGTCCGACTCTCGAGCGTCTGCTTTGCAACACAGTAGTTGGAGCGCCCGCTGCCGCAGCAGAAGGAGACCGCTCGCTTGGAGTTTCTACGCGAACGAAGCGCCGAACAGAACAAGGGGCGGCTGCGACTGAGTACGGCGGTCGGAGCCTACTCTCGAAGAGGTCGCATCAGCAGCAGCAGCAGCAGCCGGAAGAGAGCGGACAAGAGCATCGGCGCGCCGGCGCTAGTGGAAGCGGGAGAGAGAAAAAGAGGAAGAGAAGAGGATTCCAGTTGGAAGTGTGGAATACTGGAGTCGAATGCTGCTCCTGGAAGGCGCCTTCGGTTGCGGCGTTTGGTCGGTCGGGAGCAGGGACGGTTGAATTCAACGATCTCCTCCTCCTCCTCCTCTTCTTCTTCTTCCTCCTCCTCCTCCTCCTCCTCCTCCTTCTCAGCCGCTGAATATGGGGCACGAAGACACCGACTCCACCGTATTAAGACTCTGCCGTCGTCGTCGTCGTCGTCGCCGTCGTTCCGTGTCTTGTCGTCGTGTGACGCTCGTAGCAGTAGAATGTCCGTCGAGTCGTCCGGTATTCGTCCGTGGTTTGTTGTACTTGACGGTGGCGATGTTCTGGCTGCTTCTGTCCCCTGCTTCCGCCTCTCTTTCTCCGCGGACACTTTCAGCGGATGACAGCAGTCATCAGGATCGTCTGTCTCCTCCCCCTCCTCCTCATCATCATCAACAACAACAGCAGGAGCAACAACAACTGCCGAAAGAACATCATGTACTTCCAGGTAGGACATTTCCTTCGTCGAAATGCAGGTGTGTCTTTTCTAATTGAATGCTGTTGCTGTTGCGTGGCTTTGCTTTTTGCTGTGGCTTTTTGACCGGGCTTATCCACCATAGACTGTCACCCGTTTGTTCGGCCGGATACCCTGGATTTTACCTGGATCTTTAGTGATTTGGATTTGGTGTGCCATCGGTTGATGCTCCTGTGCATTATGAAAATGGCGCTATAGAAGTTTAAGATTAGATAGATTAGATTAGATGTGCGCGCTGTTCGATTCGTGAGACCAGTGTTTAATCTAGACTTATATATATATATATATATATATATATATATATATATATATATATATATTATAGGCCTATATATTTGTAAGTAAGTTAGTTTTTTGTCATAAGTCCCTCTCGGGAACTTAGTACTAGGGTTGCCAGATATCTCCATGTCCAAAGGAGGACACTAGAGGTCACAAAGGAGGACAAAGCCGGACAAAGGAAGTAGGTCGCAAAATTCACAGAGGCACACATTCAATGGCGCAGAGAGGGTTTTCCCATCAAAGGCATCGCGCCCTTGACAACTCAGTTTACATCATCGATCGGATAAAAAATATTCGTAAGCAAAAAAATGTTATCAAAATCGGTTTCTATTCTTTGTCTATTGAGCATTGATCTTCCATGATGGTGTGCAATTGTCAATTACCGGTACATGGTCTAGTAGACCGAACTTCAAGTCAGTATATCCGGCCGGATACCCTGGATTTTACCTGGATCTTTAGTTATTTGGATTTGGTGCGCCATCGGTTGATGCTTCTGTGCATTATGAAAGTGGCGCTATAGAAGTTTAAGATTAGATTAGATTAGTATATGATGAGAGCAAAAAGCCGGTCATTTCCCACTTCAGACCAATGCCTGCCGGACGGAGGACACGAGGTCCAAGAGGAGGACGTGTCCTCCTTTTGCCGGACGTCTGGCAACCCTACTTAGTACCGAATGATTAATATATTAATATATATATATATATATATATATATATATATATATATAATCTCTCCAGCAAGCTGTGGAGAAAATAGTCAATAGTAAAAATATATATACATATACAATACAGACTCCAGATTTATGCCTATTGAGGCTATTGTGAAGTCTCTAATGTCAATTTTTACATTTGGTAGCATTCTAACAGCCACGTTTAATCATGGGGTTTATTTTGACGTTTGAATTGATAAACATGACGTAAATGCTGACATGTTTACATATTTTCGTTTAAATAACGATTGTTTTTGAGTTCATCAACTGCCCAGCTTCAATCTTTCAATCTTGACTGTGTAATTGCACCTCTGCGTATACAGTTTCAATGTACCCCGTGTGTTATTAATTAAGACCGAAATGTAGTCTAAAAATTAGATTTGCATTTTTCAGGTGTAGGGCAATAGCCTAACACAATGGTAACGGTTAATTTTTTTAGCACGGTTTTCAAATTTTAGTTTGAAAATCAGTGCTAAATTCAAAATGTAGTTCTAAAAAATAGATTTCATTTTCCTGAGAGGCATATGCGCCCCCCTTGCCCTAATATATGGGCGCCCATGCTTAACGCTCTCTGAAATGCCTATCAACACATTCAGAATTTAATGCGATGACCTCTCCTGCTCGTTATAGCGGAGGAGGAGGTTTCGTATTAGCCAGTTGACCATTAGCAGCCCCCTCGTTTCAAAGTTTTCCACTTCTGTCACCAATATACTTCTAACCATGGACTAATAAATGAAGTGGACGATCAACTGTTTAACGTACCTTACATCAGGGGGCCGAAGAAATACAACATTCTGTGTATTTGCATGTAATTTTGGATTTTTTCAACTTGAAATTGCTCGGATTCTATGAGAGCTAAGAAGATGAGATATACACTAAGGTTTTGCATTTTTATTCCTCTCTCTCTCTCTCTCTCTCTCTCTCTCTCTCTCTCTCTCTCTCCATCCGTTGTTAGAGGCCGGAGCGCAGTATTACATAATAAATGAGATTTCGGTTGATTTTGTAACGATTTATAATTATTTCAACATACAGTCCAAAACAGTCAACGGAAGAGCGTAGAGTCCAAACCAAAGACTCTAAATCTAACACAAAGTAAATAAGTAAATACAACATATCACAACACCGTGCAAAATTTAAGGTATCTAGCAGTCCATGTTCTAACGCTTTCACTCGCTTCGCGTCCTGCGATCTGTTTCTCGCAAACGTTTCTCAATTATCATTTATTCGCGAGTGTTGTGTTCGAAAAGGTCGAACCTTTTTACGCGATCTGTCGAATATGCAGTCGCACTTTGATATTCAACGGTTTCTGCAGTCCGTACACACCGCGACTGAGTAATGCGTATCAGTTTATGACCAAAAGTGAACGGCCGAACGTCCAGGGTCGCTGCGCATCGACCCGCCCGGGGTCAAGCGTAGGCCTACGACCCGATGGGTGGCCATTTGTAGGCCTATCTATCCGGTTTGTTCCTGTATTATCGTGTTCTCGTGAAACAGCTGCAGTCGTTGAAGACAAGTTCTGAACATAGATTGCGTGCATAGTTGCATCGACTATTTACAGATATGGGTTCTATCGAAAACTGCGCAAACTCTAAGCTAATTAACAGAGCAGTGGATTCACATAGGCGTAGCCAGGGTGTGGGCGAAGTTCCGGCGTGCCCTCGTCTTAATCAGGAAGCCCTAATCATAGGCAGATTTTCCGTTAATTGCCGAAAATTCAAAACATAATTTAATTTACTTTTCTTCGAAGAAACCCATTTTATTTACGAGGTTTTTCAAATCAACGCTCAACGGGGAAAAGAAAATCTGGGAATTTTTGAAAGAGCAAATGATTCATAGTCGGGTTAAGCGTGAAAGCAACTTTTAGAAAGAATTTGCCAATGCTAACACACGGCCGGGGCGAACCAATGCCCCCGCAGAATAAAAAAAATAATAATTGAAAACAAGAACATATTTATATAGCGCCAAGCTGCGCCATGGTTGAGCTGGATTGCAGATCAGTAGTACGTCACGAAACGCCGCAGAAGTAGAGTCAACGACTAAGTTTGTACAAGATCATTTTCTTATCTAAACTACAGCTTTAAATACTAAAAATATCGTTTGGATAGACCCCTGTGACCGCCAGACCCCCGCATTTGCGGCGGACTTTGCGAATGCCTGGTGCCGGTGTCGTATACATTTATTTCTCCCATAAAATTATTTCCTGGTCAAATTTTGATTGGTCGGTAGATAGCCTGTCAATCAAGATTAGAACCGCCCTCCCATAGCAACAACTACCATCATTTTTTCCTACTTGGGAATTCTTTGCAGGCAACCAATGGTAGTCCTTGAAGCAATTATATGGGTGGAGCCATGAGGCATCGCACGTGACGTCACAGGTTTGGCTGGTCACGCCACGTTTGCTGTTATTTCTCCACCAATAGTAGGCTATATAGTTATGTGTAGGAAATATATTTATTACCTGCTACCAACTGTATGCTGCTACCGACTGTGTGCTATATGCTATTTGTAGATATTATGTTGATAGGAGGAAATAAATGTATGCAGAAATAAATTTATACGTGAGCCGCATACCCTAGCAACCGTAGGCTCCGCCCAGGAAATAATTTTATGGGGGAAATAAATTTGTGCGACACCGGCCTTGCTTCCACATGGCGGATAATGTAGCATGCATTAAAATACTGTGTCAAAACTTATAACTTTGAGCTTAATAATGGAAGAACTCACTGACTGGCTGCTCCACTTGCGTCTGATGGTTCTTAGCTGTGCTATAAATATCTGCTGTTGCCGCTGCATAAGTTGAAAGTCTTAAGTTTCTGAAGTTTGGCCTTTGGAAAAATTGAGGATCTTATGCGGTCCAAGGAATTCCAAAGTGGTTCTAACTCCGCCGTGGTGTCCTTATATCGCTGCGTGCCTTTGGAATCGGCGTTTCGTTGCCGACAGGACCTTGGAATCGAAATGTCTGCAGGTCGGTTCTGCCAGACTGCTGCTGCTGTTTTATAGGGCACACGGCTGCTGCTGCTGCTTTAGCTGTTCTGCTGGTGAGGTTCAGTGCTGGTCGGATGCCTGGTACCTCCTCTGTCGCTTTATCGCTTGGCCGCATTAGGTCGATCTTATCAAATACACTGGTGGAAGGAAGAAAGGAAGAAAGGAAGGAAGGAAGGAAGGAAGGAAGGAAGGAAGGAAGGAAGGAAGGAAGGAAGGAAGGAAGGAAGGAAGGAAGGAAGGAAGGAAGGAAGGAAGGAAGGAAGGAAGGAAGGAAGGAAGGAAGGAAGGAAGGAAGGAAGGAAGGAAGGAAGGAAGGAAGGAAGGAAGGAAGGAAAGGAAGGAAGGGAAGGAAGGAAGGAAGGAAGGAAGGAAGGAAGGAAGGAAAGGAAGGAAGGAAGGAAGGAAGGAAGGAAGGAAGGAAGGAAGGAAGGAAGAAGGAAGGAAGGAAGGAAGGAAGGAAGGAAGGAAGGGAAGGAAGGAAGGAAGGAAGGAAGGAAGGAAGGAAGGAAGGAAGGAAGGAAGGAAGGAAGGAAGGAAGGAAGGAAGGACGGAAGAAAGAAAGAAAGAAAGAAAGAAAGAAAGGAAGAAAGAAAGAAATGAAGGAAGCCTTTGATGGGGAGACCCTCTCTGCGCCATTGAATGTGTGCGCTCTGTGAATTTTGCGACCTACTTCCTTTGTCCGGCTTTGTCCTCCTTTGTGACCTCTAGTGTCCTCCTTTGGACATGGAGGTATCTGGCAACCCTAGCCCTAGCTGTCAATGTGGCGCGCGGACATGCTGACCAGGCAGCTGATTGGTTGAACCGAAAAAAGTTCCAGAGGAATAATATTGGCCTAATCCGCCTGCGCCCGGAAGTTCCTGCGGAGTATTTAGACCTTAAACTAAGTCCCGCTGGAAAAAAATGATCCCCAAGTGAGACTATAGATGAAAACAGGCTTATCATTACAGGCGGATGTTTCTTGAGGAATTAGGTCACGGATTTTTCCGCGGAAAAATCCCTTAGTGAGATGGTTACTTAAAAGACGACGCAATGGGTCGACCTACATCACGTGGACGCCCGTAAGACACAACGAGACTTAACGAAGAAATGAGTTAAACATTTCCAACAGTTGATTCTGAGGAGAGACAGGCGAACTACCTACCATCTGGCAGCGAAGAACAACGGTTTTCTTCACCTGTGTGTGTGTGTACAGCGCGTACCGATACATACTAAACCTGTGCGCCGCCGCCGCCGCCGCCGCCGACGACGACGACGTTTTACACGCCGCCGCCGCCGCCGCCGCCGATAAAATTGGTTCGGCGCGCCGCTGCGGCCGGTGATAGAGCGGTCAAACGCCGCCGCCGCCGACCCTCAGAGCATCGGAGCACAGGTCTAATAAATACGTGCGTATGTGCGTGTCTTTGTGTGTGCGTGTGGCTGTAGGAAGATGTGCAATTGTGTCTACGTGTAGTTTACTGCCAGTGTTGTAATAAATAGTTTAAATACTTCACTGAAAGTATTGAAATACTTTCATAAATACTTGGTTCTCAGGTAGTATTTATATAGTATTTAAATACCCAAATACCGGGGTAAGTATTTAAATACTGGCAAATAAGTTTTAAATACATGATAATGTATTTGACACATGATTCGCCACAACCGTATTTTTTTGTAAACAAATATTAGATAAAATTATTTCTAACGTTGTCAATGTAGGCCTACTTAATGTTCAACTGTGTAAAACCATCAGTAAAGAAAATGTAAAAACGACTGACGAAATAATAGAAAGACGTGCACGTGAAAATTGCAATAAATCAAAAGTATTTAAAGTTCTTAAATACATCTAAATACTCTACGGTATTTAAATACTATCTAAATACTTAATTTTGGATGAGTATTTAAATACTTTCTTAAATACTGGACAAAGTATTTAAATAGTATTTAAATACTGAAAGTATTTAAATACTTTACAACACTGTCTACTGCGGTGGAGCGGTGTCGTCAATCGTTGCCGGGTGTAAACGTTGATGGGTTTTCGACGTTGAAACCGAGAGAGTTAGAGTCGAATCGAAGACACATACAGTGAACGTGTTTTTTAAAAAGCGTCTGCTGTTTTGGACTTCCGATGACCTACATCTTCTAAGACATCTCCAGCAGAAACTCTAACTCTGCATCTCTCGCGGGTCAGACGGTTGCAGCAGACGTCTGCAGCTGGTGCTTCGAAGACACGCTCGTAAAAAGCAGTCATCTCGTCTCAGACGCAAATGGTTAATTTGACAGGTTAAGCTAGCGTAATGTCCGTTATGCTTCTGAAACTGTGATGTTCCGCAAACGGGAATTGCCTTGAATAGGCCGCCGAAGGCGGCAAAGGCTCCCTACCCTTCCATCCCTTCCCTGTTTCCTTCCCTTCAGTCCCGCCTTCTCCTTCCTTCCCTCCTCCTTTCCCTCCCCTGCCCTATTTAGCGGGGGTCTCGGGGTACAGTGGCGGTTCCACCATGTTGATGACTGGGGATGCTTCCCCACCGGGGGTTCCGGATGACGTTTTTAATGCTTGTCAACCTATTTTCCGGTGGTTTTTTTTTAAAAATTAGTGAAAAATACTGCAAATGACCTTCTTTTTCTTGCTTGTCGACCTTTTTTTGGCAAGGTTTCTTAACATTTAGTGAGCAAAACACTACTAGCAATGACCTTTTTTCTTGTTTTTCTTCTTCAATTTGCATCCTTCCACCAACTTCCCCAAATTTTTTTTCATCCCCACCAAAAATTCCTGGAACCGCTACTGTGTATGACTCCCGGAGAATTTTTCGCAATTCACAAATTCCCGTAAGTTAATTTCAGCGCATTTTAGACATAATATTATAAAGAGACAATTGGAACGCATCACTTTCTTCCCTGTAAACGTTCAAAATTTCAGGTTATAGCAACACTTCTCTACTTGCCAAAATGTCAAAAACAAATTTTTTGGGTGAATTCAAACTTGGGGAGGGGGAATTCCCCCCCCCCAGAGAAGGCCGAAAATAAACACTGGTTGGCAACCTTTTTTTGCTTGTCAGGATTTTTCCATGTTGGTTGTGAAATCACGGAAATAATTCACAATCATAACTTTTTTTGCTTGTCAGAATTTTCCGAAGTTTAACCCCCCATTCGGAAAATCCTGACTACGCCACTGATCCGTCGTATCTGTGGTGTACAGTTGACGGTGTCCTTTGGGATCTGTCGTTGACAGCAGCTGGTGATGTCAAGGCAGATAGAGATAAGAGCGATAACTTTAATCTAGATCACCTTGATACAGGCGTGTTTTAAGTAGCAGCTAATGCCCTTGGCCTAGACTCCGGCTTAAAAAGAACGGAGAGAGGGTTCATTGGTGGGGACGGGAGTGCGGTGGGAGAAAGTTACAGGAGAGAGAGAGAGAGAGAGAGAGAGAGAGAGAGAGAGAGAGACTGACAGACAGACAGACAGACAGACATAGACAGACAGAGACAAAGACAAAGACAGAGACAGAGACAGAGAGACACACACAGACAGAGACAGACAGAGAGACAGACAGAGAGACAGATAGAGAGACAGATAGAGACAGAGACAGAGAAAGACACACACAGAGAGAGAGAGAGAGAGAGAGAGAGAGAGAGAGAGAGAGAGAGACAGAGAGAGAGAGAGAGAGAGAGACAGAGAGAGAGAGACAGAGAGACAGAGACAGAAAGAGACAGACAGACAGAGACAGAGAGAGCTCGTTGGTATTTTGCGGATTCGTTCATCTGTGCGGAGGGGTGCGAGCAGTGAACGGCTTATAGGGAGAGGGGAAGTGACAGAGTGTGACGTTCGACGCGAAAATGACGTCATTGTGACGTCGTGAATCGTCGGTCCTTTCTTTGATCTTCAAACGCAACGATACTTTGCTAAAAAAGACGCCGGTTAGCCTACTGAATTTACTGCTACAAAAATGGGCGATCGTTCGCTGTAGACGCGTAGGTTGACAGCACAGACTTTTTGACTTCCGTCTCCAATCTAGATAATAAGGCTACTAGTTTTGTCGAATATCTGAGAAACTTTGGTCTCGTTTCTAAATTGCAGGCGACGTGAAAAGACTTGGGCTGTTTCTTGTTCTGTAAAATGTTCGCAAAGAGATGGGAACGTGAAATCTTTGTACTGCGATGTGTTAGTCAGTCTGTTAGTCGTCTAACCGATAGCATTGGTTTAATCTTCTGCTCTGTATTCCATTTCTGTGGGCAAAGAAAAACGGGCAACGAATGAGATTACACAGCAAGATCATACTGTGAACGAATGGTCGAGTGATGGAACATGGCGGTTCTCACACGGCACAGACAGTATACTGAACCACTCCAAACCCTGTTGTTATTATTTAGGTTCTAAATGACTTTTGCGAAAAATCTACTCCAGCCGATTGCTTTCTGTTGATCTCGAGAATCAATCTAAGTTCTTTTTACGGCAGACGGTGTCTGTGTGTGGCCCAAGACAGATTCTTCTTGTATAATCTTGGACGAAGAACCAATGAATGGTATACTTGAGAAAGTGCGCATAGCGAGTCTAGCAACTAGACTTCTTCGAGTACTGTACACTGAACGGAAGATCACATCGTAACGAAAACACAGGAATCCGCTTGGAGAAAGAAACTGGACAGGACACAACCGATGATTCTCAAAAGGGGAGGGAGGTTGGCAGAGTGGGTTACGCGCTGGAACGGTATATGTTGACGGAGCAAGGGGTTCGAGCCCCGTTAGCGCCCCTAGTGGCTTTCACACAGGCAGTTAAGTATGAAATCCAAGGATGACATAATGCGCTGGTTTGAAACGACAGTGAAATTACAAGCAATCAGATCATGGAACAGACAATAGAGGACAATAGAGGACAACGGAGGACGAGCATGTGTGTGTGCATGTGTGTATGTGCGTGCGTGTGTGGCGGGGGAGTTGATATCGTCTCTTTCTTAGACTTTCCAAGATCGTTTCTTTTTCTCTCTTCATCTGGAAGATTTACTTTTTCGTTTTTTTTACTGAATTCTCATTCTGTTTACATCTTTCTCGTTTTCTTTGATGAAAGCTGTGCATATTTAGGAATTTCTTCCACTGGTGGTGGTGATGATGATGATGATTATTATTATTACACTGTATTATTATTATTATTATTATTATTATTATTATTATTATTATTATTATTATTATTATTATTATTATTATTATTATTATTATTATTATTATTATTATTATTATAGGAGCTGACTTTAATTAGCCAGACAATAGGGGGGGGGCAGGTCCGCCCTTCTATGCAGCTTTTGAAATGTAAATAGGACACAATGAATAGACGAAGAGAGAGCTTTTTTCAGTTGAGCCAAAGGCCTTGAAAACGCTTAATCGGAAAATTAAAATTATGGTGAATTTCGTAATGGCGGACGGCGTTGTCCGTAACAATATCCATTCGCCGAACAGCAGATATCGAATGAGCAATCTGATAGTACCGAGGTCTGCATTAGACCATTGACGGCTCCCGAGCCAAGGTCGTTATGGCAGCAGCAGCAGCAGCAGCGGCGGCGGCGGCCGCGGCAGCATAGGGAAGACTTTTCGCTTGATACGATGTGGGCGTCTAGGACTCACTCTATCTATAGGGGCAAAGACAGTGTGGCTGGGGTGAGGTGGGGGTGCAGTGGGGGTGGGGTGAGGGGTTCTCGAAGTGTATTGATAAGCTTGTCTCTCACAGACTCCACGAGCATATCGCAGCTGGTCTCAATGCTATAGACCGCGGTGGAATTCAGGAAGACAGCTTTCTTTCGATGCCGATGGGGAATGGGGTGGGGGGTGGGAGGGTGGGGGTGGGGAGGGAATGGGGAGGGAGAACG
>CM030839.1:2177700-2252700 GCA_018105865.1 Metaphire vulgaris | reverse complement strand
CAAAAAAGGTCATCCTTCCCTCTCCAAATAGCCTGACAAGCAAAAAAGGTCATCATCTTAAAAATTTTGCATTGCGTTGCGTCACACTCACCCAACCCCCTCGTCACACTTCGTAACAAATGTCCGAACCCCCCCTCCCCCAGGCGCGTTACGTCGTTTGCGGATGGTCCCTTAGGTCTATAGGCGCAGTGTCGGTCGAATCGACTTCGGAGTACGAATTAGGGCCGAAGAAGAGACAAGGGCAGATACGTGAGAAAATGGAACACTGGTCTATTTGATTTAAATTGAAGGTTCTAATTTGATTTAAAGTGGCGGCTCTAGGATTTGGCAAGAGGGGGGGCCGTTGGGGGCAACTTAATCATGGGGCCAACCATGTGTTGTTTAATGTATGTAGCATTAAGTATAGGGTCCCAATGCGGCCAGGCTCTCAATAAAGGGGGCACGGGCCCCTGGCCCCGAGAGCCGCCACTGCAAGGAGCAATGACCCCGACTACTGTCACTTCGATTAATTCCACGTTAATTCGAAGCGATGCATTTAGTCCCCTACCTCGTGTCAAAATTGGTCTTAAGACCGTTTTTTTCAGGAAAGGCCCAGCTGTAATCGGAAGGCTGATAAATTCCAGTGGTGTTGATTAGATAAAAGGTGCGCGGCAGGAGGATGCCTACCCCTCCCCACTCACTAAGCTACAACTGAGCGTTGACAAATGACAATGCGTTATTGGTGTTGGGGGGAGGGAGAGGGGGAAGAAGCGCTGGCTTCAGTGGGTTTCAGTGCAACTCGCGCTTCCGTTGGGGCGTGCTTGCTGTCTCTGGCTCCCTGCAGAGGCTGCATGGCAATAACGGTCTTGGTTACAAAAGAAAGCGACCCGTCTGTGTGAAGTATGAGCCCAGTTTCAACACTGACCACCTGGCCTGCTCATTAGGTCAGTCATCTAGCGCACAAAAATGATTGGGTTTTTAGGGTGGTTCACTGGGATATGAGAGAAAGAGATGGACGCCTTTCTCTGCGCGACTTTTAGAAGAAGTTGAAAAATGAGCAACAAAGATATGACCAATAGATTTCATAATTTAGGCTTTGAAAAAGACCAGTATTGTGGGTTGATAACATTAGAAAGAGAGAGAGAGAGAGAGAGAGAGAGAGAGAGAGACACAGAGAGAGACACGCAGAGAGAGACACGCAGAGACAGAGACAGAGACAGACAGACAGAGACAAAGTTAGAGACAGAGGCAGAGAGGACATTTAACAGAAATATAGAAAATAATGACTGGAAATTGGATGTGCTATAAGAACGATTCTTTACATTGGCCCACTATAACAGGACCACAGGCCACAGATGTAGGCTCTAAGCTCTCCAAGAAAAGGATAGGGCCAAGGGAAAACATTTTTAGCGCAATGGTTGTGGACAAATGGAACAACTTGGACGAAAAGACAGAACATCTGAAACAATGAATGGATTCAAAATTTTTCTAGGTCTACAGGAGACATGAGCACCATGGCAATTATAATGGTTTTCGCACAGGCTCCCGAACCATCCTCTGAACCATCTGAATTCAAGTTATTAGGCCTATTCAGAGGCGTAGCGAATGGGGGCAGGGAGGGGCATATGCCCTCGGGCGCCGAGGTGAGGGGGCGCCAAAATCGGGTTTTTGGTAAGTTAAATGCATAATGAATAAGAAGAAACAATTAAGTGCGGCGACCGTTTTTCTCGACAGGAGTATAGGGATAGGGCATGGACTACTAGAGTCCATGGATATGGTCGCCGTAGAGATTCGAGGGGCGCCGAGACAGAGAGAACGATGTGACGACCTTTTTTTGCTCGTCAGCATTGTTGGGGGGCGCCAACGGCACACTTTGCCCCCGGGCGCCGGATACCCTAGCTACGCCTCTGGGCCTATTGTGTTTGCTGCAATTATGACTTAATCTCAAATTGCATGGTCAATGCATTGCATTTACATTACATTCGTTATACATACAGCACAGTAGCACACTACGATACATCACACATTAATGTGACATTATTACAAAACATTGCAATTAAACAGTGGCGCAACCAGGATTTTTCGAAAGGGGTTACGAACGATCTTTCCTAACTTCGAAAAATCCGAAAAACCCTGACAAGCAAGAAAGGTCGTCACCTATTATTTTGTTTATTTTTCTTCATTAAGTTAGTTAGGTGATATAGCTAATAGGCCTATATGAATGTGCGGACAACGCCTATATAAACACTATGTTGATATATTTTCTTTGCTTATTTTTTCTTTTTTGCTACCTTAAACCCGATTTTAACGTTCCTCCACCCACAGAATAATAATACACAATAAATTTTTTTGTCGGTCAACCAAGCAAGGGATGGAGTTTTAACCCCAACCCTCCCTTGGCTACGCCAATGCAATTACATCAGTAAGATTAGATAGGCGCTAAAGTACTTCATTTAACATTAGCCTACCCGAATTGCCAATAATTTTTTTGGCAATTATCACAGAATTTCACGTTAACTATTATGCGAATTATGAATGTTTTTCAAATTAATTCAGAGTTTTGACACATAATTTTATTTGCGGAAATAATTTGTGAAAATAATTGCAGAATTTGCGGAAATAATTTTAATTTAGGTAATATGCGAATTTTTATAGGGTGGAGACACTGAATTTGTTTTAATTTTAATCCATATTATTTGATTTTCAGTATTTTATGACCGAAATTTCTTCTTATTTCCATTAAACCGAAAGTCCCAATTCGGGAGCGCCTCTGAGTAGAAATGTGAGTCGCTATTTAATGCTGCATTGCCTTATTACGCTACATTCTTAGCGTTGCAGACAGGCCCTCAGGGCCTAGACCCCTTTGAGTCCGTAGCGGGGCATAGGGCTGCTGGGTGTCGGCTTAGGCCAGTAGTAAATGATGCATAATTTAGCACAGAGTAAGTTATTTGCAGACAAATGAAACCGTTTGACCTGAATCTGTTAAACAAATCAGCTCCAAATCGAACTTCAAGTGCTTCTCGATTACCTCTTATACTGAAAAGCCGTTTGTCCTAATTTCTAACACAATTCCTTAAACAGACTTACCCGGTAGAAATGTGCAAACTTATAAAAAACACTATTAACGAGCCGGCTTCAATGAAATAGGGCCTACCATGGAGTACCTGTCAGGAATACCATGACAGGAAAAAATCAGGAGTATAATGCAGTTACTTAGTTATGCATGAATGAACATGTATATTCTATATATGGTATTATATGCACTCACATGAATATATATATATATATATATATATATATATATATATATATATATATATATATATATATATATATATATATATATATATATAGAGAGAGAGAGAGAGAGAGAGAGGCTGTTCCAGGAATTCTTGGTGGGGATGAAAACAATTATTGGAAGTTGGTGGGGGATGCAAAGTGAAGAAGAAAAACAAGAAAAAGAGAAAAAGGTCATTGTTAGTAGTGTTTTGCTCACTAAATGTTAATAAACCTTGCCAAAAAAAAAAGGCCGACAAGCAAGAAAAAGAAGGTCATTTGCAGTATTTTTCACTAATTTAAAAAACTCACAGGAAAATAGGTTGACAAGAAAAAGGTCATCCGAACCCCGGTGGGGATGCATCCCCAGTCATCAACATGGTGGAACTGCCACTGTATGTATATATATATATATATATATATATATATATATATATATATATATATATATATATATATATATATATATGCACTGTGATAGACAGGTGTACTTGTTTCATTTGGAACATTTGCATGACCTTGATGGCCTTCAATTATCCACAGAATAACAGAATGGTTGTTTTGGCCTGTTCTGTGGGCTAAACAAGTACAGTGAACTTGAATGCAAGCCTTGTAGGATGGTTTCACATAATACACTTTGATAGAAGCAGTAAACATTCCTAAATAAACACTTTTTGTGGAACACTTTATAATTGGTGATTATTTATGGGTGTTTGTAATGTCTTTAAATAGTTATAAATATTTTGATATTGTTGGAGACAAAAGCAGCAAAGACTTTTCTTCTCTTGCTTGAGTGAGATTGGTAATTTTTTTTTTTAGTGTAAACAGGGGGTGAAATATCTGATGTCACAGTTTATCTTTGTAGAGCTTAAGAATGTTATGTAATGATGTCTTAAAATTAGCCAATATTAGTCTACACAAGAAGTCTACCTGTGATGGATAACCATCTCACTGATGATATAGTGATGGTTATCCATAAGTACCGGCAGTCAGTTTCATCCCCTCAGTTTTTTTAAGTAAGGCATTTCCAGAGAAGCTGGAAAAGCAAAAATTATTGAAAATTATGGTAGAAATTTTGATTCTATCGCAGTTGTTCATACTTTTTGATCTTGTGCAATTTTGAGCATGCCACTTTAAATGTAAGGTGAGTTATGAGTGTGTAGTGGGGCCTGCTTTCCTCCCCTGGATCCTGCAGTCAGATCCCAATTGTTTTGACAAGGGAATAATGTTTTGAGAGTGGGAGAGATATTTTGGTAGGCACCAGCAGTGATCTTTCTGCAGTTGTACTTGTTTTTATTAATATAATAGCTTCATCTTGGCATCTGGATGGGTGAGGAGTTTCTTTTGCTGTTGGCATTTTGCTTAATTAAGTTTATGGGCTGCCATTGAAAGGTCTTTTCCTCTTACAATGAAACCCATTTAATGTAAGTGAAGGGGAGTTTTTAAATTACATAACATTGATTGTAGTTGACATTATCACAGTTGAACAGCACATTCCTAATGATTTTGGGATAAAATTTTATGTGACATTAGGTCCAATGTGATCTTGAGACATGTGACATTGAATGTGATTGATTATATCCTTTAATCTTGCCTGCTGTCAGTTTGTGTGGTAGTGTCTTTAAATCTGTTCATGTTTCTGCTTTTATGAGACAGCAGAAAATGTGCTTGAAATCAAGGTTAATGATGATTTGATGACAGCAAATATGAATACAGTAGAACCTCGTTATGCCACCGTTAAAATACTTCAATATAACCGAGAGTTCCTGTATCATTAACACTTTTTGGTGGGACAAAACAGTTTCGAAATCAAAATGGTTTTGCCATTTAACTGAGTTCATAATGCATTTTGCAAAACAGTAAATCAAATCACAGTGGCCTAAATGAGGTAAGGACTAAAGTTAAGAAAGGTGTAGATGCATCATGCAGAACATTGTCAGGAAAATGGTGACAGTAGAAGACTGTGACTTATCTTAGGACTACCGGTAGTTAAGTTGAGTCACTTAAATCTAGGAGAGATTCAATACAATTGACCTGTTTGCAAGGTTTCAGAAGAGAGATTAGGAAACACAGCAGCCATACAAAAGCCCATTGATAAAATTCACTTACTATTGTACTATTTTAATGACCACCTTATTTATTAATCATGTCCTCAGAGCATTTAGATATCCTCAGAGACAGACAGAGAGAGAGAGAGACAGAGAAACAGAGAGAGAGAGAGAGAGAGAGAGAGAGAGAGAGAGAGAGAGAGAGAGAGAGAGAGAGAGAGAGAGAGAGAGACAGACAGACAGACAGACAGACAGACAGACAGACAGACAGAGAGACAGACAGAGACAGACAGAGACAGAGAAACAGAGAGATACAGAAACAGAAAGAGAGACAGAGAAACAGAGAGATAAAGAGACAGAAAGAGACAGAGAGACAGAGGCAGAGATAGAGACTGTTAAGAGTCTTTAAAATAATATTCATCACAGAGAGAGAAAATCATATTTATTTTTTAACTGTTGAAAAGTTGCTTGGGGGAAATACCAAAGAACACAAGGGAAGGTCTTATACATGTAAGTGGTTAATAATGGAGCTTATTGTTCTTGATCTCTGCTTTGTTCTTGTTGTTTTCACCTGGTCTGTTGTCTGGAGGAATGGACCTGTCTAGCCAGGCAGACAGAAAGAAAGGAGTAAGTAGGATGGAGGTAGAAAGTTGTGGAGCAGAGGACTTGTTGAAATGCACCCATAGCAAAGATTCCACAGGAAGTCAGAAAGGTACACCGGCCAATAACACTTCCTATTATAGTGCAGGTGGGAGCCAGCATTGGCAGTCCCATACAGAGAGCCGAGGTAGACAGAGACAGAAACAGAGAGAGAGAGAGAGAGAGAGAGAGAGAGAGACAGACAGACAGACAGAGATAGAGAGAGAGAGAGAGAGAGAGATAGAAATAGAGACAGACAGAGATAGGGACAGAGACAGAGAGACAGAGACAGAGACAGAGAGACAGAGACAGACAGAGAAACAGAGAAAAAGAGAGAGATAAAGAGACAGAGAGACAGAGAGAGACGGACAGACAGGCAGACAGAGGCAGATGTAGAGATAGAGAGACAGACAGACAGACAGACAGCTGTTAAGAACTGTGGACATGTGAGGAAGATGTGGAGAAGAGAATGAAAGTGTAAACTGGAAACAGGTGACTACACTTGCAGCTGATTCACTGTCTTGTCATGTTTAGTTGAAACCATTATGTTGAGATTGACTACATTACAGACCTCTCCTCCTCATTTGTCAGTTTTATTTGAAAGCCTAGTCAGCTGATTTTTTTGTCAATCTGACCTGTGTTTTGACATGTCTATGCCATCCGTCCATTATCTGTCTGCAGTGGCGTGCAGAGAGTGATGGGCGCCTTGGGCCAAGTCAATCAAAGCAGAAAAAGGTCACCAAGCAATAAAAGGTCATCCAGTCAATGTTGGCACCCAGTGGCGGCTCCAGGATTTGGCAAGTGGGGGGGGGAGAAGTTGGGGTGGCCACTTCTAAGCATGGGGCCAACCATTTGTTGATAGGTATGTAGTAGTAAGTATAGGGTCCCAACAGAGGCCACTGGGGACCAGGCGTTCAATAGGGGCATGGACCCCCTGGGGCCCCCATGTGGAACCGCCACTGTTGGCGCCCCTTCTGGTTGGCACCTGGGGCCACCGCCTCCAACGGCCCCATCCTCTGCACGCTACTGTCTGTCTGCCTCTTCTTTTTTTGTCTGAATTTTATAATTTATTTTTTGACACAATCTCCTTGCATCTTAATTGTTTTTCCTGAAGAAATCAATATCTGCCTTATTATTGCTGTCTTCAGTTCTTCCTTTCTTCTGTTGTCAACCACAATGACCCTTTGGATGAAAATGAAATGACTGCCCCTATATCAAATTTAGCTATATCAAAATTAGACTACTGCAGTACTGTAAATGCCCCAGAATAAGTTTCTTTCTGCCTGTTTTAATCTAAGGATCTGTGTAGCCCCTTAAATTTTGAAGTTTCAATAATTTTAACTGTTTTCTTTAACAATAGGGTTTCAAGAGGTTATATGTTGCAATGGACTATATAAATTCCACACAAGATTTTTAACTATGATCTGCAAAGAGGTTATAGCACTTTGATTGAAATATCATTGACAGAACCAAGTGGTGAGTGATTGGGATGAAATACATAAGTTAGAAAAAAAATTGCTGTGGCCCCAAGATTATGGAAGAATGACAGAAAGATAGCATGAAATTAGCTTTTCTTTGTTATCTTACTTTCACAACTGTGTGTGTGTGTGTGATATTTTTAATGCTAAGGAACAAATTATGGTGTTGATGCCTCAGAATATCATAATATTATATGACTGTTTGCTTTGTTATGGAACATGCACTTAGAATGGTTAGTTGTGTGTAAAGTTTGTGTTTAGTTTATTATTAGTTTATTCAGTGCTTTTTTCTAGGAAAAAAAAGAGAACTCATCCTTTTTACTCATCAACATAGCAGGTGTGGGAATGCCATACCTGTACGTTCCCAAACGCATTATTACATATCCATAATTATATATACAATCTGGCAAAAAAGGTGTGGGAGCACCGTTCCCATGCATCCCACTGAAAAAAGCCCTGAGTTTTTTATATTTAGTTTTGTTCAGTTGATTTGCGTTATTCCTTGTGTGTGTACTATTTTTATGCTGTCACATATAAAGATTATTATTATTATTATTATTATTATTATTATTATTATTATTATTGATGCACTGGTTCAATGTCTGTTTTCAGAACATTTGCGGAGTTTGACCAACTACGAAATTATCATTCCAAAGCGAGTCGACGCTCACGGACAGCCGTTCCCGAAGCACAGACACTACTTGCGCCGAAAGAGAAGTCTCGGATTTTCCGCAGCAGATGAGGACGTCGGAAACAGAGTTGTGAACGAAAGTGCCGAGATGCTGTACACGTTCAGCGCTTTCGGTCGCGACATCGATCTTCGTCTGGTGTCGGATAGAGACTTTGCCGTCGGCGGCCTTCGCGTTCAGCACATGACGGATAACGAAACCTGGTTGGGATCGGATCTTTCGGAATCCAGCCAGCACTGTTTTTATTCGGGTTTTGTGGATCAAGATCCCGGATCTTCGGCGGTCCTGAGCACATGTGAGAATCTGGTGAGTAATTTTTGTCTGTGTGTCTTTCTTCGCATGTGTCACTTGGATTGCTTTGGGTCAAAGGTGCATTTTCCTGAATGATTCAGTGAGTCTGGTACCCAGCTTGAGTCATGCTGTCCACTCAGGCACTTTCACTAGCATTCCCCGGAGTCACTCATACTCTCTTATTGTTATTTCTTGGCGTCCTGGACTAGGTCTGTGTCCAATCAGACTCTAGACCAAACCTAACCTTGAACGATTTACTGTTTGTTAATTTGCGATTACTTTCATTTAATTTTGCGGTTAATTGAACGACCTTCTTAGACAATAGATTAAGATAGAAGCACATACAGCCAGTTGCTGCTTACTTCTGCCTAGATGTGTCATTAGTCTGTGGTTGGAATAGAACTGAAAGAAAATTCTCAACTGATACTAAGTCAGAGCACTGCGATGGATTTCACAGTTGACAATAGATCTATATTATGGTATAGGTCTAATAATAATAATAATAATAATAATAATAATAATAATAATAATAATAATAATAATAATAATAATAATAATAATAATAATAATAATAATAATAATAATAATAGTAATAGTAGTAGTAGTAGTAGTAGTAGTAGTAGTAGTAATAATAATAATAATAATAATAATAATAATAATAATAATAATAATAATAATAATAGTAATAATAGTAATAATAGTAATATAGGTCTATACACTGTAGATCTAGCTTTAACTGTGAATGGACTTTGAATACATAGACTGCAATGTCCTGTGACAGTGACTGATGGATTATGAACTGTCAATTCTGGGTATCTAGTTATTCTCTGCATATTTTTACATAATAATTTTTACCCATTCTCAGGGCATGTCTTTGTTGCCGGTTCTATGAACTGTGAATTTATTGAAGAATTTGAATGTATTTTTATGCTATAATTCTAAACGTCTGCATTTGTGTGAATGGTGAGGTTCAGTATAGACCGGTATTTGGCATCTCAGTTAATTTAATGTTCTTGAGGAAAGATAGTATTCAGCAGTGATCATTATCTTAATCTTCTGTGAGGAACACTTGGATCTGTCTGTCTCTGTTTCTCTGTCTGTCTTTGTTTCTCTGCCTCTTGCTGCTTTTTCTGTCTGTCTGTCTGTCCAAGGAATCCTGTGTGTCTGTGTGTCTGTCTGTGTGTCCGTGTGTCTGTAGGTGTGTGTCTGTCTGTCTGTCTGTCTGTCTGTCTGCATGTCTGTCTGTCTGTGTGTGTGTCTGTCTGTGTGTCTGTCTGTCTGTCTGTGTGTCTGTCTGTCTGTCTGTCTGTCTGTCTGAAGTCCTTGTTTCTATTCCCACTGTCCTTGATCCTGTGTCCTGTGATCTGAGTCAGGCTATTAGATAGAGGGCTTGAAATGTCCCCAGTGACCTGTGTAAATGGCTCCAGTTGTCTCACAGTCATTGAAATGTCTTTATTTCCATTGAATTTGACCTTTCAGTGCAAGAGGCAGAGACTGAATGTCTCAACATTCCCAAGTCTCTGTCCAGGGTTTTAGACAAGCACTATCAGTTGACACAGAAACAGTTGCCATGGTAGCATTTAGGTATTAGATATTTGGAAAAACAATGCATTAAGAAGGGTTCAGCCAGGCACTCCTGCTAATATACAGATGTCCCTGGTTCAGCAATGCTTATGTCTTATTTGGCTTTTAACACAGGAGAGATCCTACAAATGCCCACTTTACTATGTCTTATTTGGCTTTTAACTACAGGAGAGATCCTACTAAACCACTTAAAACCCACCACCACCACCACCACCACCCACCACAACCACCACCACCACCACCACCACCACTACTTATTACTACTTACTACCACCACCACTGCTGCTGCTGCTGCCACTGCTGCTGCTACTACTACTACTACTACTGCTGCTACTACTGCCTGCCACTACTGCTGCCGCACTGCTGCTGCTGCTGCTGCTGCTGCTGCTGCTCACCACCACCACTGCTGCACCACCACCACCACCACCACACACCCACCACTCACCACCACCACCACTACCACCACCACCACCCACCACTACCACCACCACCACCACCACCACCACCACCACCACCACCACCCACCACCACCACTACCACCCACCACCACCACCACCACCACTGCTGCTGCACCACCACCACCACCACTGCCACCACCACCACCACCACCACTGCCACCACCACCACCACCACCACCACCACCACCACCACCACTCACCACCACCACTGCTGCCACCACTGCCACCACCACCACTGCTGCCACCACCACCACCACCACCACCACTGCTGCCACCACCACCACTACCACTGATGGCACCACCACTGCTGCTGCACCTGCACCACTACTACCACCACCCACTGCCACTGCTGCTGCTGCTGCACTGCTGCCCCACCACCACCACCACCACCACCACCACCACCCACTGCCTACCACCTATTGTCTACTACCACCACCGCTGCCTACTGCACTACTGCCACTGCTGCTACCACCACTGCTGCTGCTGCTGCCACTACTGACTCACTACCACTATTACTACCACTACTGCTACCACCACTGCCACTGCTACTGCCATTCACCACTGCCACTGGCACCACCTTACCACTACTACCACTACTACTACTACTACTACTACTGCTGCTGCTACTACTGCTGTTGCTACTACTACTTCTACTTTTAAATAATACTACTGTTGCTGCTGCTACTACTACTACTGCCGTTACTACTGCTTCTGCTGCTGCTACAACAACAACTATTATTATTATTATTATTATTATTATTATTATTATTATTATTATTATTATTATTATTATTATTATTATAGTTGTTATTACTTCTGTCAATTAATGTAGAATAAGATTTGGTTTTTATTTAAAGTGTTGAAGAATTAGTTGTACAAGAAGTTTAGAATAGCTGTTAAATGATAGTGATGTGATATGACGTGTCATAGTGATAGTCATCAATGCATTTAAATGACAGGACATTGCAGTCGAATCCATCTGCTGATGTTAAAGACAACTATTGATGACAGTGATCATCATCGTTATTTCATTCATTGCTTTTTACAGAATCACAAATTCATTCATAATTTTTGCTGCATCATGCTTTGAGACTATGGTACTAAGAATAACATAAGTGGAAAAATCCTTGGAAAGATTGCACATATGCAGTTGACAGTTTTCAATCAACTGATCAACCAATCAATCAAACAACTTCTATGGCACCACTGTCATCATGCCTAGGGCATCAGTAACCAATTGCACACCAAACCCATTCCAAATTAGAGAAAAGGTCAAGCCAGAAAGATCAGTCCCATTATTATTATTATTATTATTATTATTATTATTATTATTATTATTATTATTATTATTATTATTATTATTATTATTATTATTATTATTAGCGATCATTATTATTATTAGAGCAACATCTTAAAGCTCAGGCAGTGGACGAGAGCACTTTAAAAAAGAGTTCCATAAGAAGTACTAAAAAGGTGCGTTTTCAATTTTTGGGCAAATTGGTCGGGGGAAATTTCCGACCTGATTTCTTCTGGAAGGGAATTCCGCGCTATGGGGTTACCCCTTGAGAGAGATCTGTCCCCGAACTTTGCAGTCTTAGCTATGGGAGGCATTGGTTTTGGATACAGATAATGTAGGTCAAAATATTTAAGACTTCGTTATTTGTCTGAATAAGTTCCATCCATGGACAGAGTTCGATTTATCGGAGGCATTTGGGGCGAATCTACCCCTTTTCCCAATGGCTTGGAACATTTTGTGGTTTAGCCATCCAACCCCATTCTGGAATCGGTGACAATTTGGGATAAAAATAGTTCAACACCCAACTACATTTTTGAAATTTCGAACTCTGTATACAAGTGCTGTCTGCTGACAAACACACAGAAGCTGAGTGCTCTAGGCTGCAGTGACCCTCCCCACCCTGGAACCCATTGCCTCAGCCTCATGTGTGCACTGTGAAATTCACTACCAATTCTTAGAACATGATTACCAGTAAGTACCCATCTTTTTGACGTGGCTTATCCATCATAGACTGTCAACTGTTTGTCTGGTCGGATGCACTGGATTTGACCTGGTTCGTCTGTGATTGTGCTCTGTTGTGCCATCGGCTGATGCTTCTTTGCATTGTGAAATGGCGCTATGGAAGTTTAAAGTTAGATTAAGTTAGATTAGATTAAATTTGCAATGCTTTAGAAATGGGAAAGAACAAGTAATAAGAGTGTGTGTATAACTGTATATATATATATATATATATATATATATATACATACATACATACATGCATACACATACCGGTATGCAATCAGTCAATCAAGAATCTTCTATGGCACCACTATCATAATGCCCAGGGCATCAGCCGATGGGGCACCAAATCCAAATTGAATTAGAGCCAGGTTAATCCAGAAAAGATCAGACAGCAACGGTGGAGGAGCAATCTAAGGGGGATAAGCCAAGTCAAATAGGTAAGTTTTAAGACCAGATCTAAAAGATGATAAATTTTTAGTTATGGAAGTGATATTGGTAATGAATTCCAGAGCTTAGGGCCACACACTGAGAAGCAACTAGTGCCAATGACATACTAGAATGAGGAACAACAAATGAAAGTCCTGCCAATACCTAGTTGATTGAGCTTAGTAGGTACTAGGTCGAGGTCGCATCTTAAGATAATTGTGTTTTTTATGTGTCTGGAAAAGAGTGAACCCTTTGATAATTATGAAAAGCAATGTCAGTTATTTATAACTTATTTGAGATTTCATTTCAATTCTAATAAAGAATTAATTTGAATATTATGAACTTCATTTGAAAACATTTTGTTTATCAATGCACTCAACGCGTAGAAAATGTGGTCAATAAATAAATAGACAGAAGCTGTAATCTGTGACAGCTGACTGCAAAAGTTACAAACCTGCATGAACGAGTAAATGGATCCTAATGAAATGTTGCTTTGATGACACAAATAGATGTCTCTTTGTGTGTTTAAATTTTGTCTAAATCGGTGCTGATTTGAGGTAATTATTGCAGTATGTTTTAGGGGTTCCATTTTTTCGGGACACTGAGTGTGTGTATATATACAGGGTGGCGCAAAAAACCGGACTAGTCACATTTAGGTTTGCATTTAATATAGTCCGATTTGTCTCACCCTGTATATATATACATGTATATATATGTGTGTATATATATATGTGTGTTTTATATATATATGTGTGTGTGTATGTATATATATATATATATATAATTTTATTTAAATTAGCTTTTCATTTTATTTTTAATGGATGTAGCATTTTAAACAAATATTTGAGATTATAGAAACAAATAAGAATTGTCTTCTCTGAGTTATATAACCAAATGCATAACCTGAGATTATTTTGAAGTAAGCCTTTGCTAAATCAAGATGGCATCATTGTCAGAGATAACTGTTGGAGTGAAATGGCAGATGTCTTTTGTCCGCTGCAGATTTTATGATTTCCAGTGGCATTTCAGTCACCCTGCCCTTCGGCCTCTCCTCTGAAGTCACTGGTATCACCACCAGCAAAGCATTATCCCCAGGCTCTTAAGATGTCAGTGAAAACTCTTATGCAATACATTTCCATTAAATTATAATTGCTTCATGCCAAATGAAAAGGGTGGATCATTGGGACCCTTCATTAGTATCTTACGACAACTTCTATGCATTTTTGCTTTAGAAATATTTTGAAATTTTGCTTAAGATTTTAGTTTTCACTTCGGCTCTCTAAATTTTCCCAGTGTTTTCCATTATTTATTTCTAAAATCCCAAGCGGTGTTATTTATTTCTAAATTCCCAAGTGATGTGAATGCATTTGTTGATCATGGTAACATCTGAATTTTGTATTGACATTTTTAGGCAGTGGGTACTGGAGTCTTGTCAAATTAAGTTGAATATTTACTTGGTAACAGTCAGTCAGGGTACAGTGTATTGTACAATGTATTGCCTTGTAGCAGCAAAATGAATGGATGTTTATTTGGCAATGCTGTTGTAGCCTAGAGTGCTTTCATTGGTATTGGTCTTAATGTACCATGTAGCTTGTTTTATATTTGCTTGTTTTAATGATATTTTTAAAATGTAATTTAAAATATAACCTTTTAAAGTTTTAGACTATCTCTTCAACATTTGCAGTATTCAGTTATTGCCTTTTATAAGTTATAATGCCTACTGTCATCGGTTTAGACTTTGTAATTGTCCATCAGTTTATGAAACTGAGTGAATTACGTGCATTAAGAACATGGCAGTCTGACAGTTTTCAGCCCTGTGCTGAGAACCGTGGCCAGTGCAGGATGTAATAGAGCTTGATTTTGTTCAATATTGTACTATTTTGCGGTAATTTGAGTGATTGGGAACAGAGGTTAAATCAATGGTTATCACTCTCTCAAGGTAATATTGCCCAATTTGAATAGGTTTCACTGTTATTTGAAATAAAGGATGATTTAAAAGCACCGATAAAAAAATGATCTCTAATTCCCTACAGTGCAAGATGCCTGTCTCCTCGGCTTCCATAGGCTGACCTGGGGCTGTTGTTGTTGTTGATAGCAGAACATATCTTCTGCATGCAGTTATGGCTGAACATATGTTATTTATTATTATTTATGATTGCATTGGAATTCAGATCCAGATCAGCAGCAGGCGCCCAGATGTTGGTATTCGCCTTAGGAACCCTTTTGAACCATTGTTGTATTCAGGCTTTCACAATGTGATGCTCCATTTGTGGCTGCCCAACACAGGATAAATCCTACTAAACCAGTTAAAATGCAGTTATTATTATTATTATTATTATTATTATTATTATTATTATTAGTAGTAGTAGTAGTAGTAGTAGTAGTAGTAGTAGTAGTAGTAGTAGTAGTAGTAGTGGAATGGTAGGGGGAAGAACGCCCCATGTACACCCCAGGATGTGGCTCGCTATGTCCCGCGTCGTGGTTCGGCCTCATGCCTTAGAAGGTCGAGGACTTCGAGTTCGATGTATGCCGTCGATTGTACCTATACAAACGCTGACTCGATAATGTAGCCTTTCAACCTATGCTTATTATTTTCGACACACTTTAAACTTTGACAGCAGTTAGCTAATTGCATTCCAACAATAAAAAGACAAGTAACTCTAAAGCGAAGAACGGGCGAAACCAAGAGCAAACCCAGTCCGGATCGGACCCAGCAAAACCCAGCCAAAAGAGCTAACCGAAAAGAGAGGGGGAAAAATGGCCGCATGCCCCTTTTTATCTCCGCAGCGCCATCTCGCGACTGCGGAGAAACGGTTGGGCCTTGCCCTCTAGTGACCAGGAGGGAACTAGGTCCGTTTCAGTAGTAGTAGTAGTAGTAGTAGTAGTAGTAGTAGCAGTAGTAGTAGTAGTAGCAGTAGTAGTCGTAGTAGTAATAGTAGTAGCAGCAGTAGTAGTGGTAGTGGTAGTGGCAGCAGCAGCAGTAGTAGTAGTAGTAGTAGTAGTAGTAGTAGTAGTAGTAGTAGTAGTAGTAGTAGTAGTAGTAGTAGTAGTAGTAGCAGTAATATGAATTAAACTCCAGTCATATTTCTAAAAAAAATTTTGTAAGAGATGACTCAAAAGAAGCCAATAGTAGCTGCCATTTAAAGCAGCTCATTATTATTATTATTAGTTATTATTATTATTATTATTATTATTAGCATTATTATTATTATTATTATTATTATTATTATTATTATTATTATTATTATTAATAACACATGACTATAAAAAAATTTGAGATGAACAAAAGAAGAGGAAGAGCTGCCAGGAAAAGTGGATTATTATTATTATTATTGAAGAAATTAACATTATTATTATTAATTATTATTATTAGAATTATTATTATTGTTATTATTGATATTACTGTTATTATTATTATTATTATTATTATTATTATTATTATTAGAAAGCAAAGATGACTGATAGCTGATCTTAGCATGGACTACTGTTCAAACATGATTTTTTTCTTCTGTACTCTTGTGCATTACATTTGTATGTCCAAATTTGTGTTTATAGAGATAGGGTTGTTATCTGCCAGAAAGAGTATAATAGTGCCCGGTATTTGCATATTTGTTTACTTTTACAGTGCCTCAATTTTATCCTGACAATACAGGGTTCAGTGATCTAATTTGCATTTATTAGAAAGGACTGGTTTGCTAAGCATTTTTGTATCATTATTTTAAAATATAAATTTATTATTATTATGTCAAATGATATCTATTTTGAGAAATGGGCGGAAACTGTTAAAAGATTTGACCACATATTTTAAGGAATGTAAATTTACTGCATTATCCTAGATCAAGATCATGTTGTTGAAAACTTTACTTACTTGTTAATTTATCATTGGGTGCAAAGTATATATACCAGGACATCAGTGGCATAGCCGGGGGGGAGGTGTTAAAACCCCCTTGGGTGCTGAAAATTTAAAAAAAGAGTTTCTATATAATTTTTATTTTGGGACACGATTTTGGGGTCAAAACCCCTCTTGGCTGCCTACCCAAAAGTTGTTCTAAGTGGCATTGAATGTAACGGCACAGCAGGTGACGACCTTTTTTTGCTTGTCAAAATTTTTTGAAAGTTGGTCAGTGGTGACAGTCAAAAGCAAACCCCCTTCCGGAAATCCTGGTTACGCCACTGCAGGGCATTGCTTGCCTCCAAGATTTTAAGGCATCTTTTCTTCCTACAGTTATGAGGTTTTGAAATACTATTTCATAAAAATGCTTTTGCAAACATTTCTTTTGCACTTTGTATGTGGCTTGTTGTAATTTCTCAACATTTTTACTGTCTGCAGTGAAATGAGTCTTGCTTTACATCATGGTTTGGTGAAATTTCAAGTGTTGCAGGAATGTCGTAATAGAAGTATTAATTTTTATGTTGAGAGCGTCACAATGTATCTGTTGACTGAAACTTTATGCTCTTCTAAAGAAACATTTGATTCAAGCAAAGGGCTTGATGCTGTTATTTGCCCGGAGCAGGAAATGTTATACGTGTAAAAATGTGAATATGATTTAACGAGTGGGAGTTTTCCGGTACTTGGAATTATGTCTTTAAAAACTTGTGAGAACTTTATTTAGTGCCTTGTTTAGGACACTTTGCAGAGATGAATTCAGAGATGGATTTGCATTCTTCAGTCGAATTTTTAGGGTTTCTATAAAATTTTCTGATTATAACCAAAATCTGTCAAATTCATCACACGACCATTGAGTTAATGGCCTATGTCTGGACTGCACTTTAAGAGAGATAATCTTTGATTCATATGCTCTGGAGCTGTCACTATATCATGTTTTTGCCTGCAGCAGGACCTGTTTTAACATGCAGTGAAACACAAAATGTGCAGTGATAAAATGAAAATGTGCAGTGGTAAAATGCCATTTTCTGTGCTTTGTGCAGTGATAAATTTTCCGGACGACCTTTTTTGCTTGTTTTTTGCTCGGATGTCCACAAATTTTCTGAGTTTAGTGCCGTGATAAATTTTTCTTAAAACAGTCTCTGGCCTGCAGTAGTTTTCACTTTACAGATAGCTGTGTCCTCTTGATTTGTAAATGGGCAGAAAAGCGGCTGTAACCGGCGGCAAAATATGATCTCGGCATTTCCGAATTCTCGATCTGAGTTGCGTTTTGCTGGTGTTGTGTGTATTATTATAAAATATTTAGTTGATTTTAATAGTTTATTCTCGCAAAAGCTCTAAGTACAACCATAGCCAAGAAGGAAGAGCCTAAAGTTCTAACCAAAGACTCTTAATCAAGATAAAAAAGTAAGTAAGAGAGTTACCAACCATACAAATATACAACATATGCAGCGTAATTCGGTTTGTGGCGTATACCATTTGAAAGCAGTTTTCGACGTGTTTTTGCTCAGTTTGGCGTCGTGCATTCTTTCAACGAGCGATTCTTCATCGAACCAATTCGAAAAGATTCTGACCGCAGTCGTTCCGACTCAGAAGATTCGGGAATTCCGCACGTCATCTACCGATACATGGATGACTCCGGAACAGCAGAGAAGAAACATCAGTGCCAAACGAAAAGTCAGTTTCTAATTTTCAAGATATTTGAAGTAGTATTTTGGTTTCTAAAACTACTGGTATTATACAAAGTCTGTATACAGATAGATTGCCAAAAAACAAGTAGAATTGAAAATATAAGGAATACAGTAACTATCTACTGAAACCTAGAATACAGATTATTCCAATAGTAAAGGTTTAAAACATGTGGAAACGAGTAGCCGAATGGTTTACTTCAGTTGCTTTTGCTTTATTTATTTACCGGTACTTACTTATTTAAATGAAATCCAGTCAAAGCATTCTCTCTGGTTTGATTAATCTGGTTTAGTCATTCAGTACATTCATTATGTACAGTCTGATGGCAACTTATGTAATGAGAAAATACTTAGTTTTTGTGTTTATTTTTGCAGTTTTTTGGATATGATGAGTTAACAGTGTTTGCATTCCTCCACCACTGTCTGTCTGTCTGTCTGTCTGTCTGTCTGTCTGTCTGTCTGTCTGTCTGTCTGTCTGTCTGTATTTGTGTCTGGGGCATGTCTCTTTAGCTGTTCAGCTGTAATTGCATTTGACAGGGTTGATAGAAGCTAAGGTTGAGAATTCTGTCCTCTGATATGTTTGTTCTATTTGTTTACAAAATCAAAGTTCAGTTTCTTTGGGTATATACTGTAGTGTGTAATGTGGAGTGTTTCTCTGTCTCCTTGTCTGTCTGTCTGTCTGTCTCTCTCTCTCCTTTCTCTGTTTGTTTGTAGGTCTGTTTGTCTCTCCAGTCTAGTAAATCTTCACTTGGTCTGGTATTTTTATTTTCAAGGATGAGGCTAACACATGAGGCTAATATTTACTAGAGATTCTCCTGTTTTGTAGCCCATTCTGTTCACCTACAGTGTTTCATATACCAACCAGAAGTTCATTTCTCTACAGTTGAACTTCGTTATAAGGGACTCGGTTATAGGCCTAGTTCTGACTGCATTAAATTCAAACAAGCAATTATTGTTTCTGCAGCACTTCGAGGTCAGGCTCCGTCTAACATTACTGAGCTTTTCAAATCACCCTCTTCCACTGCACATCGCCTGCTCCGCTCCACTGATCGGAAGAATGTTGTTTATGTTCCCAGATCACCCACTGCTCTTACTCAACGCTTTAGTGACTGGAAACCCTCTGGAATGCCTTGAACCCATCCTTTCAGAACTTCTTACTCCCTTGTTTGCTCAATCAAAATCTCACTACATTACATCAAGACTCAAATGCCAGGAGCCTTTGGAGTAGAAATAAAAGAGGCGCTATACAAATTCCAACATTAGATTGCATTACATATCCATAAAGTGCTGCAATGTACTGTCCCTTCCATTATGGCATTGGATATAAAGTACCTGGGACATATAACGTGTTAAATTTTACAGACCTGTTAAGCACTTTACAATGACGTTCTACTATATATGTACATTCACCTGTGCTTCTCTTTGAGAGGAAGTGGGTTCAAAGGTCAGGGATTTTATGAAAGTTAGTCAAATGGGTTTCTTGTCCTTTTCAAACAGCTTTCAAGGTCTTTGTATGCAGTGGCGGTTCCACCATTTTGATGACTGGGGATGCATCCTCCCCCACCGGGGTTCCAGATGACCTTTTTTGTTTGTCAACCTATTTTCAAGTTTTTAAAAAATAGTGAAAAATACTGCAAATGGCCTTAGTTTTTTGCTTGCAATAAGCCTTTTGCAAGGTTTATTAACAAGCAAAAAACTGAACAATGACCTTTTATCTCTCTTTTCTTTTTTTTTTTGCATCCCCGCCCAAACTTTCTAAAAAACTGCCCCCACCAAGAATTCCTGGAACCGGAGTGAAGTATGCACCTGTTTCAGCTCTTCACGAGTTTGCAAAAACAAAAGAGACTTTTGCGATAAACCTGTCATCCATCTGGAACGGTTTCTGACAGTGTGTGGGGGGCTTCATATACGGATATTCATCAGTGTTGTAAACATCATTGTGTTCAACCTCCATGGCTGGAATTGGATTGTCACTGAAATGGCCACTGGTCCCTTCAATTGTCAAAAAATCGGCAATTAGGTTAGGTTCTTAAAAGTCAATTTATATGTGCAAAACATGAACGGAGAGTCAAAGTGTCATTTGCAGAAATATGTTTAGTGAACGAATCAAGATTGGACTCCAGTTTGACCAGGTTGCTTTCCATTTCCGGACCCCAGGAGAGGGATGGTCTGTTGGCTAGGATGTCTAGGGTTATGGTTAGGCAGGTTCCCGACCGAAAAGCCATTACATTATTTATAACAAAGTACCCTGGGTTTGTCCATGTTTATTCAGGAGGGCAGATGGGTATAGCTAATTAGCCTCGTAAACACCTGGGAGTTTGAAATTGACTGAAGATAGGAGGAGCAAACCACCCTGTCTAAGCTATTTCAAGAAAGATTAAGCAGAAAAAACAGCTACTGCTGTGCTGCTTTCCCAGCGCAGGTGATGAGGTTTTAAACTTTAGGAATTTGTGCACCAGGGTTAGGTTAGGGTGAGGGGAGTTATGGCGCAAGAAACTCCCAGGTGCGCAAACTACTGGTGCGCATTCTAATGTAAACCCTTTTTTGGTGCATTTGATTTCTTCAGAAGAATGGTCTGAAAATGCATCAAAAGATCAACCTTTGGTAGAAAGGCCTAGATGATAGTCCCTTCAGTGGCGGTCCCAGGAATTCTTGATTGGAAAATAATTTATGGGAAGTTAGGGAGATGCTAAAACGACAAAAGAAAAGAAAAGAGAGAAAAAGACCATTGTTAGTGTTTTGCCCACTAAATATTAATAAGCCTTGCCAAAAGAGGCCGACAAGCAAAAAAATGAAGGTAGTTCGCAGTATTTTTCACTAAATTTTTAAAAAACTCACCGGAAAAATAGGCTGCCAAAAACAAAAAAAGGTCATCCGGATTCCCGGTGGAGGGTGGAACTCACTGGTGGAACTTTGGTCACAACGGGCAATTGTCTTAAATTGTTCAAAGTGTCATTTGCAGAGTTTAGTGCTATCCAGTTTCCCAGTTTCTCTCCATTTCAAAGGGCCCGGTCTGTAGGATGTCTGTGAAGGCAAGCGTTTTGCTGACATTATTTACAACTGCGCTGGGTTATGTCCATGGTTATTCGGGAGGGCAGATGAAGCTAATTAGCCTCGTAAATTACCTGAAATTGACTGAAAGGAGGAGCAGTAAATCAGAGCAGAAACACAGGGGTAGGCAGGTGATGAGAGGAGAGGAGTTGTGTAGAGGGGGAGGTTGAAGAAGGGTCTACTCTGTTCTGAATGCCTAGAGGTAGTGGTAGATGATATGGCTTCGATTGGGCAATACCAGTAGTTAGGCTCTATAGTAACAGGCTCTGTCTTTGTGGGCTTGTAATGGTCTGTTTCATATTATTTACCGGTAATCACCTGGTAATGGAGATTAGATTCTAGTTCAAGGGCATACCTAGGGTATGCCCTTGAACCACCCCCACCCCGCCCTCGTATCAGGGCGGGGTGGGGGTGGGTGGGTCGGACAAAAATTATATTTTTAGGTTAGTAGATCTTTATTAATTATTAACAAATCAAGCCATTTTATTGACAAGATTAAAACTAAAAATGTACTCTTCTTGCTTTTACTGATATGAACTGGTCTATGATGTGCTCAAAGTCAGTTTTTGCAGTTTCTTCTCTGTCTACCCTGAGTAGAGCAAGACTACAAATTGTTTTGCATACCCTTCTAGTGGTGTCCAGGGCATCTTCCCTACCTGCTTTACCCTAGGTATGCCACTGTTCTTGGTGACTGACTTTGTAAGCGGATTTTGTGCGATGCAGTCAGCCATGAACCTTGTAGACGGTTACATTATCTATTTGGAGTTTCTTAGAAGTCGATTTCTCCCAATGCCATGATCTTTTAATTGCTATGACAGTGGTTCTTAACCTTTTTATGATCACGTACCCCTGAAACAAGTACAGTGAAACCTGCTTAATTGCATAGGTGCCATGCAAACCTTGCTTATGAGATTAACTGGGCTATGCGAATAGCCGGGACTTCTGATAATGAATTGTACGCACAAAACACTAATTCGGATTTTTATGTTGTTATGCGATTATGTGGGTTATGCAATTAAGTGGTATGTGATTAAGTGGGATCCACTGTGTAAGAAAGTGAATTACTCCCTGCCACAGCGGTTCTCAACCTTTATAGTGCCGCGACCCCTTCAATTCAATTCCCCATGATGTGCTTACCCCCAACTGTCAAATCACTTTCATTCATAATGTAAACTTAAAAATAATAATGCTACGACAATTAAAATGTTATCCTCGAATGACAATTATAGTAGAAAAAAACTAGTAACAACCAATGGGAAAATTTTGGACAATTGCAAGTTTTGTGCATCAAAAAAGAGACAACCCCATATTTCCGAAGGTTTCAGGCGACCCTGACAAATCGTCATACGACCCCCGTCAGGGTTGTGACCCACAGGTTGAGAACCTCTGCCCTACCAGCATTCATTATTCCAGACCTAAAGTTTATTCTCTGCAATATATCAATATATTGAAAAAATCTAAACTGCAAAAAACATCTGTCACAGATTGTGCACGTGCCAGAAAGTGGGATTTTTCTTTAGAATTTCTAATTTAGTGCAAAAATTTCTAAGGTATTTGTACATTCCATAGAGTAAATTGTAGTAAAAGTCTTTAAAACAGACTTTATTTTCGGATCATTCTGTGTACCCCACAACGTTCTTTAAGTACCCTCAAGGGGTACCAGTAACCCCAGTTAAAAACCACTGCACTGCGATCATTGGAGTTCTTCATACAACCTGTGAACTTCTTCTTAGTTGTGCCTCCAATTCAATCTGCCCTGCAGCACAGCACAACTAACTTTGGTCTATATTTAAAAAAAATTAAAGCCAGATATTTGAGCAGTGGTATATTTTTGGAGTAATTTTTTGAGCATGTTTCTTTTCTCACACACAAACGAATGAACAACTTTGTTCTTGAACTTTGAAACTGAAAGTTCCAGTCTAGTCTAACTGTTGCATTGAAAATGTCTTGCACCAACATTCGAGTGTCCCATGCCCATATTCGACATGTTGGATAAATCATAGATTAGTGTTTTTTTATGAAGTCCCAATTGTTGTGTTTGAATTTGTGTTCATGTTTCGTGCATATCATATTTGAGTTTTTAGTGTCAATGGACAGAAGCAAGCCAGATGAAATTCTGCACTTTGCACTGAATTCTGCACTCTTATGCAGCAACTTCACACTTCTGCTAACTGTTACTGACATGTTATCCTTTGCCTTTCTGTGTTATTGATTTCTAGTTAGGAAATATTGCAATTCTGTGCTTTTAAGGAGGAGATGTGAAATCTCAGCTGGCATGGTGGTTCAGTTTACAGATATAATCTCCCCGGACATTATCCCCTCCCCCGGACATTATCCCTCTGGTACACCCTATGACATTAACCCCAGACACCTGGGGTATTATGAATTAGGCTAGATCCGGGATCTACACACTGGGCTTACATCTCTTTATTCTGGAAGGGCTTGAACACTTAATTCGTTTTTAGGGCCAATAGACTGTAAAAGTGACACTGTAAAATGTTATTGAAATATCGATAAAGGGGGAAACGGCCATTGAAGACTTGTAATTACATTTTACTTTGCTTTTTGTTTTTTCTGTTGTAACATACTGTTGTATGTTTTGTTGTAACATACTGTTGCCAGTAGGCCCACACTTTACTTCACAGCAAAAGCTGACCCTCAGTTTGATGTTACAACCGCCCTCTAGCGAGTAAGGCTGAGTTGACCTTAGGGGCTCCTACGGGGTTGAACCCGTTCTATCTGTGTGCCTGCCCAGCATGTAACCACTTCTGCCATCTTAATGCCCCCTAGCAGAAAGTAAAGTCAATTGAAGCAAATACTCAATACTAAGAATATTTATTAAATTCAATTAATAGCAGTAATAAATAAAATATGTATATTAGAAAAAATAGTGGGGATGGCATCCCTCTCTAAAAAAAGTAAGGGAACGTCATTCCCTTCCGTCCCCCCACTCCACTAGTGGCAGGTAGAGGCTGCAAAGGAAAGACCCATCCATCTGATGCCAAGAAACATTGAAGGTGTTGAGTTTGAGTCCACATAACATAACATAACATAACATAACATAACATAACATAACATAACATGGTTTAAAGTGGTTCAGTAGGGACTGCCCTGAGTGAGAACCACAGTGGATCCTTTGTTTCTGAAAACCTGGCAATTACTGTAAAAGATATCCTGTATTGGCTAAGAGTTTGCTTCTTTTGACTGACTTATTGGACTTTACAAATTACAATGGAGTATTACAATTTAAATCAAGTTCTCCAGTGAAGGTGGTGGTGAAATAGTGTAATGATTAAATTTGCATAGTGTCTCTGTTTAGAGCAGTTCAGAGGCGCAGTCTACCATAGCGGTACAGTGGTTTTCACACAGGGTTACTTAGCCTCCTAAACCACTTAAAATCACAGTATTATTATTATCATCATCATTATTATTATTATTATTATTATTATTATTATTATTATTATTATTATTATTATTATTATTATTGTTATTATTTCTGGAGAAGCAATAGGTTAAGCTAGTGTAAGTACTGGGTATGTCAGTTGTTTAATCCAAAGGAATAAACTAGCTTGTTTGCTGTCTGGCTCCAACTTAGGCCTACTTAACATTATAAAAAGAGTGAGCCTGGGATTGGTGTAATCTTTATAGCCCTGCAAAGTGGCGGCTCTTGACTGACACACCTCGGCAGTCGCTAGGTGCAAGAGGCCATTCAGTGCTATTTAGGAAGCTGTAGATAGACAATGTCTCATTTTGAAATAATGATGATGATGACGATGATGATGATGATGGTGATGATGTTGGTGATGATGTTGGTGATGATGATGATGATGATGATGATGATAATAATAATAATAATAATAATAATAATAATAATAATAATAATAATAATAATAGTATTAATAATAATAATAATATAAATAATAATATAAATAATAATATAAATAATAATAATAATAATAATAATAATAATAATAATAATAATAAGAGGGTTTAGAGTGGTTCAGTAGGTTCTGCCCAGTGTGAGAACCACTATGTTCCACCTATCCATTCATTCTTGCTGTGTAATAATCATCTTTATTCGTGACAAGCACAGCATAAAAAGTAGTACACAACCAGTAGTACACAACCAAGTAATGTCATTCTTCGCCATCTTGTCCTCTAGTAGGTTTTAATTCTATTATTATATATTCAATTCTTATGTTTTATTCAATTCTTTTATATCAATTCACAGATTCTGCCATGAGCAGTTCATTGTACTTGTTCATGAGCTTCAAGACAGAAGGCAAAGATTTGAACTAAAGTCGAAATTATTCAGCCCCACCCCCACCCCGTGGATCTGAAAAATCAAATAAATGCCCTCTGGTGATCTTTGTCTGCCGGGCCTCTTCTGACCAGTATCACAAAATAACTGACCCACATTTTATCTTCTCTGGGTGTGCAGTGCTGTGTTACATTGGTGACCAGTCCCTGTGATTGGGTCCAGACAACAACAAGAGGCTTGAGCCAAGTCAATATCACGGAGGCTGACAGGTCGGAGGAATTGACTAATCTCTACTGTGTATTTCATGAGAACACTGATGATTTAATGCCATCCATTTGCAGCAGAGATTGGACAGATCCCAGAGGGGGGAGCTAATGTTCCAAACTCAGGGTTAGTGACTTAGTTCTGGTGTCTTGTTTACAATGACAGTGGCCTGTCCCTAGAGGCAGGGCCGTTTTAAGGCATAGGCTTGATAGGCACATGCCTAGGGCCCTCTGATATATGAGGCCTCCCCAAAGGCAGTGAAAAAAATAATTTGTAATTAAAAGGTCATCACCCCTTTATTTTGTTAGATTTTTTATTAATTTCTCCTCCAAGAGCAGAATAAGCAAAAATCATCACTAATTTTTAAAAAATGCCTAGGGCCCTCAAACTTCTTAAAACAAACTGCACAGAGGTTTTATTCTAGACCCTAGAATCTAACTGTCCTGTGTTCTCCCTCAACAAATGGCTTCCCTTTGATCAGTTACCTGGTGATGCATGATGGGTAAATGATGATGCATGATGGGTAAATGGCCTGTAATTGAAAATCTGATCTGCCCAGAAACCATCAGAGGAAAAATGTGCTGTTCATTATATTCACTTCTGACGGTGTTAGATTCCTGCAAACAGACTTCTGTATTTTGTCAAGTTGCTCTTGTTTGATATTTTTGGCCAATTGATTGAGTGGTTCATAATTGCAGGTATATTTATGATACTGCTGACATTCATGTGGTGGGTCTTTTCCCTCCCCAATGGGTGGAGCAGTAACTCCTCCCCCTCCCTCCCCTAAAGGGGAAAGGGAGAGAAAGAAGATCTGCAGGTGAAATGATGGACCGCCTCTCAACTAGTTCTCTTGTTTCAATTGATTTGTTTCTCTCTCTCAGAGTCTCTCTTTCTCTCTGTCTGTCTGTCTGTCCCTGTCTCTGTCTCTGTCTGTCTGTCTGTCTGTCTGTCTGTCTCTGTCTCTGTCTCTGTCTGTCTGTGGACTTGACCACAAGAGCATGGAACCAGTCTCGTGCTGCTCTTAGCCAGTTTGGAATAAATGCTGTCACTAATAATTACCAGTATATTATTCATTCAAATTGCTTCTGGCCAAAGTCTTGCATGTTTATTTCTTGTTTTGCATTTGATGTAGAAAACTTACCATAGTTTTGAGAAGTGAACAAATTCATCAAGGAAAATGGGTTTCTTAAGGTACAGCTCCATTAGGAGATAGATTGGGGGGAGGGTATATATCCTCTAAGTAGTTACCCTGACATTATCTGCATGGATGATAAGCTGGCAGTAAACGATGGGTGCTTCACTTAAAAAATATATCTGCAAAATATGTTTGGGACAAAAATCACACCGGGTGAATGCATTTGCACATTCAAGCGGATAATTCAGCCGGATGTCATTCAACCATTCAACCAGCCGGATATCATTCAATCATTCAAGTTTCCAGTAGGGCATAACCAATAATCGTATCGGTTATCGGTATCGGCCAATAAGTGCCAAAAACCAATATATTGGAATCGGCAATACGTGGCTCACTGATTCCAATAAAACCGTGGAGATTAAATGTATATATTTCAAATGTAATGTTTAATTTTAAATGTATATTTCAGTATTTATGATTGGGATTGTCATGCCTCAAATAAAGTTTTTACTTACTTACTTGTTCAATGTGTTGTTCTAACAGCCTTTGGGCGTGTTTTGGGATATTTTCTGGACCAGCGTTTGCGGTATTTTTTAAATAGCATCCGGCAACACTGACTTTAATCGGTATTGGAATCAGCCAATATAAAATCCCAATTTATCGGAATCGGTTATCGGTAAGTTTCTCATATCGGTTATGCCCTAGTTTCCAGGTCAGTAGGTCATCGCCGGATTGGCTGCAAGGTCTTGCGTCAACTCCAGTGGTTATGCGACTTTAAAATGTGTTCACAAAATAATGACTTTATAATACAACATCCACAGGCTAACCCAAAATTTCTGCGCTTGCAACTCTCATTTCCAATTGAAAACACAGCTTATAAAACGCACTTCAACACCTGAATTCCAGCAATCCTATCGTCCGCCATCTTTGCAATAGGCGTGGCTACTTTTTATCCTAGGTTCATCCGCGTACTGTCTGGGGACAATGCAATGGGCTCATAAGGGGATATATTCCCCCCTGCAACATATCTCCTAATGGAGCTGTACCTTTTGGGAGAGAAGGGCAGTCGACCATCCAGCAGGTGCCAACTTGCAAAGTTTTTGTAAGTGCTGATGAGAAAAGAAAAAATGAATTGTGTGTGTGTGTGTGTGCAAGGGTTGTGGACAACTGGAAGAGTTTGGACGAAAAGACGGTAACAGCTGAAACAATAAATGGATTCAAAAGTTATCTGGGATAACTTGACTGCTAACTGTTGAGAGTCATTACAGTGGTTTTCACACAGGCTGACTTAGCCTCCTAAACCACTTCAAATCATATTATTATTATTATTATTATTATTATTATTATTATTATTATTATATTATTATTATTATTATTATTATTATTATTATTATTATTATTATTATTATTATTATCATCATCATCATCATCATCATCCTCCTAAACAGTGGCATAGCCAAGGGAGGGTTTGAGGATTAAACCCCCCTTGGTCGCCGAAAAAATATTTTTTATGAGTTTCCATGCATTTTATATTTTGTGATGCGTCTTTGGGGGTCAAACCCCCTTGGAAATAGACGGCAAAGGTTTAAGTAAGAGGTGATCACGTTTTTTGCTTGTCAGAATTTTTTCAAAGTTGGTCATGGTCAAAACCAAAAACACCCCCGTCCGAAAATCCTGGCTACGCCATTGATCCGAAATGATAACACATTTTTCATTTATTGTTTATTTACTTAATTTCTCTTCAGTTAATTTCTGTCATCGGCTTTTGCTTTCTACCACTAATAGGCCTTGTTATTACTAAGATAATGTCAGGTGGAAGAGCTAGTCTCAAAGCTTGTCACCGTGGATTACTTGGGATCTGTCTTTTCACCCTACTTATCCTCCTGTCATCCAATTCTCCTGTCTGAACATCTGGATTGAGCCTGTTTCTTATATGGTTAGAGTTTGGTTGCCATCGGCTGATGCTTCAGTGCATTATGAAGTGGTACTATAGAAGTTAAGGATTGGATTATGTCCGGACCAGACCAAGCAATAAGTGACAAGAGAATGACACTGTCGCTATAGGCATCCACATTTCCATCTACGGGTACATACAGAATAGGACGTGCTGGAATGAGAAGCCATGGAGCAATACATTGTCATTTGGCATTCTAAGTCTTAAGCATTACAAACAAATTGTCAATGAGTTATTCAAGTAAGTAAGCAAGTAAGTAAGATGAAATTTCTTTAGAGCTGCCCGAAAGCTTGGTGCAGTGCACCAGCTTATTCACGAGTGCTGAGAGACATGGAGTGAATTGCATTTAGTTGGCTTTAGTTTTTTTCTTTCAATTCAGTTGGTCATAACGGTAGCATTGTAAGCATAACAACTGGATTCTAAGTGGTTTAGTGGGATTTCTCGTCGGCTGAAAACCACTGTCATAGAATAAAAACGTCAGTAGTCTGGTTTATTGGAATAGTATGGCAGACATTTTAAATTGACCTGGGAAAGAATAATGCAAAGACCAAGAAGAAAATCTGGTGCCTTGCTGCAGAGTAACGGTTGACCTTCTGCAACAGACTTCCTACATATGGTTCCTGCAACTGTTTAGTAAGTGTGTGTGTGTGTGTGTGTGTGTGTGTGTGTGTGTGTGTGTGTGTGTGTGTGTGTGTGTGTGTGTGTGTGAATTGGAGTTGTATTTTGCATTGGCACAGGCAGTGTTTGGTGTGGCTGTCAGTGTGTGTGAAATGGAATTACAAGTAATGAAGTTATCAGCTTTGTAGCCAGATGGAGAAGGCTTTTGTGGTTTTCCGACAGTGTTTTCAATTAGAATCTGCAGCGAACAGAGTGAGGGTTTAAATCGACCAGAGGACGACATTAATGGCCTTTTGGATCATGAAGGGATTTGTTTATGGAATTTCCATGATGTGAGGACGGCAATTGGTCGGTGCCAGGGTCCGTGGGTTGCCGGGGGACTGCAGAGGGTAATTGGGAGGAAATTGTCAAAACCCTTTAATGTTGCAGTTGACAGTCTCTATCAGTTTATATTATAACGAGTCTCACTTAACGCCAAGATTTGAATTTATTGTGGCCATTAAGAAATTATTTATGTGGAAGGAACGGTTTTTGAAGAGAGGGGATGTCGAAGCCTGTTAGTGAAATTGGTTTGTGAAACTGAGTCAGGTTTTTTTTTAAATTCAGCCATGCAAATGAATAAATACGTCGCATATTGTTGCTGTATTTGTTGAGAACTTCACTGGTTATGGCTAAGCACTGGCATTGGTTTCTGGTCACAATTCTAAGAATCAAGCACTAAACTACCTACTAGGGATGCCCTAGGTCATATCATAACATTACATGCTCTGGAGCAGTTTCTCTTGCGTTAGGAAAATCACCGAAGACTTTTATCTCTTTCTTCCGTAGACTTTTATCTCTTTCTTCCGATGAATGCGATGAATGTTTCGACAGATTTCATCATTCTAAACATCTGCTTGCTTCAGTTTCGCGATCTTAGGGAAATTAAGACTCCACTTTGCTTGAATCGGCTGATTTATAGAAACCTTTGTACTTATAAGTGACATTATCTTGCCACCTGTTAGTATTATTATGTCTTAAGTAAGACTTGAACCCTTGGTCATTTGACCCTGCCACCTGTTAACTTCATACCTCTTCCTAAACTATTCATTAAGAGTTTGTTTTCTTAAAAGAGTAATTAAATTCTATGTTTAAAAGAGCTTGAAATTGTTTGTGCAGATTGCATATGCATAGGTTCGTTGATCGGCTTAGGTATGCTTTTTCTCATAGTTTGATTTGCCAGAGGGTTATGGTTCTAGCCCCTCCTTCCATGAAGTCGCAAATCTGGGGTTTAGTCATCCAACCCTCACTATAATAATAATAATAATAATAATAATAATAATAATAATAATAATAATAATAATAATAATAATAAGTAATAATAGTAGTAGTAGTAGTAGTAGTAGTAGTAGTAGTAGTAGTAGCAGCAGCAGCAGCAGCAGCAGCAGCAGCAGCATTAGTAGTAGTAGTAATAATAATAATAATAATAATGTAACTTAAAGTGGTTTAGTAGGCTAAGTTAGCCTGTGTGAAAGCCTCCAGTGGTAAAAGAAAGCTATTTCACTTAGTTAAAATGCATAAGCAATAATAATAATAATAATAATAATAATAATAATAATAATAAGCAAACTGCTAAGTGAAATATTGATGTCAAATAGTTGATGACTCTTTATTTGCTTGTCACAATTTTTCGTTAGAAAGTTGAGAGTTAAATTAGATTCTCGATGTATCTAGCATTCTAGCCGTTAGCCTTGAGGTAGAACACCATATTTTTGGGTCGATTTTAGCATCCCCCCAACTGGGCGGTTGCACCTGTCCACTCGCTACACCACTGAAAACCTTTATAATTGCTCTCAACATTTAATAACCCAGTTTTTCCCAGATAACTTTTGAATCTGTTTATTCTTTCAACTGTTACTGCCTTTTCAACCAAACTGTTCCATTTGTCCACAACCCTTGCACTAAAAAATGCTTCTGTTTTGGTCCCACCCTCTGCTTAAACAATTTGCATTTGTGGCCTCTTGTGCTGCTATAGTGTGCCAATGTAAAGAATCGATCGTATGACACATCTACCGGTACTTTCCCAGAAAGTTTTGGTTTGGGAATAGTTTGATCCTCAGGTGACATTTTGGCTTATCAAACACTGCTTGTTGTGCCTATGCACCAGGGCTTGTAAACTGTCCCATTGTGCCTGTTGCAGTGGTGCTGTGCTCTGTGCTTGTGCTGGAGTTGCTTCCAGTCCTTTTTATTTCTGCAGGTCAGGGACACAATGTTGAGAACCTGGATGTTGATCTTTGGCCGGTTTCCTGGGATTTTTCATCTCCTTTATTATTGGTGTTGAAGTAAATGCAAGTTGTGTGTTGGAAGGATCCAAAGCAGGGGAATTATTTCCAGACACACATTCTCAATGTATTACCAGCTGAGTAGGCCAAAAAATGTCTGGTTCACTATTTTTCTTGGCATCCAGAGTTCCTTTTGAGAATCGTTTCCTGTCATTCCTGCTCCAAATGGCTTATTTGGCTTTCACCATTTCATGGTTATTCCTTCAATTGTGTTTGGCTCCAGACTCTATTTGTAGGCTGATAATGATGATGTTTGGATTCTGTTTGGAAATGCAATGGTTGTTTCAAGCTGGAGTGCATAATAATAATTGTTTGAATGATTTATTTTGATGCATACAGTGGAAACTTATCAAGCCATTTTCTTTGTCTTCAGATCTTCTTGTTGACTGCTGTATGCTTCATTGTTCAGTCAGCATTAGTATTTGGACAACGTGATTATTTGTATTTGGACGAATTTGGCACTTTGATGCTCTTGTGTGACTTAAATGTTTTCAGATATTGCTATACACTGTGATCCAAAAAAACCCCCTACTCCTTTCTATTTTGGTTATACAGCTGCTACAGATATAACACCTGTGGTGAGCAGCCTGTATGCCTATGTATTGGGGTTCTTTCAGCTACATCAATACAAATTTCTTTCATTTTAGTCAATATTTGACAGAGTTATAGCCAAAATAAAAAGAGTGTGGAATTTATTGGTTCACAGTGTAGTTTGATATATTGTACAAACAGTGACTTTCTATGTGTTTGAAAAAGAATTTATTTGCGAATTGTTTAATTGTGTAAGTACCTGATGCCTGAATTAGACCATTTATGTGATATTGTTTGTGGAATGTTTTTAGTTATGAATTTGGTGGATGAAAAACGATGATGCTATTTGAACATGCGTCATTTGTATTTTGCATTGGTTGTAGTCCATTGAAATAGTCTCTCTTGGTTGTGTCTGGGATCTTTTTATCCTCTAACACGATTGTTGCTTTTTAATGGTTGTAGTTGCGGAAAAAACAGAATCAGCAGACGTTTTCCAGGAATCGGCTGCTGTCGAGGACAGAGGGTCAGAGACCGAGAATCGGTCAAGGTCAGACGGTCGTCGTCTGCTGAGCAGGACAAAGCGGTCCATGTCCGTCCAGCGTTTTGTTGAGGTCATGGTTGTTGCAGATGCAGAGATGAAGAGGTTCCATGGCGATGATTTGGAGCACTATCTTCTGACGCTCATGGCAATCGTATGTATCTTACTTGTGCACATGTGGCACAGTTCTTTTTAGTGATTTCGATCCATTGTGTATTGAAAATAATAGTAATATGCAAAGAATGGATCCTGGACAATTGGTCACAGGACAATTGGTCACAGGACAATTGGTCATAAGGGCAGTTGGTCACAGGACAATTGGTTAATGCATTTTGGTCACTTGGACAATCGGTCATAAGGACAATTGATCATAGGACAATTGACAAAAGGACAATTGGTCAAAAGATAATTATTGATCTCCTGGACAATTGGTCATAAGGACAATTGGTCTTAAGGACAATTGACAAAAGGACATTTGGCCAAAGGACAATTGGTCAAAAGATAGCTGGTAATTGGTCACCTGGACAATAGACCGTGAGGACAATTAGTCACAGGACAGCTGGTCACATATGATATGCCAAGATCCTAAAAGAAAGATATCCAAAATTTTTTGATGCTATATTTTATTGAAATAATCAAATAACAAATACACATAAAAATGTTAAGACATCAGTCTGTCCTTTAGCTTCTAAGGCTCTATTTATTCTATCACTGAAAAGACAATAATAGTGCATGAGGCTGGTTGTTCCACACCATTGATACCTTGAAGGAATGTGTCCTCTGCTTCAGGTTGTCTTTCATTAAACCATCAAAAAAGCTTCCATATGGTTGTATGGAGGACTGTACTGGAATAAACTTTAGGTCATAGGTACCACCCTCAACTGCATTTGTAGTACCCATGATTTTTCACAGGGGTCACTGCATCTTGACCACTTGCATTTTGACCAAAGTGCAGTGACCAGTCGTCCTATGACCAATAGTTCTGCAACTGGAATACCTTAAAACTGACTGCACGCTCGTCCGATTATCAGACAGAACCCATGGCTTGCGATCATGCGACACTCGATTACTCGTTATTCCTCGGACTAATTCAAAGTTTGGCGATCGTGCGTTCTCGAAGCTTGGCCCAACCTTCTGGAACACGCTTCCATTGGAACTCCGTGATCGTTCTACTACACGGGACGTTTTCTTATATCGAGACTCAAGACGTTTCTTTTTGAGCAATCAGCAGCGGCACTTTAGTGTCTTAATGTGCCTTGTAATAAGCTATCTACAGTATCTATCAAACCAGACTAAGACCAAAATAGAATGATGTGATAGGATTTCTTTTATTTTGCTTATTTTAGCATTCTCTAGGATCTGTTTTGAATGTCTTGGTCTGATACTTTCTGGCCAAGAGCAATAATTACATGCTTTAAGTAGAAATTTTCTTCTATTGTTAGCTGGAAACGGTAATTTTGATGGTTCTTAGCATTCTCGGTTTTTATGCAGGAATTTCTTGAGAGTATCACTTTAAGTATAGCAAATGGCAGCTGTAAAGACCGTTGCTTTGCTCTTTGGTTGAAGCTATTATTGTACTTGAGTAGAGTACTTGTACTTGAGTGCTCCTGAGATGGGTCATTTGCTACAACATCACCTCTGCTTTGGATGAGCCATTCAGTCTTTATTTGATGCTTGGGGGGGGAGGGGAGGAATGTTCATGTCCGTTGGTGCAGATTGGGATTTTCTTTCCTCTTCGTAGCACTTTGGGGTTGATTGCTAGTTCATTAAAGTCAAAGTGCTACATAATCTGAAGATTTGAAATTTTTAATCTTGACTTAAAGGTATGTATTTTTGCTTCTTTTTCTAATGCCTTTCTTTCTGTAAGACATTTCTGTGTTGTTCCTATAATAATAAAAAATAAATAATGAATAATAATAATAATAATAATAATAATAATAATTACTTGATTTCAACTGTTTTCTATTGACAACCAGTCTAAAATACTCATGAAGTCCTCTATTCCGACATTTGTTGTCTGTATACAGCCATTATCTTTGATTCACTAAAAAAAACCGTACACAATTCGAAGTATACAATGCCATGCAGCATGCATACTAAGTTTTGCCTCTCCATAATTAACTGTACTGTAATCGCTATGTAAGAGCAGACTTGAGTAGGTACGTTTGCACTTGTCCTGCTTCTATTGGTGGGGGTTGGGGATTCAATCCCATGACTCCAGAATCCAGAAAGAATCCAAGCTGACTGATAGGGGCCATTGTATCTATCTTCATTCTCATGAGACAAACACCTCTGAAAGGCCAGTACATGGGCGGCCGGAATGTCTCTGAATATTCGTTATTTGTGATGATGGTGCTATATAAATTATCTGTTACATTTCGTTTTGCGTAAATTGTCATATATTCTTGTAGGTAAGTAAAAAGGTAAAATCATGCAAATTTATATAGCACTTTGGAGGTAGTACAGTAGTAGCTGCTTATTCTTCTGCACTTAATCTTTCTTGAAATAGCCATAGGCAGGGTGGGTTGTCGGCCTGGCAAAGGTCAGTGCATCCCGGTGTGTTTTTCTTTGCAGGTGGCCAGCATTTACCGAGATCAGAGCATTGGGAATGCCATTAACATTTACGTTGTAAAGATTGTCGTTTTGGAGTCGAAGGAGGTTGGTTGTGCGTAAATGGATTTTATCAGACATTTAGAAATTTGGTTTTGAACTTTTTTTTATGTTAACAAATGCTTGTTTTCCATTCTGTTCTAATTCATCCATTTCTTTAGAGCAAAGGTCTTCAATTAAAATTTATGAGGGGCCGAATTTGTTTTTGATTGGTGCCATGGGGTTGGTTATATTATATTTCTTAGTTACAAGAACATAGTTCATATATAATAGAAAAGAGGTAAGTTGAAAAAAGATTTAAAATGTTTCATAAGTACCGGTATTAGAAAAATCTATCAAGATATCGTTGAAGTATCTCTGCGAGCCATTTCACTCCCCTTGGAGGGCCAGATCTGGCCCGTGGGCTGCCATTTGAGGGCCGGATCTGGCCCGTGGACTGCCATTTGGATAGCCCTTCTGCAGAGCCATAATTGCATTTGCACCAAACTTTGCACTTCCAGAGAGTCATGAAGTCATGTGAAGATGCTGAAGTCACTTTTGTCACAGGCCAAACTGTCTCCCTGTCAACGATATCTTGATAGATTTTTCTAATACCGGTACTAATCTCGCTGCAGAGTTTTTGTTACCTTCCGATGGGGTCAGACAGTTATCCAAAATTTTCTACTTTCACCAGGCACCGGTAGTCTGCTTAGGAACGTAGTCAAGTGGTGAGGCATTGAGATGGAATCTGACAATCGAGAGGAAGATTGGAGTGACTGCATTGCTGAATTCTTGCAAATGGATGATGCAACGACATCGAGTATTGACAAATGGTCGAGGAGTCATAGATGTAAAACAAGCTGTAAGACAAGTTGTTAAAAGGGACTTACTATGTTCAAAGTACTCCACACAAAGGCACAAGAATTTGGCTCTTGAGTCACGATTGTCCTTTGCATCTTTGCTCAGTTGTGCAGCAGCTGCCTCCTAACTGACTCAGCAATGAGCCGACATTGCTCGTTGCTCATTCAGTTGCCTCTGCGCGAGCATTGTTTGGTAATTGTGTGGGCAGTAGTAGTGGTCAGCAGTTGATTTGGTGTTGTTTGTTGTCAATGTCCTTCTTCTGCAATTATCATGAAATTGCCGGAGGCTGTGATTGTTGCTGTTGTTTTGCATTAGTAGCCTGGAACTTTGCTTGGAGACAGGAATGTGTAAGACAGAAAGACCTGAAGCTTGATTTCGTTTTTTTCTCCTTTTCTCCTCTTTTTGTATATATATATATATTTATATATATATATATATATATATATATAATTATATATATATACATGTATATATATATTTATATATCATATATCATTCCCAAATGACTTATATAAAATGTGTCAGTAGATCATTAAGAAATGATGTTATGTAAAATATATGTCCAGATATATATATATGAGTGTGTGTGTGTGTGTGTGTGTGTGTGTGTGTGTGTGTGTGTGTGTGTGTGTGTGTGTGTGTGTGTGTGTGTGTGTGATTATGTTACCATGATTTCAAAAATCATGGTAATAACAAAGAGAAAAAAATCCACCTAGATTCACCATAATGGTTAATGGAACAGAACTGGAACAGGTTATTCTGCTACCTTGGGAACCTAATAACAGAAGATTCCAGATGCCAGGAGGAGATAAAGAGAAGAATAGCAATGGGAAAATAAGCCTTTTTGGACAGAGGAGAACTGCTAAGAGGAGGCCTAAATAGATAATTAAAAAAAAGACTGATAAAAACGTTGATATGGAGTGTCACTTTATATGCCTCAGAAACCTGGACTCTCCTGAAGAAGGACACACAAAAGCTGGAAGCATTCGAAATGTGGATATGGAGAAGAATGGAAAACTTCAAGTGGACGGACAAGAAAATAAACGATGAAGTACTACAGATGATGGACGAACAAAGATCGATAATCAGTACCATCAAAAAGAGACAGAGGAACTGGATTGGACACGTACTAAGAGGAGAATCATTACTCAGAACAGTAATTGAGGGAAGAATATCAGGAAGAAAGACAAAAGGAAGACCAAGAAGGATGCTATTGGACTGGACAATGAAAACAGATGCATAGCGTCACAAGACCTATGCAGAAATCAAAGAAGAAGCAAGACGCAGAGAGGAATGGAAACAATGGAGCCCTGTTCTCTGTCCCAGGACAGAGAACATGATGATGATGATGATTAATTGTATATTTACCGGTATATGTATAGCGGTGTTTGCTGATCATTTAATTCCGAAATCATGTGTTGTTTTGTCCCTTTTTTATTGAACTCTTTATTCCATTATAAGCAAGCATTCGTAACTCCTGGAAAATTTCAATTAAAATCTATCTATCTATTTCTTGAGTGCTGACTTGAACATATTTTTTCTAATTTTTATTCCTGACATTTATCATCGGGTTTGTATTTTTCTACTATGTTTTATTTAAAAATTTGTGGCAGACACAGCCTGTAGATATTGTAACAGATGCCTGAAATTCAAAATGGCTGACCTGTTGACTGATGTACTTAGTCAGCTTTTTATTTGAGCCCCAATTTATTCATGATGACAGATTTTGAACTCAGTGCTTCCTGTCTGCACCAGTGGCATAGCTAGGATTTCCGGAAGGGAGGGGGTTTGGCTTTTTACTTTTGACCGTAACCAACTTTAGAAAAATCTTGACAAGCAAAAAAGGTCATCCTTCATTCCTTATCTTTCCCTCTTAAATTTTTCTTTGCAGATGCTGACAAGCAAAAAAAAAGGTCGTCACCTAACAGCGCTTACAAAATTTGGGTCGGCAGTGCCAAAACCATGTCCGAGATTAAAAATTTATGGGAACACATTAAAAATTTTTGTGTTGGCACCCAAGGTGTTTCTAACCTCAAAACCCCTCTTGGCTACGCCACTGGTCTGCACTGCAGCCTCTTATGCAATAGAATGGATCAGGCTGTTAATATTAGTTTGCTTAAATAGTGTAAATGGTTACTGGTACATGTTTGTTTAATTCTATTTTAAATTTTATAATATTTTGGAAAAATGGGTTTAAATTAATATTAGAGCAGTATTCTGTGGTTTATAGGCATACGTTTCACAAGCACTGTATTTGTGCAAAACATTTTACTTACTTACTTCAATATGAATAATAATAATAACAACTGCTTCTCCATGGCAGTCTTGGATATGTTTTACCAACTATGGCTTCACCGATGACGTCGTATATTTTTGGCGTTATCGCACCAGTTTGATCGAATAAAAATGGCAAATTGATAAGTCTGCAGAAATGTCCGTGTGCAGGCCTTGAATGGCGCAGAAAGCTCAAGAGGTTATCAATCGTAAAGTCATCTGGAATCTGCCACAGGAAAAGTGCTGTTTTTTCCACTTATTAAGTCATAATAAGAAAAGCACCTCAGCACCGTCGCACGAGACCAGCGCCGTCGGGCGGCTGTAGCCTGTAGCGTGTTGCGCTGTTATCAAGACTGTTTTCTAGTACGGTACTCGATCATAAACAATATCTTTGCAGAAATTGCCCATTAAGTCATTAGCCACTATCAATCTGAATTAATTACAGTTTATGACTATGTCTGCTGTGTCCGGGAAAAAGGAAACCCATAGACATATCGCAATAACTACCTTGAATCTGCAGTCATTTAGACCAGTGGTTCTTAACTGGGGGGGGGTACTCGTACCCCTTGGGGGTACTTGAAGAACGTTGTGGGGGGTACTGAAAAATCCGGAAATAAGGTCTGTTTAAAAACCTTTACTACAATTTACCCTGTGTACTATACAAATACTGTAGACATTTTGGTACTAAATTAGAAATCCTAAAGAAAATCCCACTTTCTGGCATGTGCACGATCCGTGACAGATGTTTTTTGTGGTTTAGAATTATTTTTTCAATATATTACAGAGCACAGACTTTTTTTGTCCTAGGATAAGGTATGCTGGTAGATGGTACTTCGTTCTCTTATACTTGTTTCAGGGGTACGTAATTGTAAAAAGGTTAAGAACCCATGATTTAGACAAATTTTAAAAACATAAAGAGGTGTCTATTTTTGTCATTAGCTCACAATTTCATTAGAATCCATTTACTTGTTTGAGCATTTTGTAAATTTTGTGGTCGGTTGTCACAGATTACAGTTTTCAGCCTATGTATTGGCTGACGTCATGTTCTGCGCCATTGAGTGTGTTGACAAATAGATAAAATGTTTTCAAATGAAGATTATATTCATTTTAACTTTATATTAGAATTGAAATGAAGTCTGGAATAGAAAATAAATAATTGACATTGGTTTTCATAATTATCAAAGTTCCCTTTTTTCTGAACACAGTGTAGATTGTAATTATAATATCTTTTCTCAGTTTAAAATGGTATTTGCTTCTCTTGTCTGCTGCCATTGTTTTTAGTGAACAAAAGACTGATGTATATAAAAGGGGGTATGGTGATGTAGTGGTAGGAGTCTTGCCGTGCAACCAGAGGGTAGTGGGTTCAAATCTGATCCTGACCACGTTGTTCACTTCTTACTTGATACACACTTATGATTCTTCACTTTGTGAATGACTTAACTTGCGTTAACAGCAATGCAATAGTAGTAGTAGTAGTAGTAGTAGTAATAATAATAATAATAATAATAATAATCTGTGCTGTAATTTTGACCCATCTGTTTTGCCAGTAATAGGTAAAGGTAAAGGTAGGTCCCAAACTTGAGTCCGAGCGTTGGGTTCCAGCGCTTATCTAAAAAAAATGTAATAAGATATGTAACAAGTAACATAGGTGGTGTGAGCCATTAATCTGTGGTAGATTGCCATTACTTTCTCAGATCCATGTCTTACCTCACAGCTTAATGCTGCTCCTCATTTTACCACCGCTCTCTGGTGAGTAAGGCTGAATCAACATTAGGGCTCCTGAGAGGATCGAACCCGCGACCTTCTGTTCCATCGTCCATAAATCACAATAATAACAATTGGATTTTAAGTATTTCAGTAGGATTTCTCCTGTGTTAAAACCACTGTTGCTCACACAGTCTCTATTAATACAAGCAGTGGTTGACTGGAAAATGTCACTGAACTTTTGATCTTTAATTTCTGTTTGTGTAAATAATATCACCAATGGTCGTTCACAGTGGCGTAGCTAATGGGGGGTTTTGTGGGTTAAAACCTCCTCCTTGGCTGCCGAAAACAAAATATTTTTAATGAGTTTCCATGCATTTTAGTTTTTAACATGATTTTTGGGGTCAAACCCCCTTGACTAGACCTGAAAGATTTAAGTAAGATGCGATGTTTTTTTTGCTTGTCACCTAAAAAACTAGAGGCAATATTTTGCTTGTCAGGATTTTCCAAAGTTGGTCATGGTTAAAAGCCAAACCCCTCCCCTTCCGAAAATCCTGGCTACACCGCTGGCCGTTCATAGACTAATCATTAAGGGAGAAAGATTTGTTAGTAGTAGGCAGCATCTTTTGAACCCAATGAGTAATGAAGTTTCTTCAGTGCATTCCCATACATTTATCTCTAATTAATCTTCCAACTTTCCTCTACCCCCCTCACTGCCCCTCTTTCCCTCCCTCGGTCCCATCAGAAGTTTAGCTTTGATGAACAACGGATTTAATGGTAGGTTAAACAGAGTTGTTTCATGATGAAGGCCGGTGTTTTAAATATCAACCTGTGAGAGAAATGACAGGAAGGGAGGAAGGAAGGAAGGAAGGAAGGAAGGAAGGAGGGCAGAGCAAATTGCCAAGCTAATGAATTGAATAAAATGGGTGTAATTTATACAAGGGTCAGTGGATTTGCATTGTCGGCTGGAAGTGCTTTGAAAGTCATTGATTCTTCTGCAGTGTAATATCATCCGATGGTGTAATTGCATTTGCATTGCATTTGATCCCATTGCAGAATTGCTTCCAGTGAAATGCTTGAGTGAGTCTCTTTGCCTCCTCAGACTCCTCTGACTGCAAAAGTGGACAAATTGAAATGCCTGAACAGCTGAAGAGTTGGAAAGTTAAAAGGACATAAACCGGTTGTAATATATCTTGCCCTTAGCTGCTTCAAGATTGATTAAAGCTCCGTTTGTGTGTGTGTGTGTGTATGTGTCTGTCTGTGAGACAGACAGACATACAGACAGACAGACAGACAGACAGACAGAGGCTGACTGACTGACTGAATATCTTGTTTAGTTACTTACTTACTTACTTACTTATGGAGTGAGTGATTGAGGGGGTTTCTAATGATGGACACTTATTGCTTACTCCTATTATCATCATTTAGCTTCAAACAAAGGTCCAGTTTCTAAGGGTAAAGGCAAATGGACAAGTAACCTGCCATAAACTGTTTTCCTTTCTTCCTTCCTTTGGCATTGGAGACACTGGTGGGGGGAAAATCAGTTAACAAGGGAACTTCTTGTTTAATAATTGTAATGTTTCTACTCAGCTTTCATTACATAATGAAGAGGAAGGAAGGACTTCTCTCTCTCTCTCTCTCTCTCTCTCTCTCTCTCTCTCTCTCTCTCTCTCTCCAACAAAATAAGGGCCTCGCTATAAAGATTTTCAACTCCATCATCTTCTCTGAAAAGGTTCAAAGCTACCAACAGTTATGTAATGCAGCAGCAGCTGTTATTGTCTGGTCATTCAGACTGATAATTAAAATAGTTGGTAGCAGCGCGATAATTTTAGCCACGATGATGATAATTACACTGACATTAATTGTAATAATTATGATAATTAATTATAATACCAATAATGACAATGGCAATTTTAATGGCATGTTCTTTTGATGCTTCTTTTCTGGTAGTGTTTTACACCTTACTGCTTTGTTTTCTTTCATCTGAACGATCACAATGAAAACTATTGTTTGCATCTAATTGGTCAAGTGGTGAGTGTGTGTGTGTGTGTGTGTGTTTCAGGCGAATGTGAACATAACAAACAATGCTGCGGCAACACTGAGAGACTTCTGTAGATGGCAGAAGGAAGCGAACGTTGCGGACGATGACGATCCATTGCACCACGACACTGCTGTTCTCATCACAAAGTAAGAAGACCTCTCCGTTGTTCTTTTCATTTATGACAAACACAGTTAATGCCATCCAAAAGAAATGAGTAAAATTAGGAAGAATTGACCTTGAACGCATAAGTATTGGTCTACATTAGTATGCGCACCAGTATTCACCTGGGAGTTTGCGCTAAATTTCCATGCATTTCCTATTAGGGATTAGAGTTAGGGTTAAAGTTAACCCTCAACCTAACTCTAACCCTCACCCCAACCCTAAACCTAACCCCTAATTTTTACCCTAACCTTGGTGAAATTCCTAGTGAAACTATAAAACTTCTGGTGCGCATACTATGCTACACCTAAGTATTCACCATGCAGCTAAATGTTCCCATGCATTTACTATTAGGGTCCCTTGTAAAGCCCTCTTGACTTTAGCCTCAATAATAATAAAATAATAAATTGTCAGTGATTATAATAATTATAATTATAATAATAATAACAATAATAACTTGACATTAAAAGAGTTGTACTTACTACTACTAATAATAATAAAAAATAATAAAATTGGAATAAAATACTGCTGTTACTATTACTACTACTACTACTACTACTACTACTACTACTACTACTACTACTACTACTACTACTACTACTACTACTACTACTACTACTACTACTAATAATAATAATAATAATGGGGTTTAAAGTGGTTCAGTAGGGTCTACCCTGTGTGAGAACATTAACTGAATTTGACTGTGATTAGATATGCAGATATAGAGTAATGACATGATCTGACTTTTTTCCCGTAAAATTTTGCAAAATTGTTTCACTGATTTTGCTAACAGATAAAAATACATCTAGAGAAGTGCAGATTTTGTAGCCCCCTCCCCCCAATTATCTGCAATTTTATTTACTTATACTTGTAACTTCTTGGAGATGCTTCTGCACTCAATGCACCGCGCGGCAACCGCCCATCGGCAGGAAGTTTTGCTGACGTAAACATTTAGTGCAGAGTGCAGGAAGTGGTTTTGATCTTATCAGAATCTCTTCACGTTTTTCTTCTTTTTTATTCACAACAAAATTTATGCTCCGATCTCAAAACTCTTTCCAGAAATGAGTGTTTGTTTATTTATGAAGAGTCCTTTTCCTCTTCCTCGTCTGCTCCTTTCCTCTGTGTCCTCATTTCTGATTATTATTATTAGTATATGAGTGCCTGAGTAGTTCATTCAGGAGATCGCCAACTAGGTCTTCTAGGATGAGAAGCTGTCAATACTGGGTTCAATTCCTGGACATTCACATGAAACCCAGCGCATTATTATCATCATCAGAGCACTACAAATTGAAAATGATTTATTAATTATCATTATTACCGGTTTTTACATTATTATTATTATTATTGTTGTTGTTGTTATTATTATTATTATTTATATCAGGGCTTTATTTGTTCCGGAGCAATGCGGAATGCCATTCTGGGAAATCAGAAGAGACTTTTTTTATGACGTTAAATTCATCAATGGAAAATTTAGAACTATATCTTTTCTGCATATTTAAGCATGAAATAAGTATTTACTTTTCTTCACCACGTTAGTTAAAGATACAGTATACACTGTTGTATTGATTATTGTAACACTACTTCATATTGACAATTGACTTCCGACTATTGCGTTCCGGAAAATATTTTTTTAACCAAAAAAGCCTATTTAAATACTTTCATATGATAAAAGTGTCTAAATTGTGGAGATTTGTCTTTTTTTGCTTGAATTAAAATTCCCCTTTCGAAAAAAACTCAGATTCTGTTTTCCAATTTTGCTATTGTATTTCTTCCAGTGTACGTTCTCACTTGTGCTGTTGAGGCACTACAGTAATTATCAAATCAGTATTATTTAAATTGTTTTAATGAGAAAAACAACTATTTCAAACTAAATTTAACTGAAAGTACAGAGCTGTTAGTGGGGGGGGACGTTGTGGGGGCGGGAGATTCCAGTAGTATCATCTTGACGCCACTTGTTCTGTGTTTTTTTTGCAGACAGGATATCTGTCGGTCGAATCAGAAATGCGATACGCTTGGTGAGTGCATAGAAACACTGACGATTGCACTGCTGGCAACGGTCTCTTACTTTTAGACTGCAATGAACACACTCTGGTGTTGGTTTTGTACTCTATTGAGATGTACCAAAGAGCAGCATACATACATATACACATACATACATACATACATACATACATACACACACATGCATACGTACATACATGCATACATGCATGTATATGTACATACATGCATACATGCATACGTACATACATACTTACATACGTACATACATATGTACATACATACATGCATACATACATGCATACATACATACATTCATGCATGTATACATACATGTATACATACATGCATACATACATACATGCATACATACATACATGTATATATATTATATGCATAGACATATATATGTATGCATACACGTATGTGTATGCATTTACATAGTTGTTGATCTTTATCTTGTTTGCAGTTTAGACCTTGTGTATCATGACTCTAGATCTGTATATAAATTCATGAATTTATACTTTATATTGTTAAATTTTTGAATTATTGAATTATGTCATGATGCATAACACTTCATTGTGTTATGTTGTCAGCAGAAATTTTCAAAGAGTACCGGTAGATTTTGTTTTGCTATTTTTCATGCAATTACTTTATCTGCGACGGTAAATCTTGCCGATTATAATTAATTAATTAATTAATGAGAACTGGTTGAACAGAAGAAATAATTAATTGCTATGCATTTGTGTTGATGTGGCCAACTTTTATGGCCCCTAAACGAATTTGAATTTGCATTTGACGAAGTGAGATTTGCATATCTGTGTCTGTGTGTGCATCTGTGTGTGTGTGTTTGCTTGTATGTTGTGTGATTTCCAATTTCGTTCCTTTGGAGGACAACAAAGTCCTTGAGTATTAGCAATTCAGTTGAAGATTTATATTGTTTTGTGGAAGGCGCTGTGAATCTAGGACTAAGGTACATGGTGCTGTTATTTACAGTACAAGGTCTCTTGGTTGAAAAAGAAATAAAGGACGGAAAGACTTGTGCTATTCGTCCATAGAAGTATGAATCCATCCAATGACTATCTTAGCAATGTGCAGAGGCAGCAGAAAAGGGCAACTGGGTGTTAGGAATAATAAAAAGATCAATAGTGGATCAAGACAAACAGATAATTGTATAACTATATAAGTAAGGTCTCATCTATAATACAGTGTTCAGGCATGGATGATGGAATCCATTTTTGAGTAAAGACTTAAGAAAAAATGCAAAGACGAGCAACAAAGATGGTCAATGGGTGCCATAATTTAAGCTACGAAAAAATACTTCAATATTGTGGATTGACAACATTAGAAAGTTAGAAAGGAGAAGGGAGAGAGAGGGGATTTGTTTGAAACATACAAAATAATGACTGGGAAAGTAGAAGTGTCATACGATCGATTCTTTACATTGGCACACTATAACAGCACAAGAGGCCTCAAATGCAGATTGTTTAAGCAGAGGGTGGGTCCAAAACAGAAGCATTTTTATTGCAAGGGTTGTGGACAAATGGAACAGCTTGGTTGAAAAGGCAGTAACAGTTGAAAGAATAAACAGGTTCCAAAATTGTCTGGGAAAACTGGGTTATTAAATGTTGAGAGCATTGGTAATTACAGTGGTTTTCACAGAGGCTGATGCTTCCCATGCAGTGTTTAATCTAGACTCCTGGACTGTGGGGGGGACTGACAAAGCCGGGGGAAGTCAGCTAGGGGCTGCTGTTAGTCAGTGGCGTCGAGAGGGGGGTGCGGGGGGTGCCGACCGCACCGGGTGACATCATCTAGGGGGTGACACCAAACAAGGATGACCTTTTTTTGCTTGTCACGGACGAGGATGACCTTTCCTTTTTTTGCTTGTCACGGTATTTGAGAAGGAAATGGGTGACACCACGATTTACCGCACTGGGTGACACCAACCCCAGTGACGCCACTGCTGTTAGTTGATGTAGTATGCCAAAATTTCCGGGGGAATTTGAAATTTCTGGGGTGGGGGAAAGGGTAATTCCCCCCGGAAACGGCCTAGATTAAACCCTGCTTCCATGCCACTTGAAAAATCACGCTATGTATAATAATGTGAATTAATCTACCTGTCGTCTGCCAATTGGATCGTAGATTGTTGCCGCTGTTGTTTGTTTCTAGGTTTGGCTGAACTGGGGACGATGTGCGACGGTCATCGGAGCTGTTCCATAGTGAAGGACAACGGGCTGAGCGCGGCGTTCACCATCGCCCATGAGCTGGGACACGTGTCTGTACTGCTGCTGCCTCTCACTCATTTCTTCATTCATTCGTTCGCTTGTCACTTCTCAATTCCAAGTGAACTTGGCATTCAAATCTGCTTTGAATAAGAAAGCAAGTAAGTAATTTATGATGGATGAGTTCTGGTGTTCCTCGGTCGTAACTCGACTCAACCAACGGTATACAGGAGTTAACATTTTGAGTGCAGTATAGAACCTTATTATTACAGCATCAGTTCAAGAGTTAACTTGTGTCTTGAAACCTACCAGCTGCTGTGCAAACTTTTCCTGTTATAATATATGCTCCTCCTCATCCTCATTCCCCTCATCCTCCTCTTCCTCCTCCTCCTCCTCCTCAACCTCATCCTCCACCTTCTTCATGTGTTACTTGTATTGCTACATCAGCAATCATGGATTTCCACTCTGCTCTGTTTTTGCTGTTCTTATCAGTTCAATGTTATCTTTGATTTGGGCGAGGTATACTGGGTATATATATATATATTTTTTTTTTCATTTACAAAATATACAGTTAATAAGTAATAGAAAACGGATAAGTTAAAAACAAGACATTTAAAATATTTTATATTTATATATTTTAACAAAATTTTAAACTCTCTCATTAGTAATTTTTTTCTGTCCATGAAAGTTTTTGCTTGTGTCATGAGAATGTATGGTAAATGCAGAGACATTTAAAGTGACATCCTCATATAATGATGTATTGTTTCATTACAATGAGGTTTTACTGTACAAATGGTCTGTCCTGGTTGTACCTCTAGAAGTCTGGTATAAAATCCATTATGCCGTATGCATCATTTGGTCCATATGGTTGATGCCTTTTATGTGGACAGGTTGATGGTAGAAATGATACTGAATGTTTTGTGTTCAATTTTAAAGGTTAGGTTAGGTTAAAAAGTCAATTTATATAGCTCAGAATCATGAACGAAGAGTCAAAGGTTATGAAGGACCTAATATGAAGAGAGAGGCGTTGAGGAATGATCATTGCTAGAGTAGAATTTAAAAGGGATTAGAATTTTGATGATATTCATTTTAGATTTTACTTCTGCTTGAAAAATGCCTCATGTGAGGTGTCTCTAATGGAAAGTGTGTTAAATGCTGATGCAGAAGCTGTTGTTATTTGCGTTGGTTTTTGATTTCCAGAATCAAACAAGAAGCTTTTGTAAAACTTTAGTTCATTCTAGATTTACCAGTAAACAAAATTTATCCAACCTTTGAGTTTTTGTCAGTTTGGACCAAAATTGAAACTGATTTACTTGTTTTTAAGGCATTTTGGCTAAATTCTTTTCTCATGAAGTTGTCAAATCAAATTTTTAGGTTAATTTGAAAGAACCTTGTTGATTTGGTGCAGTGTCTGATTGAGTCACATGACCTGAACTGAAGTGAATCCAGTGGCACTGTTGCCGTGATTTCATCGCAATGTCTTTGGCGTTCGTGTGTTCGTTTGTCGATTGTTTTTTTGCATCTGATTTTATGCATTTGATGCGGAAGGACTTTTTGTTTGTCTGTTCATTAGATTTAGTCTTCGTCACGACGACGAATGCTCGCAGTTTAGAAACCAAACCCACCTCTACCACATCATGGCTCCCACTCTCGATCACAATACGAGATACTGGTCGTGGTCCGAGTGCAGCCGGAACAAGATAACGGAATTCGTCGAGTAAGTTCCCATTGCAATCACAGTTCCACCGATCTGTTATCTTGTGGGTTCAGCCCTGTCAATCTGCTCTAATCCTAAACTTCTATAGCACCGCTTCATAATGCACAGAACCATCAGCTGATGGAACATCAAATCAAAATCATTCAAGATCCAAGTCAAATCCAGGATATCATGCCAGACGACCAGGTGACAGTCTACAGTGGATAAGCCATGTCAAAATGGTGGGCTTTTAATCTTATTCTAAAAACTTTTAATGCATTAGAAGAGCTCACATGAGGCTGAGGGAATGAGTTCCAGAGTTTTGGGGGCGGCCACTGAGAAAGCTCGAGTACCAAGAATGGTCCGAGTATGTGAGAGAGAGAGAGAGAGAGAGAGAGAGAGAGAGAGAGAGAGAGAGAGAGAGAGAGAGAGAGAGAGAGAGAGAGAGAGAGAGAGAGAGAGGACTAATGCAGGTGGAGATCTAGTCGATCATTCGTTTGTTTGTACAGAAAGTTTTGAAACAGTGTTTATTCTAGCCACCTTGACATGGGGAGATTTTTAAATGTTTTTTTTGGGGGGAGACAAGGTCTGATTCTCCAAAAACCTTGACAAGCCAAAAATGTTATCTTCCTTTTAAAATGTGGTGACAAGCAAAAAAGGTCATCCTTCTGACTTCCCTATTAATATTTACAAATGCCTAGCAAGCAAAAAAAATTGTCATACTTACAATTTTCCCCTCTCAAAAAAAATAAAAGCCCCCCGTCTTCACACTTGGGGGAATTTCCATCCCCCATGCAACATATAAACAATTTTGGGGGAATTTTAAAACTTTGAGGGGGGAATTCCCCCCAAGAGAAGGCCTAGAACAAACACTTGTTTTGAAAGGAGGTAGCTAGGTTCCTTGTAATAAAGGGTTTTGTATACCGGGAGGCAGATTTTAAAGTTGTTAGAGGCTCGGAGCACAGTGTTATATTAAATTATAAGATTTGGTTGATTTAAAAGATTTTATTCTTGCAAAGGTCCATAATCAGCAACAACCAAAACGGAAGAGACAGAGTCCAGCCAAAAGACTCTAAATATAGATACAAGATAAGTAAGAAAGTCATCGATTTACAACATATATCAACAAAGTGCGTCCTTTCTTTAATTGGATGGATGGACCTGATAAGGAACGATAAGAATTTAATTAACTGTTCATGTGATATTTTCAATTTTTTATTCAGTTAGGAATTCTAAAGTGTTTGAAAGATTTTGCATGTTCTGTTGTTAAGAACTAAATATTGTATTTGTTTTGGATATTGGTGCCTGACAACTATTGACTAAGGTTGGAAATTCTGCACTGCATGTATAAAGCAGAGAGAGAGAGAGAGAGAGAGAGAGAGATATGTATATATACTTGATTAATGTTTTAGTATATTTTTAGTGCAAAGAATTTGAAATTGTGCATAAAGATCACATTTACACTCAAACATATATATATATATATATATATATATATATATATATATATCATCATCATCATCATCATCATCATCATCATAGTTGCTTTCTGCCAGCTCATTAGCGGCAATAGCTAGACACAAAACTTTTCCATTTATCTTTTTCCGTTGTTAATCTCATTCCATCTATTACTGTCATTTGATATCTTTCTTTACATGCATATATATATATATATAATATATATGCATATATATATATATATATATCACAAGAAGAGATAAGATCAGGAATGAAGAAATCAGAGAAACAACGAATATGAAAGACACGGAAATAGACAAAATCCGAAGAAGAAGACTACAGTGGTTTGGACATGTGACAAGAATGGAGGAAGAAAGACTGCCTCTGAGAGAGCTCTGCACTGTCATATTGAGGGAAACAGAAGTAGAGGAAGACAAGCTAAGAGATGGAGAGATAATATGACAGAAGATGTCGGAAAACAAATCTGAACTTAGAAGAAGCAACATCACACATGGCAAGAGACAGGAAGACCTGGAGTCATCTTGTATCAAACTCATCGTCATCATAGATGATGGAAGAAAAAGAAGATATATATATATATATATATATGTTGGTTTTTGTGGCGATGTATTAATGTGTGCAATGCCATGCATGTTGTGTCTTGTTCGAACATTTTGCTATTTTAATAGAGTATGAATTTCAAAGGTCTTATTTGACCAAGCACAAAAGTTGGTGAAAAATGTTTTGGTTGATCAGAAACATGCAAAAATTCAGCTTGAAAACATTGCCAAAAATATGGTCTTCACCCCTGGAGACTTCCTTGAATTTTGACTTCAAAATGACTTTTGTCTTTCCACCTTTTTGTACATTTATTGCAAACAGACAAATCTGTTTTATTATTATTTTTTATTATTATTATTATTAGAGTGACAGCTTATATAGCGCTATCTTAAAGCTCAGGCAGTGGACGAGAGGACTTTACAAAAGGGTTCAATAAGAAGTACTAAAAAGGTGCATTTTCAGTTTTTGGGCAAATCGGTCGGGGGAAATTTCCGACCTGAATTCCACGCTATGGGGTTACCCCTTGAGAGAGATCTGTTCCCAAACTTTGCAGTCTTAGCTGGGGGAGGCACCAACCACAAGTCTTAATCCCTGATTAGATCTAAGGTTCGGTCAACCTGACCCCGACCCAACCCTGTGCACCAGCTGTAGAAGTCATTGTTCAACCACATCCTAGCTATACCTTTTTCCAAATGAGTAGTTAGATTTATGTTAATATTATAGACTTAACCAAATCAAAAAAATAGTGGACGGTTTTTGTGCTCATGGATGTTGTGACATTATTGTGATATTTTTAGCGCAGGTAATGCCGAGTGCCTGAACGATAAGCCGACGGACAGTAAACCATTTCCCGTTCTCAATCACGAGTTTGATGAGACAGTCATAATGCCCGGCAGCACCTATACTGTCGATCAACAGTGCGCCCACATATACGAGCCAAACTCAGTACGCTGTCCTTATCTGGTGAGCACGGTGGGACTGTTTGGAATGATGTTGTGATGTATTTGTGTATTTAATTTACAGAATTATCAAAAGTATGAAATACTAAATGTACAGATGTATGAGATATGGATAACTGAAAGCTGACAGATTACAAATTTTTTATGTTTTTAATAGGCCAAAAAGGTTTTCTTTTTCCAGAGAATCTATAATTTAAGAGCTTTGCCCCCCTTTCCTCCAAGTGGCACAGTTCAGAAACTTTAAGCAGAAACCAGTGGCTGCTTGAAATTATCGGAAATGGGCTTTTAAATGACGAACCATTTAACTGACCGATGTTTGGATCTGCTGTCAAATGTTGTTCCAAATGCTTTTCAGGCCCCAGCACCAGAAACCCATCGTAGTGCAATAAAAGTGCAGTTCTCTCTGCTTTAAATAGAAATCTGATACAGATGTGAAGGAGGAGAGCAGGAGGAAGAGGAGGAAGGGAAAGAGGATCCATTCTGTATTCTATGCTGCTCAGTCCCTGGCTCAGTTGAGCATGAGAAGGTGTTTGTTGGAAGATACCTGCTGAGAACCTATAAGGGTTTTCCTCCAACTGTTTTGAAAAAGCGAGTAGCATGTTTTCCCAGATATGCAGTTAGGATCTCATGGGTTGCTGTTGGAGAGAGAACAGCAGAAACTGGCACAAATGATATTTATGGCTGTTGTAAGCAATCTCTCGTACCATTTTCAGAATGGCTTTCTTTATCGACCTTAGTGTGATGTTTATTAAACAAATGGACAGCCATACCATGCAGCAAGGTTTTTGGAGCAAAACGTTTGGCTTCTGTTTTTTTCTTTTGAGCTGCTGGTCCAAAAGTCTGCTTGAGTTGTGGCATCTAGCTGGCATGTCATATCTGTTATTACTTTACCATCTGAAAGTCCTGCAGACTTCTACCATAGATGCAAATCCTTAGATGTCTTGCCATTGTGAAGTAGTCCTGTGTTGAATTGCATCATCAGTTCCTGTTTGATGCAACTTGGAGACCGGATTCTCTTTACAGACATGGCCAGAGTCATCACATATTCCATTTGGCGGACTTGGTTACCCCTGAAATCATCTGATCAAAATTTTTTCTTAATTGATGGGGTTCACATTCCCCATCCACTGAAGTCTTTGTGATGTTGAATCTTGCAATGGCCACTGGTTTCACTGTCATCCTGCTACCGTTCATACATTTCTGTCTCGCTTTTACCTTCCAACCTCATCAGTGATTGTTCTGGTCCGCAACCGTCCTCTCACTTGTCGATTCACGTTTCTTCTCGGCTTCCTGAAGCTGGACCGTCAGGATGGTACAGCGAATGCCTCTTCTGATCTCTGGCTAGATGGACTGATCATCTCACCCCTCTGCTGAAAGACAGGCTTCATTGGCTACGCATTCCAGAGCGTATAACCTTAAGCGATGCTGGCTAACATCTCGAGCTTTGTATGATCCTACTTTCCCGACTACCTGCGCTGAACTAATTCATCGACCTTCGCCTACTGACCGTGGTCATCAGCTCCGATCTGGTCAAAGTGTTGGGACTTTGCTTGTTCCCCTCCCCGCCAAGACCAGACCGAGGTGAGAGGTCTGATTCACGATTGAACCCTATCCTCTGGAACGCATTCCAGACAACGTGTCCAGTCAACTAACAAAAATTGTTTGCTGAGAAACTAAGACGCAGAGGTTTGATCTATCGTATAAGTGCAAATGTTGTTTGACTTTGGCATTCAGATGTTTATTGCCCATATAAATTGATCTTTAACATAACATTTGTAGCTTGGTTATGTTATTCTTAAAATTTTTCAGCTTCACATTCATAGAAGTCTTTGTGACGTTGAATCTTGCAATGCAACTGGTTTCACTGTCATGTGGTTTCATACATTTCTGTCTGGCTTACATTCACCTTTCCAGTGTTTGTCATGGCAACCATAGATCGCTTGAAGTATTCACGTTTTGGCTCTGAAACGACAAGTCAGGACATGTCAGCGACATAGAATATTCTGTGTCTGGCAAAGTTGTACAGTTGATTGTTGAAATCTGAAGAAGAAAACTATAAAATCATCAATGAAACATTGAAATGTTGTAATGTAGCATTTGAAGTGCATTATATTTCTGATGTTGATTCTTGTTAAATGTGTTCCTAATTTGCTGTTGTTTTGAACAGACCGAGGGATTAAGAAATGATTCCCGATTGGATTATTAAAATTTTTCCAGAACAGTTGAAAAGCCCAATGCTGAGTAAGAGCAGAGGGTGATCTACATTGCAATGTTGTTACTAAAGTAAGATGTTGCCCTTGTTCCTCTGACAGTAAGAGTAGCTGCAGCTGTTCAGTTGTCATCGTCATTGTTGATTTTGCCACTGGACTGGCAGAAGTATTAAAACATGTGAAGTTTCAGAAATATGTGCTCCAATTGTGGTCGAGATTTGAGATATTTTGCTGTAAAATTTTGTTGACTTGAATGCATGTGAACGTGTTGGTACAGTGGGAAAATTCATGTTATTGTTGAAATCTGAAGCATAAAACATAAAATCATCAATGAAACATTGAAAGGTTGAAAGCAGAACATTATACTGCTGATGTTGATTCTTGTTAAATGTGTTCCTAATTTGCTGCTGTTTGAATAGGTTCCAAATTTCTACATTTCTTTATTAAAATTTTTAAATAACATTTGACAATTTGGGAATCTTGGTGATGTGTTCTGTATTGTTGACCATGATCTTGTTCTATTCTTTCTGGCTGTACTTTCAATGGCGGTTTTGTTAGTGGGTTAACAAAGCGATGAGTATTAATTAAATCAATGGGTTTTATTTTTTTAATCGTAAAATATTAACAGTTGAATTAAATTGCTTGCAGCCTGTCTGCACAAGGTTGTGGTGTACGATTCCGGGATCAGAGCGCTCAGGGTGCAGCACGAGGCACATGCCATGGGCGGACGGCACGCCGTGCAGTAACCCAGGAGCCAACGAATCGATGGTAAACCCCTTCCTTCTGCCTTTTCTTCTGTATATTTTCTGTTTCTTTTGAGTCTGTCAAGAACCTCTTTTTGTGCCGTTATGAGTCAGCACAGAGCTCGACCAGAAGACCATCCTCAGGCAGCTGACCAACCCTGGGCAGCTGATGCCCATCTGCAGGTACTCTGATGACAATACGGTATACAAAGAAAGTTTACAAAGAAAGTATACAAAGAAAGTATACAAAGAAAGTATCCGGCACAGAAATGACGGAGACACTTAAGGCTACCATTGTTGGTAGTAGTAGTAGTAGTAGTAGTAGTAGTAGTAGTAGTGGTCTGCACGGGGCAAGAATCCGCTCCAGCCCTGCCCTGGTCCTCCCCTGTGAACCCCGCTCCCACCCCTGTGAGATTGATCCCATCCCCGCCCCAATGCTTTTGTCTCCAACTCCCAACCGTGAATGGGAGGGTGCTGGCAATGCAAGGGTGTGGGCTTTCTGATTCAAATTTTACAGGATATATATTTTTTGTGGACCATAGGCAGGTATGGACATTGTGTGCAAAAATACGGTGATAATAATAATAATTAATAATAATAATAATTATTATTATTTATTATTATTATTATCATCGACAATTTATGAAGCACAGTAACATAGCCATAAGCCAAAGCCAAAAGCGCTGTACAGTCAACAGTATGTATTGCCATACGATATGGTGAACAAATACTTTTTAGGTCTTTTTTTTGGGTCTTTCTCAAATTTCAGGTGAAGTAATCCCGATCAGCGCATCAAGAAGCGCATTCCACAGAAGTGGGTTTGCCTGAGTCATTGAACGCTCGCCAAACTTCAGAGTCTTGGCCGGAGGAGGAACATACAGCCGGTGGCGGCTGCTGGATCTCAGCTGCAAATGGCACCCAGTCGTTGATTGTCTCCGTACCAGGCTTGACAAGTAATTGGGGCAGGCGGGGTCCCGAAGAGCGCGAAAAGTCAGCCAGCACCGCTTGTAGGCTATGCGCTCTGGGACCCGAAGCCAATGAAGCCTGTCCCTAAGCACTGGTGTAACATGGCCATGCCACTTCAAGCCGAAAATAATTCGAACAGAGGCGTTGATGACCGCGTTGATGATGAATAATAATGACAGGGTTCAGAGTGATTGGTTCAGTAGCATCTGTCCTATGTAGAAGTGTAATATAGCTGTACAATACCAATTTGGGCTATACAAGACCAAGACAAGTGATGGAATTATTGTGCACATGTCTTGCATAATGTCCTGGAATCATCAGCATCATCCGTCTGTGCTATTTCAGGATTCAGTGTGAATCAGTACTGAGCCTCTGCACTGAGCCTCTTTGATTCCGTGTTTTCTGTGTTGTTGCGTAGTGGTGCTTCAGAGGACACTGTGTTCCTGTGGAGACCCGTGCGTCTGTTGATGGTCAGTGGGGTGCTTGGGCTCCCTACGGGCCCTGCACAAGGACGTGCGGCGGGGGAATCAGAAGCGCCAAAAGACTTTGTAACAATCCTTCGTAAGTTCATTATTTAATTTTAATCTAATCAGTCTTAGTGTCTCAGTTTCTGATCTTCTCGCAATAAGATTCCAAAATTGTCTTAAGAAACTATTTATTCTGATTGTTTTGTCTATGTTATTGGCGACTCCAATGCTAGGAGCGCCTCTGAATAGAAATAGAAGAGGCGCTATACAAATGTCACATTACGGTACATTACATTACATTGTTGTCTTATTGTTATTAGCTATATGGGCTTATTGGTTTTATTTGCCGATGTTATTGCATCATTTTATTGGCACTTTCAGTTATTTGACGAGTTCATTTTTTCCGCATTTGAAATTGAAAAGCACAACTCTTGATTCTATATAATCATATGACCCGGCCCTTCACACAATCTTCCCTGAACCTGGGTTCAAGATATTTGTTCTGATTTCTTGTCTTCTCTGGCAGCTAGACGACTCAAGGCCTGCAGATCATAGCTCTGCCATTTTGTCAGATGTTTTTATGGTTAGGAGCTACTATTCAAACACACACACTGTCACACAGACACGAACACACCGACAAACACACACAGGCATAAGCGCACACACAAACAAACACAGATACATAAACACACACAGACATATACACACAGACACAAACACAGACAAACACACAGACATAGACACACAGACAAACACACACAGACACATAAGCACACACACAGACACATGCAGAGACTTAAACATACACACACATACACACACATGGCAGTCTGGATTATCATGTGTTGAATTTGATTGTTAATTTTGTGCAGAAATTTGCCAGTTGTGAGTCTGATTTGAATTTTAGGCCAATGAATGGTGGCAGATTCTGCACAGGACGCAGGGTAAAGTTCAGGTCCTGTAATCACTTGGTGAGCTAATCGTCATCTGTGCCTGCGTCTAAATTAGGCACATTTTCAGCGACATTTTAATTGAACATTTCATACTCTATTAATGATTTTCTTGTAATTGCATGAATATAAAGACATCCTAAATCAGCATTTCTCTGCAAAATGGTGCTGACCAGATTTGGTTACAGATCGGAATACTATTTATAAACAGTAGTGCTACTTGAATCTCACCCATTATAATTTGGAATTCACTCTTGAAGACAGTGACAACTGAGACACTCCCTGATCAGTTCCGGAAACAGTTGAAGACGCATTTGTTTAACAGCTCGTTGTTGTAAAGCGCTCTTGACTTTGCCTCGATTGTCATGTTTACTGCACTTAAGAAATTATCTTCCATAATAATAATAATAACAATCTTCAGACCTATACCCATGCACAGTGCACCAATTAATTTTGTGATAATTTACTAATTTATGATATTCTTAATGTTCATCAATTAATACCCGGTAGCTAATTTTTTCCACTAGTATGCAAATCTGTATATGGATTGTATATGAATGTGTGTGAGTGATGATGATGATGATGATGATGATGATGGGTGGTGGTGGTGGTGATGATGATGATGCATTTTAGAGTTGTCCGGTTGGTTCGATGGACTTTCGTGAACAGCAGTGTAGGTCTTTCAATGGCCAACATTTCAACATCAATGGCCTCTCACCAAACGTCCAATGGGTTGCCAAATACTTTGGAAGTTAGTGTTCTATTTTATTATTATTATTATTATTATTATTATTATTATTATTATTATTATGTTTACATGCAGTCAAATTACTGGTAAGTTAACCACAGAGTCTTATAAGTGAAGCCAAGTCGTAATTAATTGGATGCCTATTGCATCTCTTGTGTACAGTAATCTGATGCACTTGGACTTAAAAATTACCATTTTTAACGATTTCAAAACCAAGGAAAACCATGCTGCAAAAATGAGTCAAACATGGGAAACTCCATCCAGATGTGCATGAATATGCAGAATAAAAGAGAACAGAAATATCAAAGTTCTAATGTTTGGAATAATGGATGGTGCCAATAAGAGAGGGAGACCACACAAGGAATGGTGTGATGATATTGAAGAATGGTGTGGAAGCAGTTTACAGAATCTTAGCCACAGAGCAACGGACAGGAAAGAATGGCAGAAAACTGTGGAAATGGCATTATACACCAATGGGAGTTGAGGAGTTGAGCCCATGGTTAATGACAATGACAACGATGACGACGACGACGACGATGATGATGAATTGTATATTCACACAGTCACTTAGCATTAGTAGTTTAAAAATTGATTTAGAAAAGTATTACTTTAAAATTAATTTTTAAACTACTAATTTTTAGTTTTATAGAAGTTCATTTAGTTTTGGACAGGTTTTAACCCCGTCGACTCGCAAGGCCGGTTTTGCGGCTTTCTCGTCTTTTCCCATATTTCATAAGGCCGTTTTCGGAGCCCCATTGTGTATCTGGAGAACCTGCAGAACGAAACCTGTCGACCATTCATTGATCGCGAAACGCGAGGAGCAGTCCATTGGACAGAAGAATGTGTCAGTTAAACACGCCATTCAATAGCTTCCATGCATAGCTGACTTTATTTTGTTCCCGTCTCGGCGCAAGAACCAATTATTGTTGCCTGGAATGTGTCATTTGTGGCACCCATTCAGAAGGGGCTAGAGCGACCGCTTGCACACCTTGCTGAGAACAACCCACTAATTTTTCCAGGAGCTCAGGGTACATGGGAAAATTCGAGTTGTTAGTTGTTGTACTTAAGACGACGTTGATTTTGACGGTCCGCGACAACTGGGTACCGCCGATTGGGCCTCGGACAACTGGGCCCGCCAACTGGGTAACGGGACATCTGGGTAACGGGACATCTGGGTAACGGGACATCTGGGCCCCCGTACAATAGAGAAAGAGAGAATGGTGTTGATGAATGGAATAGGCAACGACTATTTTGGTTTGCCGGTTTTATGCTTTAACATCATAAATGCCTGCAGGGATACAGTGAAGGCTCAGTTCTTCTTAAGTCCATATAATCCTGTAGTAACTATAGGTTGTATTTACGATCAAAGAAACAGCACCTCCTCCCATTAAGAATTTGTACTCAATTTGTAGCCGATGACAGGCTAAAAGAAGACAGACCACCCGAAGTTTTACAACAGCCCTAATTTATTATTATGCCTAAATCGAGTTCGATGGTGCGGGGCCCAGATGTCCCGTTACCCAGATGTCCCGTTACCCAGATGTCCCGTTACCCAGATGTCCCGTTACCCAGATGTCCCGTTACCCAGATGTCCCGTTACCCAGTTGGCGGGCCCAGTTGTCCGGGGCCTAATCGGCGTTACCCAGTTGTCCTGACCCGTGATTATGATGATCTTATCGGCTGTTTGTGCTTGTTCTTTGTTCTTTCAGAGGAATCAAAGGATCGTTGTAAACTTTTCTGTCGGGATATATCGAGTGCTGCGTACTATCAGTTGGCAGATCGCGTCATCGATGGAACCAAGTGTGGCCTTGATACGACGGATGTCTGCGTAATGGGACATTGTCGGGTTGGCCTTATCCCTGTTCTTCCATTTTAATTCAGTTTCTATATTTGACGTAACAGTCTGCTGAGCTGGAAGCAGAATTCGACCTTTCAGTTCAGTTCTGCATCTGAAAATACAATAGAACTTGGTTATAATGAACTTTCTGGGTCTTTAAAATTTAGTACTTTATATCTGAGATACGTCATATCCAATGCCATCCAATATGGTAGCATCAGATGGGACCATACATTGTGGTACTTTATAGCCAAATATGCAGTACATTATAACCATGTATGTTTAAACAAAGTTCTTTCTATATCATATTCTATGCATGTTACAAAACAGATATTTACTGTGGAATTTTAAAGATGATAGTTAGTAGAGCCAGTGATATGGAAGCAAAAAACAGTTAACAACAAACGTAGTTTGATTTTATTTTGTTGGATCATATTTTGATTTTGTTTTTTTTGTTTGAAGCAAGCGGGTTGTGACAATCGTCTGGGATCGTCCACCGATCAGGATGACTGTGGGATTTGCGGCGGTAACAATTCGACGTGTGAGAGGGTTCGTGAGAAATTTTCTGACAACGTCGTACTTGAATATGGTTGGTTTTGTGCTTTGTACTAGTAAATTACTTTGTACGTCTGTTTTATTTAAGCCGTTAGATGGTCTGGTGTTTAGCAGACTAGACTAGAGATGGTGGCTGCTGAGGTGACACCGGTGTTCAGGAATTCGAGCTTTAGAAATTTTAAAAATTTTGCAAATAATTGACTTTTATGAATTTTGAAGAAGGAAACTGAATTTTATTGTAAAATTCAGTTCCCACACATTGTAAGGAATTTTACAATTTCTTTAGAAAATGTCATGAATAACTCAAACTAAGTCAAGTAGTATGATCTATCTACTGATGCAAGTATGCATTCTTCCATTCTGGGCCTGGTTCTTTGATTTAGCCTATGATGCAGCAGGAAATAAATTTTCAACTTTATTGTATTATTTAGTTGATAATTAATAAAAGTTAAACAATAGCAGGAAACATTTGACAGTGACACTGTGCTGTTTTTACTAATTTAATTTAATTTTTATTTCACCCAAATCACCCCAAAAGTGGCCCAACCAAAGTTACTGTATTGCTGAATTTTACTGATTTTTCTGAATTTTAAATGACTTGTAAAATTTCTGAATTTTAATTAATTTTAAGACTGGAGTCACTGACTTCTTGAGAGAGAGAGAGAGAGAGAGAGTGAGAGAGAGAGAGAGAGAGAGAGAGAGAGAGAGAGGTTGGCCACAACAGCTGTCCCATCATTAGGTGCTGTCCATTAATTATGTCAACAATTTTTGGGTAATTTTTGACCCCTCCCCCTTGTCAACAACTGTCAACTTGCAGTGACCCCCGAAAAAAAGTATCGTCAAAAGCTTTTGACTCCCTCCCTCTAAGATCAGTGACAGGACCCTCTAAAAGGGTTTGAAGGCTATTATTTTTTATGGTGATGACCTTTTCTCCCTTTTTTTGCTCAACAAGTGTCAAATGATTACTTTTTTGCTCATCAGGTTTTTCTTCATTGTAATAAATAATTCTCAACACTTGTGTAATACCAATACTTTTATGGATGTGAATCTTGGACCATAAAAAAATTGGAGAAAAAACTAGTTTGGCTTAGAAGATTACTAAGGATTGGATACAAAGAAAATATAACAAATGAAGTTAGATGAATCGTGGAAGTTATCAGAAAACGAAGAATTGGACTGGACACATCCTTTTTCAACTTCTAAAGGAAGACCAAAAAGACGATTGGACGGTTTGGAAGAGGATCTGCACATGGCAATCTCAATGGAAAAACTGGTGGAAGACATCGAATGACTTTGGAAGAAATAGCAAAGGACAGAGAACTTTGGAGAGATGTCATGGAGAAGTCAATAGCTGGACACAGCTGGTGGACGAAGACCTGACCTGACCTGAATAAATAGTATTCCATGAAATTTCCTATTTTTTTTATTATTTGTAAAAAGTGAAATTGTTGACATCAACTTCTCTTGACCCCTGCTGTCAATAACTGTCAAACTTTTTCAAGCATCCTTCTCCCTATTTTGTTGATGTAATTAATGGACAGCCCCCTTAGCTGAGACACGTCTTCAGCTGTATAGTCCAACTTTCATACAGACACCAGATGACTTTCTGAAATATTTTGTTAGGATTTTTACTGGTTCCATTCCAAGACAATCCAAGGCTGGAACTGTTTGGTGTCCACCTCTAGCCACTGTATGATCTATTTTTGTGCTGCCGCGGGTAGCCATAGACTGCACTTGCATCGCCAGTTGTTGGCTTGTTGCATCGGTCTGTGTTGTGTCTCTGTAGGTTACAACCGGGTCACTCGCATTCCAAGGGGTTCCACCAAGGTCGACATTCAGCAGGTCAACCAGTTCAACACCCATGAGGATGACACTTACCTTGGTATGAATTTATTTCTTGTCATGTGATGCATGAGCGGCGGCGCGAGTAATTTGCACGCGAAATAATCTGTACGACGTAACTTTGTTTCCGTATTTATCGAGTTACTGTTTTCTTTTCTGACCGCGACAGTGCTGAAGAACGGGTCGGGCGATTACGTGCTGAACGGAAATTTCATTCTCAGCGCTTATCCTAAGACGGTTCATCTGGAGTCGATAAGTCTTGAGTACACTGGTTCCAGGCACATTGTTGAACGGATCAGTGGACCCGGTCCATTGCCCGATGACATAGAAGTGTACGTAAGTAAATCTATAGTGTTTCTGTTTGATCTTTGAAATTGTTCTTGTTTTACTGTTATTATTATTATTATTATAATTATTGTTAAATTATTTTTTAAATTATTGTTACTGCTACTGCCACTACTATTGCTACTGCTGCTCAGTGGCGGTTCCAGGATTTCTGGGTGGAGGGGGGGAGAATGAATTCATAGAAAGTTGGTGGGGGGATGAAAATAGAAGGAACAAAATCAATAAACTTTGCAGAAAAAGGCTGAAAAAGGGAATTTTATCCCTAATTTACTACGCTTTTACTGAAAAAATAGGCTGACAAGCAGAAAAAAGAAGGTCATCCCCAGTTAGTTTTACTAGACTTTTACTCAAAAATAGGTTTTTACAAGCAAAAAAGTAACTCCGAAAGTCTGGTGGGGGATGCATCCTCACTCATCCCCCACATGGAACTGCCACTGCTGCTGCTATAGAAGCATAGGAGATCATGCAGTAGAACTTCATTGTAATCTACTTAGCGGGTCTGTAAAATTTACTACATTGTATCCAAATTACGTTATATCCAACAACATCCAATATGGTAGCGCTTCACATGGGGCCATACATTGTGGTATGTTATGACTGAGTGTATGTTATAACTATAGCAAAGTTCTACTGTACGTTCTTTTGCCTTGAAGCCTTTAAAATGTGAGTTTCTAAATTATGATGGCAGTACATTCTAGATTAACAATTAACACATAGGATAATTTAATTGTGTTGTTTTTTAAGTCTTTGGTTTTTTCTGTGTAGGTGTTGATGGTGGGAGAGATGCTGCATAGGCCTCAGATTGCATGGGAGTACAACGTGAAGATCGATCCTTCTAGGCTGGGAAAAATGTTCACGTGGAATAAGACGGTTACGAAGTGGTCGGACTGCAGCCACCCATGTCAGGGTGACTATAATCGCAAAAGCAAATTATCACACTTAAGTTCATCTTCCTCATCATCATCATCATCACCATCATAGTCATTATCACCACCACCATCATCATCTTCGTCGTCGTCATCATCATCATCATCATCATCATCATCATCATCATCATCAGGTTTCATATTCCATCGTCACCGCTCCTCACTACCTTGAGCTTTCTTTTTCAGAGTTTCATATATATATATATATATATATATATATATATATATATATATATATTGTTCTTGGTTGTCCTCTTTGCATTTCCCTGCCATCTTCCCTTCTACTGCTTCTCCTAGTAGACGTGTTTTTTTCTCTCTCAGAACATGACATTAATTTCTTTTATGTGAATTGTATCTATCAGGCTTAAGTTAGACACAGTAAAATCCCAATAGTGTGGACTTTAGGGACTGCGAAAACACTTTTGTGTGAACCAGAAGTCCATAGAAGGTATCAAATCTCAGTTGGTTCATATAGAGTTATTATTATTATTCAATGGTTGTTATCGCATGTTTAGTCATTCACAGAGCAAAGAATCGTAAGTACGGGACAATTAAGGTCACTACCCCCCCCAGTGGCTAGGGTCAGATTCAAACCAGATACCCTCTGGTTGTGTGGTATGAATCCTGCCACTACTCCACCATGCAGTTTCATCTGAGCCATGTTGATGAGGGTTTTACTGTATCAATTTCATCATTTCAATGTCGTAAATAGTAGGTTTTATTATGTGCCATAATATTCTGCAATTGTGGAATGTGTTAGAGCTTCCCTGTTTCTGGCCAAAAAGCATGGAACTATCCCCTCCGCTGTCAGATCTTCCAAGGAATTGAGTATTTTCAGATCTAGGCTTAATTGGCATTTCCCCCATAGCTTTGTGTTGCTGTATCACGCTGGCTGATCTCTGTAATAATCTGGTCTTTTGTGGACGGATTTGGATTACCTTGGATTGATACCTTAGAGTACTAGACCTGGTGCTATAAAAATACATTATTATTATTATTGTTGTTGTTGTTGTTTTGTTATTATTATTATTATTATTATTATTATTATTATCATTATTATTATTGTTATTATTATTATTATTATTATTATTATTATTATTATTATTATTATTATTATTATTATTATTATTATTATTATTATCATCATCATTATCATTATCATTATCATTATCATTATTATTATTATTAAAGTATGAAGTGCTTCTTTCTTTAGAACTTTAACTTTACACTAAAGAAATTTTGCTAAAGATCAGTGTTTAGACTGGTGTATTTTGCATGAAAAGGAAAATGCATGTGCATTTGAAGGCAAAAGAGGCGCATGGCTGTTTGCGTGCATTCATCGACGGGGTCCATCGTTCCCGATCAAAACTGTTTGGCGTTGAAGAGGCCATTAGATTCTGAAAGGCTTTGCAACACCAAATGTCATTTCAGGTATTTTTGCTTGGAATGACTTTTGCAAATGCTTTTATGTATAGTCAGATCAATCAATCAACCAATCAAATCAATCAATTAATCAATCAATCAATCAATCAATCAATCAGTTTATTAGTACCAGATCACAAATAAAAAAGACAAATCAATGTTACAAAACCCAAAGGATACTGGTAAATACAGAAGCTTTTGTTAGTGGTGAGATACTAAAAGGAGAGGCAGGAGAAGAGAACTATTTGTCCATATAGAATTATTTGTTCAGACAGAAGAATTCTTTTTTCAGTGATAAAAGAATTTGAGATTAGTATAATGCATTAATCTCTTTATTACAATAATTATAAATCTGTTAGTAGCTTATGAATATGCTTTGATGCGAATACCGGTATTATTATTTTATCACTTTTATCTCATCTTTGTTTTTTTTTGTCAAGTTTGTGCACACACATACTTGTAAGTTTGCCTATGTGTTATGAAACAAGCTTAAGGTACTCTTACCTTGAATTTCTACTTTAAAAACAAAATCTAGGTGGAGGACTGCGCAGGGGAACAAGTGTCTGGCGAAATGCAACGAGGAAGGGTTTGGTGAAGTTCGGTGTCAGAGGGTGACCAACGATTCAAACGGTGCAGGTCAAAATTCGTCATTTTATGTTGATGAGAAGTTCTGTCGTGACATCAGCAATGACTCTGCACTGGTTCGTTGCGTTGGAGCCTGTACGTCGGTGCGATGGGTTTATACGAGCTGGTCACAGGTACTGTTACATTGAATCAAACTAATTGCACTTATCACTATATGTGCTTTTATTCGGGACTACTGTAGGATTTAACATCATTATATTTAATTAACACGTTGACTGCGGCACATTTTATTTGCCAGGCGCACGGCCGCTAGGCCTATACGACCTTCTTGGCTTGTGATGCATTGAACAGAGGAAGTCATATGACGTCCCCAGCGCTCAAGCTCAACATGTTAAACTATGAAGATAACTGTAAAAATTTAAACTTTTAATTAGTAACTTAAAGGATATGACAAAATTAGGTTTTTGATGTTTGATTTGATGCCTTTTTTGTAGTGTAGTCATGCATGTGGCGGAGGGCTGCAGTGGCGTACTGCTTTATGCCAGAGTGATCAGGGCGTGATCTTGAGCAACGATTCTTGTCCTATGGAGCACAAGGTTATCAAGCAGAGTTGCAACACTGATGGTTGTCCGCGTTGGTCCACTGGCAACTGGACGCACGTAAGTGTGTGTGTTGATGCAGCGCCAATGTTTTGAGGAAACATATTTCAAATGCTTTGCCCATTTTGTTTTCTCATTTGTTTGTCTTTCTGTTACATTGCTACCATATTATCTCATGTATAAGACACACTCTTTTCCTAAAAAAATTGGTGCAAAGTGTGGGACTGTGTATTATACATAGAAATCAATTTTATGTACATACAATTTTATGTACATAAACATACATAATTTTAAATTTACCGTATATTCATGCATATAACATGCGCATTGTAGAGGTTTTTACCTATGCAGTCAACAGTTTAGGGAAACTTTGTAGGCCTATATACTTCAATTTACAAACAGAATTTGAAAGAAAATTGTGACTGTGTAGGTAATGCAGTAGAGACTTTGACAAAGATAGTTAAACAATTGACATAGGACTACTGCGGGTGGGGGAAACTTTGTCTACACTTTCAATTCTAAGCAGGTTACTGAATAGAGATTCCCAGGTGAAATTTTGGGTGCTTATTATACATAGATAGTAAGATTTTTACATTATGATAGCTCTAGAAACTAAGGGTGCATATTATACATAGGTGCATATTATACCCGAGATAATACGGTCAAGTGTTTTTTTCTTTTGCCATCATCATTTGCATGTGAACATTTCTGTTGCCAGTGTTCTGTGTCGTGTGGATCTGGTTGGAAGTCTCGTCATGTTTCCTGTACCCAGGATGACCGCATCGGTCACCAAGACTCGATGTAAGACCAATGAACCAGACAACAGGGACAAGTGTGATGCTGGTCCTTGCCCCAAATGGCATGTGGAAAAAATCGGACCAGTTAGTGCTATTTCAGTACTCTCATTGTGTTCATTATTTTTTTTACTCAGTTTTTGCTTCAACATAGCGTGAAGTTTTGTGCTGAGACCACACAAACTTAGACACTGATACATACACCAGGGCGGGAAGTTAGCAGGTGGTTGGTAACAACACTGGAGGATAGAGCAGAAGGTGGTGGGTTTGACACCCACAGGAGCCATAAGGTCGACTCAGCCTGACTTGCTAGAGGGTGATGGTAAAAATGAGGAGCAGCATTAAGCTGCGAGGTAAATCGTGGGTCTGGGGAAAGTAGTGGCAACCAACCCCAGATCAATGTCTCATACCACTTACGTTACTGATTGCCTAGACTGGAGTAAAGCGCCAGAACCCAACGTTCGGGCTTGAGTACGGGACCTACCTTTACCTTTACCTACATACACCAGATGCAGGATGATTTGCATTAGATGTTATCTTATACACAAGGCTTAGAATTTGCCCTGTGTGAGAACCACTATGTTCCACCTGGTCATTCATTCACATTATGGTCTTGTTGTGTAATGTCATTCTTTGCCCTCTTGTCCTCTAGTAGGTTTGTTCCTGTATTCTGCATCTTTGTCTTCTTGTCTTTGAGTCTACAAATGACAACAACGAAGGACAATTATGTGTCAAAAGATGACTCACGTTAGAATTATGGTTATAGTGACAATTGGAGAAACCTGTGACTGATGGCAAGTGCATTACTAAAATGGTGCTATAGAAGTTCACTAATAATGAAAATAGCTATTAGGAACTTGGAAATTATTAATTATCCATAGAGTTCTTGTTTTGATATAAATTTTTGGGATTTCATGGCATGAACTGACTTCTCTCTTGTGACGTTTGTAGTGTTCGGTCACTTGTGGGAAGGGATTTCAAACAATGACGATCATTTGCCATTCGCATCAAGGAGCGCAGATCAGCGACAGGGCTTGTGACGCCGGTGCTAGGCCGAGGTCAGACGTTCCATGTATGACTAATTGCTCAGCGACCATAAGAACATCTTCACTGGCAAATGTCGAGCATGAGGTTCCGCAGAAATCAGCTCCTGCTCCAACTCCAGCTCCAGCCCCAGTAAAAATTTGGCGCACTGGAAGCTGGACAGAGGTAAGCCATCAGAATGTTGGCTGCAGTCAAAGTGTATTCAGTTTTTGGTAATTATATATATGTGTGTGTGTGTATTTGTTTTTGGTAATTATATATGTGTGTGCAGGGGTGGCGCTAGGGGTGGGTCCGTGGGTCTGGACCCACCCAGCCTCGGGCAGGGGCATCTGAGCAAATCGTACAAATCCGCAGAGAAATTTTGATTTGGGGAGGGGAGGGAGGGGTAGTCTGAGCCGGGTCCTGGTTGTGTAGATTGCATTAGACCCACCCAGCCAACAAAACCCAGCGCCGCCCCTGTCTGTGTGTGTGTGTGTGTGTGTGTGTGTGTGTGTGTGTGTGTGTGTGTGTGTGTGTGTGTGTGGCAATGACCATAATGACAAGTTTTCTGCCCTTAGACAGGATCAGGCAATTAGAAGTGAGCAACTTGTCCAAGATTGCTACACGGTGGCTAGGATCAGGATCGAACCTGCTACCATCGGATTGCATGGCAACAATCCAACCACTAATCCACCACACCTCATAGATATGTTATTTAACAGTAGTGTCACTTAGTTTATTTTAGACAAAATTTTAATCGTTCATTGTTGTTGTTAAGATTTTACTGTCTTTTGATGGGAAGCAATAGATAGTGATGAAGATGTCCTGTGTCTCTAGTGTTCTGCTTCTTGTGGAAGTGGATTTCGACAGAGGTACGTCAGTTGTCGAGATCTCAATGGAAACATAAACGCGGATTCTTTGTGTGAGAACTTTATGAAGCCGGCAGATGTCGAACGGTGTAATGTCCAGTCATGCAGTGTGTGGAGAACAGGAGATTGGACGCATGTGAGTGCCTCTTGAAAACTTGTTTATGGGTATATGCCAGTTTAGAGACTTTTTTGATAGTTACATTTAATTATGATTAGTCGGCTGAACTTTGGTTATTTAGGATCAGTAAAATTCGGTAAATTTGAAAATTTAAGCAGTAGGTTTGCTGCCATATTCAATTGTTCCAATTTGTATATATGTGTGTGTCTGCATATATATATTTTTAATGCCCTCGGTACTTCATTCCCGAGGGACTTATGAAAAAATTGTCCAGAGGCATATAGAAGTAGTGTGCTGCTAACTCTCGTCCGGTTCGAGGTGTGGAAAAGAACCTCGGAATATATATATATTATATATATATATACACACAGTTTAATATTTATATATCTGTCAGAGCTACTCTGTCTTCTTAGCTTCATCACTAGTCAGCCCTGTCTTGGTCCACAACTCAATGTCTTCTCACTGTGCCCCAAGCACGAACCATTTCTTTCCAGAAATGAGGTTTTAAGTCAGTTGGTCTTATCCTCTGAAATGCTCTTGACCCCAGTATATGTAGTTTAGCAACTGCTGATTCCATGGCCCCCTTTTTGAAATGCCTTAAGACTCGTCTCTTTTCTGAGTGATTCTTCAGAAGAAGCGCTATGCAATATTCTGTTGCATTACATTACTTTGCATTACATTACATTACTGTACTTGTATGTGTGTATCTTGGTGCATCAGTGCTCTGCGACGTGCGGCAAAGGAGTCGAGACGCGTTTTGTTGCGTGTGTAACACTTGAGGAGTTGGAGGAGCAGTTGTTGAATCCGAATCCGTCACAGTGTGACGTCCTAGTTAAGCCTCCGACCGAGCGTCTCTGCAATCGCGTCAATTGTCTGCCTGATAAACAGCTTGACATCCTAACCATTTCCAGTAACAGCGTTGTTGGTACAGCGGTTTGGAGAGCTGGTCCATGGGGTCCAGTATGTTTGAAATGCTTTTTACTCATTCGTTGAAACTGTCTTTTATTTTTTCAAGCCAAGTTAGACGTGTTGTAAAAATTATTCCCATTAGTGATTGATTTTTAGAGATTTGTATGTCAGGAGCAGTGGTCTACTTGTCTACAAAATGGGGCCCTGAAAATGTTGACCTCACGGGACCACTGGCAACTGTTGAAGCATTCCTGCTCAAGTTGTTTAATTATTATTATGCTGTGATTCAGTTTGATGCATTTCATTAGATACATTAATTTATTATTGCTAGTTGCTGGAGCATAAATATTTATATATACACACACTGTTTCAGGACCATAAAGTTCATTTATCTTGTAGGGGCCCTCGAAGTTTGCCATAACATTATATGGTTGATGCACCCCTGGTGAAGAGATGATAGATGTCCAACCTAACCTCTTACTCGTTTAACTTTGAACGGAAGTGGCTCAATAATATAATTAATTGCCACATAGTACCACCTGATATCCGTTGTGAAGACTCCACCGCTACTAGCTTCATTGAGCGAACTCATCACCAGTCAGACTTGCCCATTCACTCAGATCTGTTTGACCATCCAGACCAGCGTCTGCCATCTAGACCAACAATTTGGTCACATTTCTCGAACTCAGCTTGGAATATCTCAGATGCATGGCAGAAAAACTGGGCTGCTCAACAGGTGACAAAGAACTTCCTAGTGCCTTACCTCACAGTGCTTCAACCTGGCTTTGATCTGGAGCGCCAAGACTGGGTGCTACTCAATCACTATTGAGCCAATCACGGCTGGTGTACTGTATCCCTCCACCAGTGAGGCATCGTAGACAATCCAAATTGCACTTGTGGTAGCAGACAAAGTCACACACCGTTGATGAGTTTCCCCTTAGCAAGCTTCCCTGGACTCAGAAGCTTACACGAAGCTCAGCCTGATGCTGTTGCCTGACTTCGGAAGAAAAGTATTCAAGAAGAAGAAGAGGAAGAAGAAGAATTTATTTATTTATTTAAGCAACATTGTTTCTGTTTAAGCGATGTGTTTTCAAGCATAGGCACAAATTTTGATGCAAATTTGGGGACGAGCCCATACATCTCTCTCCTTTCATCCCCTTTTCAGAGCTTAGCCTCTCAAACTCTGGGTGAGGCTCAGGCATAGTGGCCTGATAGAAGTTTACGCCTATGTTTTCAAGTGATATTCGGCTTTTGTTGACAGTGTTCCAGTACATGTGACCAGGGCAGACAACGAAGGCGGGTTGTTTGTCAGGATGAGAGAGGAGAGAGCAGCAACTGCGATCCGGGAACTCAACCGGAAGATGAAAGGTCCTGCAGCACGAGTCCATGTCCAAACTGGAACTACGGCCAGTGGGGACAGGTAACAACGATCGGCTGTTGTTCACGTATGGTCAAGACCGGCTTTAAGTCGCCCTTAGGGAAAGGGAACTGTGCGGGTCGTGTGACATTAGTCAGAATTGGTTTCAGAAGGAGCTTGATATCTTTCGTGAATATTGACTGGAGATGATGATAGACTTTGTGGTAATAGGAGGATTGTGACAATTTGATTCAATGTTTGATGCTTATAATGCTGCACTGGGCTGGTGCTGGTTCTTTAGTCTCTGTGGATTTTCTCTTTGCCCTTACAAGGCTTCATCATCCGCTTCGTTCATGAATATTGTCTTGTGTTGTTTCCATTCATCCTTGTCTTTCTCATTTGCCTTACATTCACTGTTCATTCTAGATTCTATGAAACGTCTTGATTGTAATATTATTGGAGCTTCTCTTGGCAGGTATTCATGTGCTATAACTGCTTACAGACACACTGTCTGACATCTGGGACATCGTAGTTTACACAGGCTGTGTCATAATGTAATGTAATGTGGCATTTGTATAGCGCCTCTTCTATTTCTACTCAGAGGCGCATAGACCAATGTTACAAAATTCACTTACCGACGATGATCTTTTAATTAAATAATTTTATAATATTAGCTCATAGCACGGCACACTGTTAAAAGAAGAGGAAGCAGGAGAAGGGGAAAGATCTTTAGCTTGAACATAGTTTTATCTTGTACTTCTCAATGACAGTGCTGATGTCTGTGCTGAAAAGGGTGACGGGGCTGGTTATGATGAAGACGATCTCATCAAGAACGATGAAGGTGATTTTGATGGTGGTGGTGGTGATAATCATGATGATGATGGTTGGTTGTAGTGTGATGTGACTTGTGGTGGAGGGTTCCAGCAGCGGATGGTTCATTGTCAGCTGCCGGATGGCCAGATACTTCCAGATGCCAGTTGTCCGCTGGAGTCCGTTCCTCATAGGAGGCAGTCTTGTGCTGCCATCTCTTGCCCCGGCACAGGACAGCGCGTTCGGTGGCAGAAGGGCCGGTGGTCTTCTGTACGTATCGTATATCTGTTTACTTCTTTGTGGAAATTAATATTTATTTTATTGTTCATTATGTAATTTGGCAATGATTGATTTAACAATAGAGGATTGCAATTGAAATCAAGGAGCAGACATTGACTGATGCCAAGACCTGACTAAAAGGTGCTATAGAAGTTCACCGATGATGATGATGGTGGTGGTGGTGATGATGATGATGATGATGATGATGATGATGATGATGATGATGATGATGATGATGATGATGATAAGTTTTGTTAACAATGGTTTTAGACATTTTAGTTTTTTTTTAATTTTTTGTGTTTTTTGAATGCATGTGTTAGAAGTCACTTTAACAGATTTGTGTGTTTTTCATTGTAGTCAAATTGGCGGTTGTATTTTGCTTTATTTATTTGCTTGTTTTGTCAAGAATTTTCTCCTTCTCTTTACTAACTTTGGCTTATAAATTGCTTATTGGTCATTGGATGTTCATTCTCACTTTAAACGGCAGCACTGTGTATCTGCTGCCGGTTCTTTTGACTGTGGATTTCCTCTCTGCCTCTACAAGGCTTCATCATCCACTTCGTTCATGGATTGTGTCTTGTGTTGTTTCTATTCATCCCTGTTTTGCTCATGTACCTTATGTTTGCCATTCATTTTGGAATCTTGAAAACTTTGTGGTTTAATTGTAACATGTACAATTGGGTATCTCGACAATTCATCTACAGACTTTTCATCTACGACGATTTGCCTACGGACTTCTGGTCTACTACAATATCTGGGCTAGGGTTAGGGTGGGTTTAGGGTTAGGGCTATTGTTAGGTAGTAGTAGTAGTAGTAGACTTCTTTAGTGCCATTGTAGTAGTACATCTGCACCAGTCGATGGTCGCTTCAGTGAATAATCGTAGTCGTGAATCATTGTCCGTGGTGAATCGAGGTTAGGGTTATTGCTAGGGTTAGGGTTAGAGTTGGGGTAGGGTTAGGTTAGGGTATCGTAGTAGACCTACTGTCGGTAGACCAACAGTCTGTAGACGAATTGTCGTGGAACCATACATTTGAGACTTGAGACAAATATTCCTGTTCTATTTCTGGTTACACACTGTCTGACTTTCTTCTGACAGGACTATTTGCAGCAATATGATTGTAGTAGACTGCATTAGATACACCTTGTTAGAAAAGCTGTTTTCCATCAAATCCACTTTTGTTTTAATTACTTAAATAAATAAATGTAGATTAGGTGAGTATGTCCGGTTGTTATAACAGGTAGTTTGTCCTCCAATGACTTGTAGTCTTCTTACTTACGTAGTTTTTGCCTCATTGTTGCTGCAAACTTAACATGTTTTTTATTGATTACCGGTATGTACAATTGTTGAAGAAAGTTTTAAGTAGTTTGACCATTGTAGCTGATGACCGATAGTTTTGATTGTTTTCATGTGTTCCATCAGTGGTTTTCACACAGGCTTACTTAGCCTCCTAAACCACTTAAAATCACATTATTATTATTATTATTATTATTATTATTATTATTATTATTATGCTCCATTTTATTTGAAATCGAGGCTTGTTCTTCAGCAGTTGCTGTTACTAATGCAGACGTCTTGTGTTGCAGTATCGGCCTCAGTCGCAGGTAGAAAAGAAGCGTAGATTAAATTCTCTTGTTCCTAAACGGGTAAAATTAAGCAGAAAGCATTCTCGCTTTGTGTTGTGACTTGTTGTCTTCGATGTGTTTCGATGTCGCATTGTAAGCGTGTGTGTTTGTGTGTGTGTGTTTTTAACATCTTACTATGAGAAATCATATTTTTACTTTATTCTAAGTGACAGTTACCGGTATGATAATTGAATAGGAATCCTTTTGAATGTTTTTTTTCAATTTTTTTATGCAGTTATATTTGTAAACTTTTGCAAATTTGTCTCTAGTGCAGCTGATCATTAAATGCATCTCATTTTCATCTTTTGATGTTATTACTTATCTGATGCAATGTTTTCCATAAAAAAACCATCGTATAATTATTATTCATTCTCATTTCAAACGGTCTTTTGCGATTGGTCATTGCATTGATATCTTCAGTGTTTTGTTGTAATCTGAATTCCTGTATTTACACTTTTGCCTTGAATATATGTTGCCTGTTTAGTCGTAAATACGTATCAACGATGGGATTGTTGACTTAGATTATTATACTCAAGAAAACCATCTCCTAACAGAAACAATAAAGTCATCTTTGTGTGTTTGATGTTGCTTCAATTGGCCTGATGAACGTTCTGTTGCAAGCAATTAAGGGGCCGTCCATAAAGTACGTCATGCTCAAGGGAGGGTCTAAGAAAGTTTGACAGGGGAAGAGGGGTAAAGACCACTGTGATGTCACACTTTCTGTACATATAAAACCTGAAATAGGCAGTGATATTTTACTTCATCTTCTGATGGGTGTATTCTTACAGAAGAAGTCGATGGTGTATAGTAACTATTTTATGCTAGATACATGCAATTTTAAATGTAATTGGACAAGAAACTAAAATTTATTAAATAGAAAATCTGCATAACGTAATTTATGGACAACGCTTCGGGGGTCCAAGACTTGGGACGTAGTTTATGGGGTTCATGATTTGTTGCAGATTGTATCATGGGAAGTGATTAAAACTGTCCGGAAAAAAGTGCATGACATGCTTTATGGATGGCCCCTAAACCATCTCACATACACGAATCGAACTCGATATTGTCTAGCATGAATGTCTTGCATGAGAGCCTTTGTTGAAACTGTGGTCGTTTGTTGATGTATATCTCTTGGTTGTGGGTGAAATGAAAGCTATTTGCAAAATAGAACGATTTTGAGGAATACGGTACTTTTGGATACAGCTATTTTTATATGCATATGGTTGAAACAGCAGATGACTACCCGCACTATTGATGCAGGCATGCAAAGAGAAGAGTTCAAGACTGTCTTTTGATGGAAATTTTGTGGAAACACAGTAAAACTTTACGATAAGATTAGAATACCTTTCCTGGCCGTCCAGA